>CM073571.1:157248629-157670442 GCA_037074715.1 Magnolia kwangsiensis
CTACACTTGTTGCTTGGGATGGATTGGAGAGGCTTGGACATGTGGAGTATTCTCTCTTTCTTGGGAATGAGTTTGAAAAGAGAGAGAGAGACTTGTAAAGGGAGAGAGAGAGAGTGATGGGTGATAGAGTGATGGATGTGGTGAGTGATGGGTGTTCAAGAGATTTTTGACTTTTGGAGTTTTTTGTGTAAGAAAAGTATGGGCTTATGTAAGAAACTTTTGACTTAGGGGTTACTTGGGAATGGGTGAAAGGTGATGTGTACTTGACCCTTGATGAGATTGATTGATGGATTGAGGTGACATGTTGTAGAGATTCTCTTGAATTTTACAACGTGCGATGTTTTCCTCGCACGAACGCTGGCCCACATCTCCTGACCAGGGTATCGCCTCAGTGCGCGAGTCGCTGCATCGAAACCGCCGCGATGACGCGGTCTCTATGGTACAAGTCTCGGGTTGAGTCGACTTGGGTTGATGGCGTGTGAATCAGGGTCGCGCGCAAATGCCGGTTAAGGGTCGAAGGTTGTCAAAATTCGACCGGAAAGACCACGGAAGTCTATGGAACGGTATGGTCTAGGATACGGGGCTTACAGTTCTCCCCTCCTAATAAAAATTTCATCCTCAAAATTTACGCAATCATCGCAACTAGACATAACTCATGAGGAAGAAGAAACATGACATCACCATATATAATCAGAGATAACATACAAAATACAACACAATCAATCATAAAAAAGGTGGGGATAACGCTCTCGAATCTCGGCCTTGCACTCCCAAGAAGCCTCCTTAACAGAATGGTGACCCCACTGAACCTTCACCAAAGAAATGACCTTAGTCTTGAGGACCTGCTCTTTCCGATCAAGGATACGAACTGGCTGGTCGATGTAAGAAGCGTCCTCACGAACCTCCAGTGGCTACCAATCAATAACGGAAACTATGTCTGACCCACACTTCCTCAACATAGAGACATAAAAAATGTTGTGGATGCCAGACAACTAAGGTGGCAAGGTAATCCGATAGGGCACGGTGCCAATGCACCTAGTGATCTCGAAAGCCTCTGACGTCTCCTGCACAAGCTTGGGACTTAGGAGATGATGCTCTCCAACCTCGGTCCAATAACTCGATGATCTGCATGGTCTGCCATATAATGCCTCAAAAGGAGTCATGTCGATGGTCCCATGTATGCCCCGTATCCTAGACCGTACCGTTCCATAGACTTCCGCGGTCTTACCGGTCAAATTTCGGCAACCTTCGACCCTTAATCAATATTTACTTGCAACCCTGATTCGTATGCCGTCAACCCGTATCGACTCAACCTAAGACCTTTACCATAGCGACCGCGTCGTCGCTGCGGTTCCGATGCCGTGACTTGCGCGCTGGGGCGATACCCAGGTCAAGAGATGTGGGCCAACGTTCGGTGCAAAGAAAATGTCGCACGTTGTGAAACCCAAGAGAATCTCTACGAGGTGTCACATCAATTCCATCAATCCATCAATCCATCAATCTATCACATGTCAAGTACATGTCAAGTACACATCACCTTTCACCCATTCCCAAGCAACTACAAAAGTCAAGAATCTCTTACAAGCCCATACCTCTCTTACACCAAAAGCTCTCAAAGTCAAAAATTTCTTACACCACCCATACTTTTCTTACACAAATGGCCACAAAAGTCAAGATTTTGTTACACCCATCACTCACCACATCCATCACCCATCTCTCTCTCCCTTTACAACTCTCTCTCTCTTTCTCATTTTCAAACTAAAAAAAAATCTAAGTAGAGAAATCCCGTACGTATGAGAATTCTCCAAGCCTCTCCCTCTCTTTCAAAACTTCAAGTGTGGCCCACTTTCCTACCCCATGATCTCCAATCCTAATCATCCATTTCCCATCTCCTCCATTGGAATCAAAGCTAAGGTGCTAAGAAACTCATAGGAGCAAGAAGATCGAAAGGTGGGTGCTCCTCTAGATGTAAAAAATTTGATTTCTATAGCCTAGATATTTTCTTTCTTTCATGAGGAAAGTGTAGGACCCACCAATCAATGGTGGAGATCTCACACAATCCTATGGTTGTGGCCTAATGGCCTACCTTATGCATGCATGATCCATGCATGGGGCCTTTCTCTATGGGCCCCATCATGGTAGTTTTATTTCATATCATATTATGTTTGGGTCATCTAGACCTTATAACCATGGTGGGGATGACATCCTCACCATGCATTTTAATTATAGGCCATGCATGTGCAAGATCCATGTTGTAAATGTAAATCTAGGTATGATGTGCGGGTGTGATTGATCTTGGGAGGGCTCAATAGTGGCGGATCCCCTTTCCCTATGGCTGGATTGTCCTTCTATCTCTCTTTTTCCTCATTTTATTTCCTGATGTGTGTGACCCATTAATGTATTTCTCTTTTTATTTAACTTATATAATAAATTTTATCTAAGTACATGTTGCTGTCCAGAATTTTCTGGACAGTTTCTGGTTGTTTTTGGACTAGATTTTGGGACTGTTTGGGGGACTATTCATACCTATTAAATATACTTTTTTAAAAGGTGGGGATCTCATCTTGATGTTTCCCAAATTTCAGCCCCAACTGACCTTCATTGGGGTCCTAAAGGTGTGGTCCAAGTGAGGTGGACAGTCTGGATTTTCTGCACTGTTCTAGCAACATTCCACCATGGACAGTTGAATTTTTAAAATTTATTAAAATACCTATGAGTGTTTAAAAATTATAAAAATTTTTACGGGGGTGGCCTACTTATGGTAGGACCCACCTACAAAATTTTGGGGCCAATAGACGCCTGTACACACCATGGTGATGGCGGGACCAGCCCATTATAATATGGTGTCCAGATCAGTCCGATTTTCAGGACAGATTGATTTATGTAAATGAATTAAAATATTTACAGATGTCCAAAAATTCTAAAATTTTTTAAGAATATGGTCTACTTATGTTAGAACACACCTACCAAATTTCAAGACTAATAGACCCCTGTACACACCGTGGTGAGGGCCGGACTGGTCCACCACGTTGAGACGTCCACGTCTGTATGATTTTTCTGGACAGTTTGTTTTGTTTAAATTAATTAAAATACTTAGAGATATCTAAAAATTATAAAAATTTGTGGGGGTGTGGCCCACCTATGGAAGTATTACTCTGTGAAATTTTAACCTCAAGTGACCCCGTTTAGGTATCCAAAAGAATGGACCAAGATAGTTGGACTCTCAGATTTTTTCTGCTGTGCAGTCCAACAATATGCCTTGATAAAAAAAAACCATAATTCAAAAATATTTCTTCTGATGGTGGGCCACCTTTTTGGGTTTCCTCTCATTGTATGCATGATGAGGGACCTTGGCCCTCAATTTTCAGAGTTTTAGAGGCCTTGGACCCACTCCAATGGAGTGCCCAAATTTAGGACATCAACATGTTATAATTATGCTAGCCTTGGGCTGAAATTTTGAGGAGTGGGGCCCACCATATTATAAAGATCTTAGAGGAAATGATTTATACCTTTAGTTCCTTAAATGTTGGGTTTAATGAATGCACTTTTGAGGCCCACCATAGTTGAATTTAATTGGGTCCATGAATGTAGCTAGTTGTTGAACTATTTAAGGCCCATTGAGTGGACCCATTTGATGTGTTCCAAGGCCCATGGGATTAGGCCCATTTAATGTAATTTAAGGCCCATAGAGTGGACCCATTTGATGTGTTCCAAGGTCCATGGTATTGGACCCATTTGATGTATTTTAAAGCCCGTGGGATTAGGGCCATTTGATATGTATAAGGCCCATGGTTCGGGAACCATTTGATGCAATCTAAGGCCCACGGGTTATGACCCATTGCAATGCACATAAGGCCCATTGGTGCGGCACATTGATGTGGCCCATTTGATGAGTAAAAGGCCCATATGACATGGCCCATTTGATGTATTTAAGGCCCAATGGGGTGTACTTAAGGTCCATTGTAATGTGTGATCCCAACCTGGTTTACGTAATGTTATTCACTACGGGCTACACCTTGGGAGTAATGTTGGTTTGACGTCCACATTGCAAGTATAATGTTGGTTAAATGTCTGCATTGTGACTCTCCCTAGGGCCCATTGGTAGGCCCTTACTTGTTGTATGCAAGCCGTCTAGGCCAGCTACGTTGTAAGGATAGGGCATTACTTTATAACATGCTTAGTATAACTCCATGACGCACAGCCCATTTGTATCGGTCCATTTGATCGGCCTGCTCGTATCGGTCATTTGATTAATTTAGCCCATATGATTGATTGAGCCCATCTTGATATATTTGTGGCCTGTTGCTAAGGCCATATATGAGGCCCGTTGTTGAGGCCCACCTTGATGTGTATGAGGCCCGTTGTTGAGGCCCACCTTGATGTGTATGAGGCCCGTTGTTGAGGCTCACCTTGATGTGTATGGGGCCTGTTGTTGAGGCCCACCTTGATGTGTATGAGGCCCGTTGTTGAGGCCCACCTTAAATATATATGAGGCCCATGTTGCAAGGCCCATTGTGATGTATGCAAGGCCCATGGGTCATGGCCCATTACAATGTATGTAAGGCCCAATTGGTGCGGCCTATTCGATATATTTATGGGGTCCATGTCATTAGGCCCATCTTGTTGTATTGGTGACCCGTCCATTGAGGCTCACCCGTGGTATATATTTGAAGCCCATGTGTAGGGCCCATCTATTGTGTATTTAAAGCCCATGGGTTGTGGCCATAGTGATGTATATTAGGCCTATGTGATGTAGCCCATACTGATGTGTATTAGACCTAGGTATGTGACTCACTTGCGAAGTATATTTGAGGCCCATTGTGATATATCTGAGGCCCATGGGTGCGACCCATCCAGATGTATTTGAGGCCTATGGGCAAAGCCCATTGTGATATGTGTTAGGCCCATGACCAGGGCCCACCTGTTTCGTATATTTGGCCCTTGTGTGAGGCCATGTGCCCATTATATATTTGATTCTATGTGGGCTATTCCTTGGGGGTAATGTTGGTTAAAATTCCACATTGTCGACGCCGGTTATTAATACCGTTTATGAGTATGTGACATCATAACATCATGATACATGCCCATTCGCATCATCTGCATGTTTGTTATGAGATGTGATTGACCATTAGATATGTCATTGGGCAGGATGATGTGAGACTCCCTGATAGGTGGAGATTATCTCACATGAGTACATGACATGCGTAGGATTGATGCATGATTGGATTGTATAACTCATGCATCTTGCATTGTGTTGTGATTACTGTACGCCCTAGTGACATCATGGCCGTAGCCTCCACACGCATATCGTGGATGGCCAGATGGGACACCGAAAATCTGTTCGAGCATCGGGCCGCCATAGATGGCCCTGGGTGAAAATCTCTAAACACCCTTTAGGTTCTAGAGGATGCTCCAATGTCTAGACCGAGTGGGTAGATGAGCGTTGAGTGCCGATTATCAAATGGCTGCACTCTCCACTTTGTCGTGGTCAGTTGAAAGGGGGTGCGACCTTACCCGTTCGAGGGAGTGGCATGGCTAGGCTGAGTTTGACCAGCTCGAGAAATAGGTCCGCTATCGGCGAGCCGGGTAGGTATTGACATACTACTGACAGGCAGATAGTGAGGTCTTTTCCACTTACCTAGTTGTGCGCTTAATTGGGGCAGCAGGTGGTGTTAAGTGTAATAGACCCCGGTGATTTTCCCAGAGAGGAACCGTACTGATATGAGGGCTGACATGATATTATGACACCTCGTCACTGTTGTGCATATGGGCGGTCGCACGTGGGCGGACGCTGATGTGGGCGGGGCTGAGGCCTAGGCGAGCTACCACACTGGGCGAGCTACCAGCGGTTGGTAGGCTACTATGCTGATAGATTACTGAGTAGGAGTTGCATACTCATTCATTCATCCATTCACTATCCACTCGGGCTGGTGGTGCGCAACTAATTATTGTGTATCTTCGTTATGGCAAGGATTTCAGTTGGGCGCGCGACTAACCTAAGATCAGGAGTTTACCACGTTGAGTCAGACTATCCAAATTTAGGTATGGGACTGGTTTGGATAGAGGTTCCTTATGGTAGACCCCGTAGCCTGCCATACTACGTACTATCATCCCGACATCACACTCCAGCATGGTCATTCCATTAGCACCATATACTGCATATTCCATTACATCTTTGACGTGTGGCATTGTGGGTTGTTATGTTTCTGTATTCCTGTGACTTAGATGAGAGTGATGATATTTGTTAGCTCTTTTGAATTGTGTATTACATTATATCCTTGTCATTCGACATTTAATTATCTATGACTCATCATTTGCATAGCTGTCCTATATTGCGTATTCGGATATTGATTAACTTATGGACTTGTTCATACTTCTGCTTATTCTGTTATCGCATGATTATAATCTTATCAGTATTTCTGTTTACACTGATAATTCCTACTCTTATCAGTGTTTCTGCTTATTCAGTCATTGTATGGTTTATAGATTAATAGCTTTCCGGTATTGTATGATTATGATATTGTATTGAATACTTGGCACTTTTCTCATGCACACACTTACACCACCCTCTAAGCTTTTTATAAGCTTATGTACGATAGATGTGTGCAGGTGATGTTAGGTTGCAGCAGCATTGAGCTTGGAGCGTGCAGCTATTTCTGAAGCTTTGATTTTGACACATATATTTTCCTTTCAACATTGTATTCAAATGATTATATTAGTGGATATGTGATGATGATGTTACCTTTATGATTTGGGTAAACTTGTGGTTATGCTTATTACTAGTTAAATGTACAAAAAAAATCCTCCTTGTAGGATCCCAGGATCAGAAATCTGGCATATGAATGCTAGGAGCCGAGAATGGGGTACTACGGAGGCTGTCGGCACCTGATTCGGCGATCGGGATTCCTGTGAATCCGATTTCCGGGTTTGGGGCGTGATATCGCATGATAGCTGTTGTTGTATACGAACTCAGCCAATTGTAGATGCTCATCCCAGCTACTTTCGAAATCAATTGCACAGGCCCGAAGTATATCCTCAAGGATCTGGTTGACCCTCTTGGTCTGGCCATCGGTTTATGGATGGTACGCAGTGCTGAGCTATAAATCAGTCCCTATCAATCTTTAAAAGTTCCTCCAAAACTGAGATGTGAACCTCGAATCTCGATCAGAAACGATCGAGATTGGAACGCCATGCAGTCTCACAACCTCCTCTATAACTAACCTTGCAAGTCGGTCCATAAACCAAGGTGTACGCATTGCAAGGAAATGTGCCGGCTTCGTCAGACGATCCATAACAACCCAAGTGGCATTATGACCGCGCTAAGTCCTCGGCAAGCCTATAATGAAATCTGTCGACACATGCTCCCACTTCCACATCGGGACATTCAACGACTGCAATAGACTAGGGGGTCTCTGATGATCGGCCTTGATACGCTGGCACGTGTCACACTCGGCCACAAAATTGGCTATCTGGCCCTTCATCCTCGCCTAAAAATACTGTCACCTCATGTCACGGTACATCTTTGTCAAGTCAGGGTGGATAGAAAATTATGATCGATGTGCCTCGGTCATAAGATCTCTGCGTAACTCAGGAATATTCGGGACATATAATCGGCCTCTGAAGTGAAGTCCACCATCTGTACCAATCTGCCAATCTTCCTGACTCTCAGATGCCGCCTCAGGCATATAACTCTGCAATGACTCATCAGCTCGCTGAGTCTCGATCACCCTTGTGACAAGAGAGGGTTGAATTGACAGGCTCGATAATTGCATGACAAAAGACTACAGGCCGAACTCAAAATTATACTCTGCGAATCCTCAAGCATCCGCCACTCCTGAATCATCATATGCACCACTAGGCCTCGTGACTGACGGCTGAGGGCATCTTTCACCATGTTCGCCTTGCCCGGGTGGTACTGAAGATTGAAATCATAGTCTTTCAGGAGCTCCATCCAGCGCCTCTGCCTCATATTCAACTCAGACTATGAGAAGAGGTACTTCAAGCTCTTGTGGTCGGAGAAGAGTTCGAACCTGACCCCATAGAGATAGTGTCTCCACACCTTCAGTGCGAAGACGACTGCTGCCAGCTCTAAATCATGCGTGGGGTAGTTCAGCTCATAGACCTTGAGCTGACGAGATGCGAAAGCCATTGGTCTCCCATGCTGCATCAGATAGCACCCAAATCAATATGGGAGGCATCGGTGAATACAATAAATCCGTCAATCCTAGAGGGAAGAGTGAGGATAGGAGCGGACGTCAGACGATCCTTCAACTCCATAAATGTTCACTCGCAGGCATCACTCCAAATAAACTTTGTGCCCTTCTAAGTCAACCTGGTCAGCGGGGCTGCAATACGAGAGAAGCCCTTAATAAAAATCTGGTAATAGCCTACCAAACCAAGGAAACTGCAGATCTCTGATGCAGTCATGGGCTGGTCCCATTGATGCACTGCCTCAACCTTTGAGGGGTCCACTGCGACACCCTCCCTTGTCACCACGTGACGGAGGAACTTCACCTCCTCCTGCCAAAACTCACACTTTTCCAGCTTCGCATATAGTTGGTGTACGCAGAGGGTCTACAAAGTAATCTCCAAATGCTGCTCATGCTCCTCACGGGTCCTCGAATAGATTAGAATATCATTGGTGAAGACTATAACAAACTGATCGAGATATGGGCTGAAGACCTCGTTCATCTGCTGCATGAAGACCACAGGTGCATTGGTCAGTCCGGAGGGCATGACCTGAACTCAAAATGACTGTAATGCGTCCTTAATGCTGTCTTCAAAATGTCCTTCTCTCGGACTCGAATCTGATGATAACCAGAATGCAGGTCGATCTTTGAAAAGAACTGTGCACCCTGCAGCTGATCAAACAAATCATCAATTCTCAGGAGCGGGTACTTGTTCTTGATCTTGACTTTGTTGAGCTCGCGATAGTGCACGCAGAGCCTCAACGACCCATCCTTCTTCTTCACGAAGAGTACCGGTACTCCCCACTTGAACTGTTGGATGGATAGAGCCCAACTCGCGTAACTCGTCCAACTACTTTTGCAGTTCCAGCAACTCCAACAGTGCCATACGATACAGGGCCTTCGAAATAGGCATAGTACCAGGCATAAGATCAATCTGAAACTCAGTGAGTCGACGAGGCAGTAATCCCGAAATCTCCTGAAACACATCAGGAAAATCGCAAACCATGGGCAACTGGTCGATGCTCACTGCTATGGGATCCTTTATAGCACATGACATCAAATAAGACAACGAATCTCCTCTGAGCTCTGCAATGAACTGAAAATGCGGCACGCTGGGTATACAGAATGTGACTATCCTCGCGAAGCAGTCTAATATGGCCTAGTACTCAGTAAGCCAATCCATGCCTAGCATAACATCGAACTCGGACATCAGCAATGCAAATAGATCGGCAGACAAAAAGGTATCCCCGACTAGAACGGGGCAAGACGAGCGAAATCGACCCAACACTGCAGTCTTTCCCAAGGGAGTCGATATTGACAAACCCTCACGAGCAGACTCCATTGGCAAGCTAGTCAATTGGCAAAAACTCTAGGCGACAAAAGAATGCGATGCATTTGAATCAAACAACACACATGCAATGCATGCAGAGACTAAAAGCATACCCTTGACGACCCCTCCAGATGACTGCGGATCCTGCTGAGCCGCGTAGAACCTACCCTGAACTGGCTAAGGAGGTGCTTGTCCCCTCTGAGCTTGCTGCTGCTGCTGCTACTGGGGTCGCTGAGGCGGTCGAAACTACTACTTCTGCTACTACGACCTTGGAGGCTGGTGCTGATGCTGTTGCTGAGGTGGCCTTGGTGGTGGGGGCTGTTGTCGCTGCTTCTATGGGGGTCTCTGCTGCTACGGTGGTGGAGGTTGTTGTGGACCTCTCTGCTGCTGTTGGGGGTGGGGACACTCCCATACACGGTGCCCCATCGCACCGCACCTAAAACAGGTACCGGTGAACTGCCTCGGGGGTGGTGCTGGAGGTGCTGCTGGTGCTCGGAAGGCTGGGTGACTTGTGCACCTCTGCTGCTGGGAGTCATCAGAAGGAACCCACCTCTTCCAATCTCTCCTCTGACCGCGATCAGACTGAGAACCGGCCCACTCAGCCTAAAAAATCTGGTCCTTCCATACTACCCCCTCAAAAGTCGGGAGCTCATGCCCAATAACACGGTCTCGAAGACCATAACGCAAGCCATCCTCGAATTGACAGGCTCTCTGCTCCTCGTTATCTACTAGATATGGTGTAAATCTGGACAGCGCCATAAAGCGAGCTTCGTACTGGGCCACTGTCATATCACCCTGCACCAATGCCTCGAACTCTAATGCTTGCTGTCGTCGGATGTGATCAGGAAAGTACTGTCGATCAAACTGATCCACAAAATCCTCCCAAGTCCACACCAAATCGGTGCCTACTTCTCGGGAGACTGATGTCCACCAATGCTCAGCCTCACCAAGGAGAAGAAATACAACTAATCGGACTCGCCACTCAGTCGTGCATCCCATCATATCAAATATCTTCTCCACATCAGAGCGCCATCTCTCAGCTGCTTCGGATCTGGCTCGCCCTAGAAACGTAGGAGATTGAGCCGTCGAAACTCTCGAAGAAGGGCGCTCACGAGCTCCTGCTCTGCCTGGGCCGGTAAAATAATGGGGAGTCGGCCTTACCCTTGAAGTATAGCCGTCATAGCCTGTAACATCTGCTGTAACTGGGAGGCACTCACAAATACGGTCGGGTCCACACCAGTCTCTGGTGTAGGAGTAGCATCCATAAGCTGGGCAGTAAGAATCTCTGGTGGTGGAGTGGGGATCGTAGGTGGTAGTACGGGAGTCACAGGTGGTGGAACGGGAGTCTTAGGTGGTGGTGCGGGAGTCGATCAGGTCACTCTCCTAGGCATCTCGTCCTACGGGAAAGAGTGAAGGCTCCTATCAACTTTGAAAAACTCTCGAAGGCACGCACATTAAGGGTTTCTAATCAAAGATCGCTAAGCTATCTAAACTTCGGGACTTAGCCATTCTAAAGTCATAGCAGACATGTAATATTATTCTTAATTATTCTCAAGTTATGCTCCAATACCAACTTCCATCACGTCCCAAACTCGAAAACTGGGCTCACAAAATTTTCTATCACTGAATCTGGTGCTGATAGCCTCCGTAGAACCCCATTCTTGGCTCCCAATACCCATTCGTCAGGTTCTGATCCTGGGATGATACGAGGAGGATTTTCAACATCAGTTTAATTCGTAATAAGCATAACTAAAGGCATAACCCACAAACAACAACCAAAAACTCCATTACATTTCCACTATGATAAAAAACTTTACAAGTACAATGAGCATAAAGGGAAATACAATGATGATAAACAAAAGCTCCAAGATGATCTGCAAAGCCCTCCTACCTTAGCGTTGCTGCGGTCTAACGTCACCTGCACGCAACGGTCATGCATAAGCTTATAGAAAGCTTAGAGGGTAGTAAAAGTGTGTGTGGAAGGTAATAATATGATCATGCAATATTAGAGTAATGCGAAATATGTTGATGGATCCATGAATACTATTGGCCATACCAAGGTCATGCGATATAAGGTGCAAATCAAGCATACAAATCCTCATCTAAGTCCACATATCAATACAACTCAAATCTGAAATATAACTAGAGTTTAGTGCACTCCAAACCAGATTACCGCCCCATCGCGCACAATAAGGTGAGTGGAAGAGACCTCACTATCCGCTTGCCAATATCGGGCTCGACTCATCGATAGCGAACCCATTCCTCAAGTTGGTCAAACTTAGCCTAGCTTTGCGCCCTCCTCTCGAGGGGATAAGGCTACACCCCCTTCCAACCGACCACGACATAGTAGAAAGTGCGGCCTTCTGGTAATCGCCACTCGGCGCTCATGCACCCACTCGGTCTAGACGTTGGAGTAACCTCTTGGTACCATAAGGGTTTAGGGACTTTTACCCAGGGATATCTATAGCACTCCATGTATAATAAGATTTTCGGTATCCAATCCTGTCAACCATGATACACCTGTGAAGGCTACAGCCCTGATGTCGCTAGGGCATACAGTAACCATATCACACAATGTGAATGCATGAATCACACTATCCAGTCATACAACAATCCTGCGCGTATTGTGCGCTCATGTAGGGCAACACCACCTATCCAGGAGCCCCTAAACAATCTACCGAAGGCATATGCTATGATCAGTCACTTCTCATATCAAGCAGACATATGATGCATATGATCATGAATCATGGAACTATACTAAACGTGTTATATGGTGATGGATGTTATTCATAACGAAAATGGGCCTATATGGTCTACAAGTATGGGCCTAACGATAGGCCATAGGGAGAATTTTAATACGGACATTTAACCAACATTATTCTTATAATGTGGACGTCAAACCAACATTGCTCCTAAGGCACGACCATCATAAACATCATTACATAAACCATGTTGGGATCACACATTGCAATAGACCTTAGGTACATCCCATTGGGCCTTAAATGCATCAAATGGGCCAGATCATATGGGCCTTATATTCATCAAGTGGGCCACATCAATGGGCCGCACTAATGGGCCTTATGTACATTGCAATGGGCCAAAACTTGTGGGCCTTAGAATGCATCAAAATGGGCCTTGTAACATGGGCCTTATATATATATATATCAAAGTGGGCCTCAACAACGGCTATAAATATGACAAGTGGGCCACATCACATGGGCCATATGTGTATACTAAGGTGAGGCCCACTTGAACTATAAATTTGTCCTATTTTTAGCCTCAAGCCCTAAAACAAGCTTTTAAAATGGTTGGACAGATTGGATGCAACACATGCATCATGGTGGGGGCCCACATGAAGGCCCACCATCATGTATATTATATATAATATAAGATATAAACTATATATAGTGTATATATATATATATACAATATTACATATAATAATAATATATATATATATATACACACACACACACACACACACACATACCCAATACCACATGTGGGGTAAGCCCCACCGTCCAGTGTGGACGGTGCGGATAGAACACATAAATCATGGTGGGTCCCACCGTCAAGGGGTGGACGGTGCGGATATAACACATAAATCATGGTGGGGCTTGACTGATGCAACACCCAAGTTAGGGGGGGCAGGCGTGGATAAAACACATGCCGAACGGTGGGTTCCACCATCCACAACCATGGATGGTGGGAAATAACACATACATCATTATGGGTCCCATTTGGGGCCCACCATAATGCTTATTTGCAATCTAACCCATTCATGAGGTCACGCAGACCTGGATGCATAGGAAAAAGAAATTTCATATTAATCCAAAACTTCTGTCTCACCCAAAAAGGGTTTCAATGGTAAGCATTCAATCCCGTTGTTTCCTACTGTGTGGGCCACCTGTGCTCCAAATGGGGCTGATTTTTTGAGGGAACAGGGGGCCACCAAATGCACGGTTTTGATGTTCCACAAATATCACAGTGGGGCCCACAACTGGGACCCGTTCCCCTGCCCGCCCATCCATCCATCAACCGCAGTAGCGTTCTGCTACTGCGTCAGTAGCAGGCGCTGCTTGTTATTTTTAGTTTTTTTTTTTGAAATGGGGTTTTTTCATGAATTTCATGTGTGGGGTCCGCATTAAGTGAATCCACCCCAGCCAATGGATTTTACAGTCCATAACCCATCCATCAAGCCCAATATTGGGCATCTTTCGGTGTGCAGAAAAATTTGGAAGACTTTAAATGATGAAGATCACTATTTTCTAAGGTATGACCCACCAGATGCTCCGATTAATCTCATTTTTCAGTTCAATGCCTAAAATGAGTTGGTATATAGGATAGACGGCGTGGATTGAATACATAGATCAAGGTAGGGCCTACATGAATGGCCCACCCAAATGGCCTTAAACCAAGGCTAAATAATGGTGTTTTCACCCTCACGTCCAGAGACAGCATCTCTAGACTCTTTTTTTTTTTGGGCGTATGGTAATCTTAAGGTGGGCCCTGTTTAGGTGGGCCACCTAATAATAGATGGTGTGGATACAACCCCTATATAAAGTGGGGTCCATCCAAGTGGCCACACAAATACTTCATCATACAAAAAGGGAAGAGAGAGAGAGAGAGAGAGAGAGAGAGAGAGAGAGAGAGAGAGAGAGAGAGAGAGGTAAAGACATGGGACACATGTGATGGATAGACCCCGACACTATGGGCCATCCCTTGCATTCAATCATACATCAAGTGGGTCCCATTACACATGGGTCCATTGAAATCGAAAATCAACGGTGGAGATCCTTTCCACATTAATACGGATGGTCTAGATGACCTATTTAATATAAGGAAATAAACATCATGATGGGGTCCATGGAGATTGGCCCCATCATGGAATGATCATGATGATCAAAGTGGGCCATTGGCCACATCTTAGGGTCCTAAGTGAGATCCAAACCATTGATCGGTATGCCTCACTTGGCCCATTATGAAAACATAAAAAACTAGCCTATAGAAACACCCACCGTTCGATCTTCTTGCTCCCTTGGCTTCCTTTGTTCCTTAGCTTTAATTCCAATGGAGGAGATGGAGTTTGGATGGTTGAGATGGGAGATGAGAGGGTAGGAAAGGTGGGCCACACTTGTTTCTTGGGATGGATTGGAGAGGCTTGGACATGTGGAGTATTCTCTCTTGCTTGGGAATGAGTTTGAAAATGAGAGAGAGAGAGACTTGTAAAGGGGGAGAGAGAGAGTGATGGGTGATGGAGTGATGGATGTGGTGAGTGATGGGTGTGTAAGAGATTTTTACCTTTTGGGATTTTTAGTGTAAGAAAGGTATGAGCTTGTGTAAGAAACTTTTGACTTTGGGGTTACTTGGGAATGGGTGAAAGGTGATGTGCACTTGACATGTACTTGATCCTTGATGGGATTGATTGATGGATTGAGGTGACATGTTGTAGAGATTCTCTTGGATTTTGCAACGCACAGCGTTTTTCTCGCACCAAATGCTGGCCCACATCTTCTGACCAGGGTATGGCCTCGGTGGGCGAGTCGCAGCATCGGAACCGCGACGATGGCACGGTCGCTATGGCATAAGTCTCGGGTTGAGTCAACTCGGGTTGATGGCGTGTGAATCAGGGTCACGTACAAATGCCGGTTAAGGGTTGAAGGTTGCCAGAATTTGACCGGGAAGACCCCGGAAGTCTATAGAATGGTACGGTTTAGGATACGGGGCATACGATTTCAAAGCTCTAGGCCCGTTTGGGTGGTGGGTTCTGATTTAGGAAGAAATAGATGTTTTCTCTCGAGTGCAGCTGTAATAACCAAAGAAAGAAGCCCTAATCTACGTGAAATGCATTGGATGGCTGAGATAAAGCCTTGTGGATGGCTGAGATTGAAGGAGAATGGACTCACGTGGATTGTTAGTGTGGTAGCAGTACGACAATTTTCATTTTTGGAAATGTGGTTGCACACAGTCACCTTACATATGCTTTTATGTGAGCACCTGAGCGATCCAATGGGTCAAAATGGGCAGGGATTGGACGACCTTAGGTTCTTCATAATATGGGTGGTTTAAATCATCAAAGTGATCTTCGATGGTGCGCCATGATTGAATGCTACGGACGTTTGTTTATCTGCTGGCAGATGGCCATGAAGGAGAGGAATCCTTCCTCTTGTGGAAGTCATGGGTCAGTGCTCAGTTTGACCGTGCTGACGGTCTAGTGCACCTCCGGTGTACCTCCCCTGATGTACATGTACTCTAATGTGGGGTCCATTGTGATGTTTGTGGGAAATCCACTCCGTTCATTAGGTTCTAGGGGTCTAACTGGGTTGAATGACCAGAGAAGAGGCAGATCCAAAGCTTAGGTGGGCCATTCGTATTGATTAACAATCTTTAGGTGTTGATTTCATCGATACGATGGTTGGATTAATTCCAGTCCGACCACCAACAGTCAACAAGGTCTATGGGACTACTTAATTAGAATTTAAGGTTGGATTGTGGATCAGATGGCCTAATGTACACATTTATAATATTAAATACCCTCTTTACAATGTTTTTAAATATCATTTTTATTATTATTACTATTATCTTTCTATAAGTTGTGGGTCCCATCTTGATCAACACCATCTATTTACTCACTCAGCCCTTACAGGGCTTTGATCAAAAAGATTAAATCATTTAAATTGTAAGTGACCATACTTAGTAATCTCATTTATTTTTAGCTCTAATTGTAAATTCTTGTCAGTCTGATGGTCGGATCATCTCGAATCGAACATCAATGCTTAAAAGGGTTCTAATTATCCTAAGGAATGTTCGGCATGTTATAAGGGTTGATTTGTAACTCAGGTGGGCCACACTACTTAATTTCGATGATTTTAATAACATTTACCAATCCTTTAACGGTCAGATTGGCTCAAGGTGTTAATTTGAACAACACACATGATTCTTAAGTCGCTCAGTTCACAAATGTCTCAATCAAACCATTCAATTAGGCTATTTTAAACAAACACGTATCTTTGTAGTCAACTGCAGTGTTTGCTCTATAATCCAATGGGCAGATTGATTTAAAACCACTGATCAACGATCCTGGTAGTCCTATGAGCCATCTAAGGGGGATTTGATGCTTGATTTGCCATTTAGATTGTCTGGTTAGTGAGATCAAGTGGCGGATAGCTCTACGGGATGTTATGGGCTGAGGGATGGTGGATCGGATGATGCAAGTCCTGGTATTAAAATGAACGGTTCTATTGGTTTATCCGAGTGATTGAAGTCCTAGAGTAGGTGTCTCTGAAGTTGTGATGGACCATTATGAGAATCATTCAAATGGATAGTTTATGTGGATAGGGATTACTTCCAACGATTAGATTTATACTGAGCTAGGCTTGCTTTTATTCTAAGTTTGGTCATATGATAACACCCGAGTATTGAAAAGTACTGGGTGTTACATAAAGCTAAGTCTATTGCTCTTAAATCTTCTAAATCTATTTTAAAAGAAAATAGTTCTAATTCTGATTTTGAAGAAAATGAAGATGATATGGCAATATTAGCTAAGAAATTTTATAGAATTTTCAAAAACAAGAAAAGATCAGATTTTTAAAAATCAACTGATAAAAGAAAAGAAAAATCTAATTCTTAGAAATCTAAAACTAAGGGCAGTCAATGTTTCAATTGTCATGAATATAGGCATTTAACAAATAAATGTCCTAAAAAGGATAGGTAAAAAAGAATGGGCATGATAGTTACTTGGGATGAATCATCTAACTCTGAAAGAACTTCTGAGTCTGATGAATTAGAACAAGAGAATGCGAATACAGATGATGTGAAAGCTCTTATGACTATAGCCAAAGTCACTTCCTCAAATAGCTGTAATATATCTGACTATGAAAATCTCAAGAGTGACCCTGAAAATGAAAATGAAGATGACCTTCAAGATGCCTACAATGGCCTATACAGAGAAAGTTGTAAAATTGTTGTTAAATTAAAAATTCAAAAATAAAAATATGTTAAACTAAAAGAAGAACTTAAAAATAAAGTTTTAGAAAAATCTCATTTTTGAGATTATATTGAAAAAATAAAATTAGATTTAAGCTTTAAATCTTACGAATTGTAAAATCTCAAAATTGAAAATGAGAAATTAAAACTTGAAGTTTCTTCCCTTTTGAGTTATAAGGATACTTGAAAATATGCCCAAGGTGACCAAAAACTGAAAAAATTGTTAATCTCATCTGGAAAATGTGGTGACAATTCTAGTATGGGTTATATTAAAGGTAATTTTTTGAAATCTAAGGATTCTGCTCCTATTTTTGTAAGAGGAGAATCCTCAAACTCTAAAGGTAAGACTTTAAGAGATTTTAATTATAATGATTTCAAAAACTTCAAACCCTTTCAAGTTTTTAAAAATAATAATATCATCAGCTAGAAACATCAAAAGTATAATAAATCTCCCTTAGCTGAAAAAATTGTTGACATGCTTAAAGAGCTACTAAAATCCAACTCAAATGAATATGGAGTTTATAGTGAAAAGAGAAATCCTAACTCCCAAATGCAGGGAAACTCAAGAGTCACTCCTAAACCTATAATCGTAATGAAATGGGTTCGAAAGGTTAAGTGTCTTATTGTCCACATAGCTTTTAAAGTCATTAGATACTCAAAATGGTACTTGAAGAGTGGACATTCAAGACATATGATAGGTGACAAGGTGATATTCACAAATATCCAAGAATTTAATGGTGGCTTAGTTACTTTCGGTGATGGAAGCAACTACAAAATAATAGCCCAAGGTACTATGCAACTTCCTAACCCACCTCTCTTTGAAAATGTACTTTATGTTGAAGGTTTAAAACATAACCTCTTACACATATCTCAAATTTGTGATAATAAAGATAGTGTGAAATTTTTTGATCATGGATGTGAGATAATATATAAGAAGGGTAATGTAATATTAAATAGTCACAGGACCTTTGAAATTGCTATATTATCGATAACTCTTGGTCATCAAACCATTCATGTTCTATGGTCCAAATAGACGAGACTGAACTATGGCATAAATGTCTTGGACATGTTAACTATAGAGTGACAGTGCACCTACTACGTGCTCTGGTTTGTCAATTACGTTATAGGTTGAGTCAGTCGGATAACAGCGCCTAACAAGAAGATCAAGTCAAGCGTCCGCCTCAACTGGATGTGTAGAAGCTCATCGAAAGGTAAATCATAGCCTCACATCCCATGTCCCAAAACACCAGGTGATTAAACCCTTAAAAAGAACTAGAACATCTTAGAGTTTATGTGTAAGAAAATTTTTATCAAAAAGAAAATCTTCTAAGTTTTTCTTACACTGTCGATTATATCGATTCTCCTTTCGATATGATCGACCAGATCTGTCGATGTCCTCGGCATATCAATCGATACAATCGAGTGAGGAAAAAAAGCGTCCAACAATCAAACAATCTTCTAGATGATTTATCGATATATCGACCTTCGAGTCGATATCATCGATATTCAAAAATCGATCATATCTGAAGTGGATCGATCATATCGACAGACTGCTTTCCGGTGCCCCTATTTTTCTAAAGAAAACTAACAAATTCTTCAATATATCGATGACTGTCCGATACAATCTGAACTCAAATATCGATCATATCGGGTGTTAGTCGATCATATCGATTGAGGGTGCATGTTCTCTCCAGCAAGAATTTCAGGTTGCTTTTAATGTTGATCGGGGTGCTAGTCGATTAATCGATATTCTTATATCGATCATATCGAGACTTTGTAGATTGGATCGAGTCAGGACATAAATCGTCTAGCAAGATTACATGTAAATCTATACGATTTATCGATCCCATCGATAAGGTATCCGATATGATCGATGTACAAATTTCGATGACATCGACTGTTTCTCCGATCATATCTGTAATCTTGAAATTTTTCAAGGCTTCTTTCTTATTTTTCAACTGTCGATAGATCGAACCATCACTCGATGGAATCGGAGTTCGAAATTCGATAACATCGATGTGTGTCTCGATCCCATCGACCAGTCGGCGGAAGGTTTTCAAAAGCGAAATGACAATTGAGTTTGTATCATCGAGAGGTCGGCCAATACAATCAAGAGTATACGCTCGATCATATCGACGACTGATCGATGATATCGAACTCTGTCATAAATATGACCGTTTATATCCGTTGGAACCTTTTACCTATAAATAGAGAGAGTAGTCTTCATTGCAGGTAGAGAAAGTAGAGAGTGCTTTAAAGTATTTTAACCTTCCTATCATTTACCTAAGCCCTTTCTCTCAGGAAGTTCATCCTCCAATCCACCCTCATCATTGATATCTCATAGAGTGGATTGGAGAATGAACTTCCGCATTCAAGGATCCTTCAGCTACTACCTTAATGACATATCATTAAGCTGGGATGCCTTGAATGCATAGATGATGGGAACCTCTCTATCTTCCTTATAGGAAAATCTTTAGAGAGTGGTATTCCATCATAGCCTTGACCCAACCTAAGCCTAGCATATATCTTTGTGTTGCAGATCAAGGGAGCTGAAGATTCTTCATCAACAAGAACGAGATCTTCATCATTACGCTGAAAGGGACTCATCAACTTATCTGCAAGTCCTAAGAGTCCAGAGGACACTTGCAATCATTCCTTTTTAGGATTGGGTTTTAAGTGTTGCTCACCATTTGAAGTCCTCGAAGGAGGCCGTCGACGGGAGTGTACGTGCGGGGTGCGTTGTGTGGACCCTTGCTCTGTGGAGACCATAAACATCTGGTTAGGAGTACGCCAGCAAAACTCTAGGGTTAGAGGTGAACTGAGTAGAAATCTCAGGGCGCGTTGTGTGGACCCTTGTCCTATGTGGGCATAAACATCTGGTTAGGAGTACGCCAGTAAAATTCTGGGGTTTGAGGTGAACCAAGTAGAAGCCTCTGTAAAGGTTGAAGGTGAACCTAATTTAAAACCTTAGGTTTGAGGTGAACCATGGGAAACCTCCTTAGTGAAATCCGGTCACTCAAGGGTTGAGTGTGGAAGCCGGGATGGAGTAGAAAAGTCATCGAACCACTATAAAATGACTGTGTTTGAGATTGATACTGTCTTTCATTTATGTGATTGCCTTGTATGTCTTTATATATGATCACATTCTATGCACACACAGTCATATCCATCACAATCTCATCTATACATTGTTTGTCCTTTAAATAGTTTGTGATTGGATCCTCTATTAGGCTTGGAAGCCAATAGAGTTAATTCTTGAGTAATCCTAATTTATACTCTGTGATAGGATTAGTGAGATAGGACTGAAAAATAACTTATAAATCTTTAAAAAGTCCTATTCACCCCCCTCTAGGACATATTGGGATATTCCTACTTCAACTTAATGGTCTTCACCGTAATTTCATAGAGAACTATATAAATTGAGTAAAAAAGATCACTTACGTGGCTTACCCAAGCTGAAAAAGAAAGAAAAAGAATGTGGTGTATGCCAAATTGGCAAACAGATCAGGAGTAGTCACAAGAAACTGAACTCCTTAGCCACGGCTAAACCTCTATAACTACTCCACATGGATCTAGTAGGACCAACTAAAATGGAGAGTAGAGGTGGAAAGAAGTATTTTTTAGTCATTGTTGATGATTTCATCATATATACATGGGTAGCCTTTTTAAGAGAAAAATTAAATACTCTCGATGAAGTCAGAAAATTTTTAAAGCGTATTCAAACTGAAAAAGAGATGTTTGTAATCAAAATTAGAACTAATCATGGCACTAAATTTGAGAATAACAATTTTGAGAAGTACTGCAATGATCATGGTATATCGCATGAATTCTCTACTCCTAAACGCCTCAACAAAATGAAATTGTTGAAAAGAAAATTAGAGTTTTATAGGATATGGCTAGTGTAACGCTAAATAACATGAACCTGCCAAAAAATTTATGGGGTAAGGCTGTTAATACTGCTTGTTATATTATAAATCGTGCATATATTAGGTAAGCAAAAAATAAGACAACTTATGAACTTTGGTTTTATAAAAAGCCCACTATTAAATATTTTTAGAATTTTGAAAGTAAACGTTTTATTTTACGTGATCGAGAAAATTTGAAAAAGTTTAAAGCAAAGAGTAATGAAGGAATATTACTAGGCTATGCACTAAATAGCTGTTCTTATAGGGTTCTTAATAAAAGAATTGGAGTAATTTAGTAATCAATAAATGTAGTAATAGATGATCAATAAATCACGCCCACTTCAAGTCAAGATGATGATGAAGTCAATATAATTGATATACCTGACTCTTCATCCAAATCAATTGATACTGAAATAAGAATAGTCCAAGGCCATATAACTGATCAAGTACTTGGTAACCTTAGTATTGGTGTTCAGACAATAAGACAATTAGAAAATATCTGTAGCTATGTCTGCTTCACTTCTCAAATAGAACCGGCCAATGTAAATGAAGCACTTGCCAATGAAAGTTGGATAATTGTCATGTAAGAAGAGTTAAATCAATTTGTCAGAAATCATGTGTGGTACTTGGTTTGTAAATCTTCTAATAAACATGTAATTGGAACTAAATAGATCTTTAAAAATAAAACTGATGAATTAGATAATATTATCAGAAATAAGGCTTGTCTAGTTGTACAAGGGTGCCCTTAAATATAGGGTATTGATTATGATGAAATCTTTGCACACCAGTTACATGCCTTGAATCCATAAGATTATTTATTTCAATTGCATGTCATAAAAAAATCAAAATATATCAAATAAATATTAAAAGTGCGTTTCTAAACGGTGACTTACATGAGGAGGTTTATGTTAAACAACCTAAGGGTTTTGAGGACCCCAAATCTCCAAATCATGTGTACTGTTTTAAAAAGACACTTTATGGTTTGAAACAAGCTCCCAAGGCATGGTATGAAAAATTGATTAAATTTTTACCTAGTCATAACTTTATCATGGGCAATGTTGATAAAAATTTATTCGTCAAGAAATATAACAATCATATATTGATAGTTCAGATATATGTTGATGATATCATTTATGGATCTACATGCACTAACTTATCAATTGAGTTTGCGGATTTGATGAAATCCAAGTTTGAAATAAGTATGGTTGGTAAACCAAACTACTTTCTTAGATTACAAGTTAAGTAACTTGAAGATGGTATATTCATCTCACAAATCAAATACGCCTAGAACCTTATAAAAAAATTTTGGATTTGAGAATGGAAAGAATTTTGAAACTCTAATGAGTACAACTTTTAAACTCTTAAAGGATGAATTAGGTAAAAGTATAAACTCCTGTCTATATTGAAGCATGATTGGTAGTTTCTTATACTTAACTGTTAGTAGACCTGATATTGCTTTTAGTGTTGAAATATGTGTCAGATATCAATCTAATACTAAAGAATCACATCTAATGGCTGTTAAATGGATAATCAAATATGTCGCAACTTCTGCTAACTTAAGACTTTGGTATCCGTATGATACATCCGTATAAATTGCCGGATATACTAATGCACACTGGGTAGGTAATATTGACGATAGAAAATCTACCAGTGGTGGATGTTTCTATGTAGGGAACTGTTTAGTATCCTAGCTTAGTAAGAAATAGAACTCTGTATTTCTCTCAACAAATGAAGCTGAATATATCACAATTAGTAATGCCTGCACTCAGCTTATTTGGATCAAAAGAATGTTAGCTGATTATGGTATTGCGCAAGATACAATGAAATTATACTGTGATAACTTGAATGTAATCAATATTTCAAAAAATCCAATCTAACATTCTCGTACTAAACATAACGATCTTCAATACCATTATATTCAAGAATTAGTTGAAGACAAGAGTATTGCATTAGAATATATCAAATTGAGAAGCAGCTTGTAAACATACTAAGCAAACCTCTCGATAGGAATAGATTTTTCAATTTAAAGCATGATATTGGTTTGTGTATTATTAATTAATCATATTGTTTATGAATTTATTTATTTTATGTTTATACTAATTAAATGCATAAAATGATAATAAATTGATGATAAAATTTTATTTTTTTTAATAAAATTCATTTTTTTTTGTGTTGTTCAATGGGTCGAGTAAGTGCTCGACCAGTCGAACCCTCGATGAGTCAAGTACATGCTTGACCGGTCGAGGACCACGCAATTTCACTGAAAAGGGGGAAGAATCACTTTTTTCATTTCATTTCCACCTTCTTCTTTGACTAGCCCATGCTCCTCTCGATAAACCCAACTTCCAAACTTACTTGTAAGTGATTATTTTTCGATTATTTTCAAGTTTTGGGTACATTCTTGCTAGTCAATCTCATATTTGGGGTTTATTTTTATTTTTAAACCCTTTTTATAGTGAGTTTTATGGAAAATCTGATCTACCCATAATCACATTACTCTCTAATTATTTCTTGTGCAAATATTAAATGGAGTATCGTATTAAAAGAACAACAACACGCAAAAGTTATGGTAACTCTAAAATTACGGTTATAGGTCGCAATGCGTCTAAGTGTAGAACATGGAAAAGCTATAGAATGTAGACTAAGTCCTAGAGGGGGGTGATTAGGACCAATTAAAAATTATGCCAATTTAAAATCCTAATTGCATAACTTAAACTAATTTGCAATTAAACTAAGCAAGGTAATATAACTCTAAAGGCTTCCAAGCCAATAAAGGGTCCAATCACATAGGCTACTCAAGATATGCAAATTAAGCAACCTATAACATAGTAAACATGTGTGTATGGAATATGCTACCTATCAATCCTAGGCATTCATTTAATCATGGATATATAATTAAGCATCCAAACACATAAGCGTAATTAACAGATTCGCAAATGACAATCCTAAACACAAGCATGTATAGTGGTTTAGTTACGTGCCTACTCCACTCTTGACAGGCGCACTAAACACATGAGTGTACCAGTTTTCACTATCGGAGGTTTTAAACCAGGTCCACCTTAAACCTTTACAACCCTGCACAGGGACTCTATAATTTATGCCCTATACAAGAGATAAGGTCTTACTCTCAAACATGATAGTTTAGGCCACACAAGCCAAGGTCCTAATCCTGAACTTAGGATTTATGCTCTACACAAGAGCAAGGGTCCTACTCTTAAACCCAATAATTTAGGCCACACAGGCCAAGGTCTTACTCCCGAACACAAAAATTTAGGCCACATAGGCCAAGTTTCTACTCTCGAACCTAAGATTTATGCTCTACACAAGAGCAAAGGTCCTACTTCCGAACCCAACAATTTAGGCCACATAGGCCAAAGTCCTACTCAAGAACCTAGTTGAGTTTGAGGATAACAAATTCTTAGTCTCAATCTTATACAAGGAAGGAGGCTAACCTATGGACTCCTAACAATGACACTTATCGAATTGAGTCATTATTTATAGCTCCTCTTTGGTTGCTTAATCTCTGATCTCTCATGCTTCGATCATGCCATTGTTGCTTTACCAAGGCTTCAACTCCACGATCAATCTCCTTGCATTTAATGCTTCTTTTAAGATGACCAAGGTGATGGGAGTGGGTTGAATCTTTTATTACTAATGGGAAGTTGTTTTTCCTAGGGGATTCAACCGATGGACACTCTAGAGTATCATAGAGACTATAAATATATCTATAAGGTTGGTCTCAATACACTAGAGAAGGCGTGAGATCATATTCTTCCTTAATAGAAGCATGAAATACTTGTTTGAGTGATGAATCAAAAGGAAGAGGGCATGAGTCTCAATGGAAAAGAGTTTTAAGCTATAAATTAGGCTTGAGATGCACTAGAGTCTCGTGAATGCCAAAATCCGTGCTTTTTTTAAAGATCTGGATGCTATTTTTATAGGGAAAAAGTCCCAACGGATCTTTAACAGCTAGTTTTCAGTTCTACCAATGAGTCTTTCAGTTGGACCAAAATATGTTCAGTTGGACCAAATTAACTCCAAAATTTGTTCGACAGTTTTGGGATGTTTTGGTTAGACCGAAGGTGCCATTCAGTCGAACCGAGTCCAACCGAATAGAGACAAAATTTCCTATTAAGTTTTTATCCTGCAATAGCCATGTTCGGTTGGACCAACACTATGATTGGTTAGATCGAAGGTTGCTTTTTTTCAATTTATGTTTCAACAACTTTAAAACTTTAGGTTCAAATCTAAGGAGATAGGAAATATGAATTTTATGGCTTAAGGGATGATCAAAATGGAGTTTCCTATTTGGGTCAAGATCATCTAGGGGCTATAGGGTTGTTTTAGGTCAAGGGTTAGGGTCACCAAGGCCACATGTTTACTAGTACTTGTCACCTTGATACTTCTGCTCCAATGTGTCTTCGATCTTCGCTTTTCAAAGGCTCATACGACTTTTCGACACGATAACTCACGTGATTGACAAACCAGTGAGCAAAAATGAGTGCACTAACAAGCTCACCATCTAGGCCGACTTTTGTTAATGTGAGAACCCTAAGGGGCCCCAAAGAAGATTCAGAGCAAGTTAAGGATTCAGATAAAGAGATATAATTATAGAGCGTACTGTCAATCTTTCTCACATTGCTCCATTTGAACTTGTTCCTCTGCTTTCCAATGTTGGTTGGGAAGACATATTTGGTTGGGGTGGAACGACTTACCACTCCATAGCACAAGCAATGTATACTTCTATCTATGATGTGTCTCTTAAAGACCTTACATTTATGATTAAATTCGTAGAAGAAACATTCACTGTAACTCGCTATACTATCTCAGCATTAACTAAGATTGCCATTGCAAATGATATGATACCTATTGATAATTTAACTGATAAAATGACTCATTCTAAACGGGAAGTGATTACTTATAAACTATGTCATTTTAATGCTGAATGGAAATCCAGTATGCTCTACATGTTAACCAGATGCTACCCAAATACCAAGTTCTTCATAGGATCTTTACGTTTAACGTCTATCCTAGATATGGGAATAAGTCGGAACTTACTCCATTCATGACTCATGTTCTCCATTCTATTTCATCAGGTATACAAGTCTGTCTTCCTTCTCTCAATGCTACCTCATTATTCAATTTTGTCTTCATCTGGGTCATAGTTCTATTCCATTTGCCTACCTCATGACATGCATTGCTTTACATTGTAATGTCACCATTCCTCCATCTGAGGCACCGGAGTTGGTATTAACATTTAACAACACCAATTTGAATAAGATGAATCTGAAATTTCTTCCTGGTCAACGTGACGAAGAAGAAGAGGAGGAAGCACCCGCACTTGGAGACACTTCGATGGATAACATTTTTGCTGAGCTCGATGAGTTGGATGATCTAGAAGATCTAGAGTATCAACCTTCTCAGGTTGATGATCGACTTAAATCATTGGAGGAGAAGGTTGGGGCTCTACGGGTCTCGCACGATAGTGTGGTTCAAACTTAGAAATCATCAATGAAGTACATGAAAAAGTACTTCCACCGTATCGCCAGGAGTTTACATCAGCTTGATCCCTCTATGCCTGCTCCTTCATCATCTAGATTTGACTAAGTTCATTTCATTTCTTCTTATATTTATGGGACTGTATAACTTTAACTTTACTTGGTTTACTTGATGACTTCTTTACACTCTCCTCAAACTCCTTGGATGAATATTTCCCTAAACTTTGACTATTTCATATGATAATCCTTGCTATATTCTTATGCTTATTTCTTCTATTAAGTTTCTGATCTTATTACTTCATTAAATATCTCACTTACTTGATAGATAACCTATTTCTTCCCTTGTCAACTTGTGACAAAAAGGGGGAGAAAGTTAGTTATTACTTGACGAGAATGATATGAATATGATTAATATGAATGATATAAATGATGAATGATACACAAATGCTTGGAGAATGCTTTGGAATGGAATGTTGTATGTCATAATATAGGGAAAGTACAAATTGAGGGGGAATAGTAAATATTTTGCAATCTTCAACAAATACTCTATAACATGAGTACAAGAATTAAGGGCTTCATTCTGATTATTGTAATACTAAGTGTTTTGTCACGAAATTGATAAAGGGGGAGATTATAAGTGCTACAACATTCAAAACACGCTTCACACCTTGTTTGTCAAATTTTCTTTAGTTAAAAAATCTTAGCAAGTAATCTTTAAGTTAGTTCAAGATCAAGGTTTAAGCCTAGCTCAAGCTCAAGTTGAAGATCAAGATCAAGTTCGATCTACTAAAGTTCTAGCAGAAGATCAAGCTCCTTAGAGAAGTTCAAGTCTCTAATCTACTTCAAGACAATGAAATTTAGTCCATACGCATATTATAAACCCTAGAAAGACCTTAGGTTTAGGTTCTTTCAAAATATATCTAAAATTAAGTTTTTATGCTTGTAATTGGTTAAATTTCGACTAGTCTAAGAATTTCTTGACCAATCCTATTACTAGCCGAAGTAAAATAAAAATTTTGTTCCTCCTTCGACCAGTCGAGTGGACTCCTTGACCAGTCAAAGGACCCTCTTCAACCAGTCCAGTGTTTCTTGACTCGAAGTCCAGCAACAAATTTAGTTTGAATTTTGGATCCTTTGACCAGTTAAAGACCCTATTTGACCAGTCGAAGACCACCTTTGACCAGTTGAACAGAACCTTCGACTAGTCGAAGATTCGTTAGATCTTTTCCCACTCAAATTTGAAAATTTGTTGAAACTGAATCTGGTGTTTAGACGAGTCGAAGCAACAACTTCTTTACCTATAAATTGAGGTTCTTTCTCAATCCGAAAATACAATTTAAGTTTATCAAAATCCTTCTGCAGAGAGAAAGAAGCCTCAGTTATTGTCAAGCTATTAAGCAGTATTTATAAATCATTTTCTAGATTTTTTATTTAATTCCTTAATCTCTAATTCTATAATTTTAATTCTAAAAAGGGAGAATACTTTTTTTTAAAGATTTAAAGGAATTAATATAAGTAGCCATTTTTTAAATTTAATTAAAATCAATAGAAACCTTGACCTTTTCTATCGGACTGAACATTGAACATTCGACATTCAAGAAAAATGGTTTTTCAGCTACAACTTCTTCTACGGTGAAGATAAGTGTAACGCCCGAAAATCGGGGGTTGAGCAAAGCTCAACTCCCAAGATCTGTCGCATCACTTATGCAACATAGATAATGATAATTATATGTTGTCTGCATTAGTGCATTAAACATGAATGAGATTACACTAAATCAGCATATCATACTCCAGAGATGATTAAATTTAGCAAGCGAAAGACTATGATAGATATATAAAGTATATAAGTGGTTATAGATCCCCAAAGTATGATCATGTTACGAGGCTGAATATATACATGTTTGTTCTAAAATATATAAAATGATAAAGTGTAATGTCCAACTAATTCGTATCCCTATAATGCCATCATCAATACATAGTCTACATAGACTTGCCTGAGAGCTGCATATAGGAGAACTCCTCATCGTCGTAGAAGTTAGGCTCTGCTTCGTAAGCCTTACCATCATCTGTAGCTAAAACAGAGTCTTGTTGGTGTTTTAAAACACCGTCCCAAAGTGGGAGTGGGTGATAAACTCAGTGGTACTATAAGGCAAAGTTTAACATGTTATCAATTCAGTTAAGCAGTAATGATAAAGCAATGTAACAATCATGTCCTAAGTACTCTGATTAATGTAGGAATGATATGCTATAATGATGCATGCCCTCACCTGCACTCCCTCAGTGATAACATCTCATTCGCGCATGACAAACTCCCTAAACGTGCGCTTCCTCGCCAAAGTACATGCAATGCGGTGCATGATCGTGTTAGCCAAGTAATTATTTAGTCATATTCACAAAGAAGATTTGGAAAACAAAGGTACCTCTCTTTATATCATTTACCCAAATGATGATCCATCTAAGGTTGTCAATCCTAGTTAGTCACATACGATAGGGAAGTTATAAGGAAAATCAACCCTGATTTAAAAGCAGTGGATAGGCAAGTTCAGGTCACTATGGGAGGCTAGTCACCTCAGTGTAGGCCTAGTTTATACTCGAGGTCACTATGGGAAGGCTCGTCACCTTAGCGTAGGCTGACAGCTTGAATATAGTGTCCCATACCACCGTATTCGACTCACGAGTTTGGGTTGCTCATTGGACACTACGGGGAGGCTCGTCACCCCAGTGTAGGCCGACAGTTAAGCCACGGTATCTCACACCACCATACCTAGCTCATGAGTCTTAGCGGATCGTGGTATAAAGGTTAACATGGGCTTTATATTGGTAAGTGGTACCTTAAATTCAAATAGTAGCGTTCATACATGGTAAACACATAATAAGCCAATCGGGTTATTTGACAAGTTTGATTAGTATGAGCATACGCTAAATTAATCGACATGGAGCGCGTAAGCACTCCACGTGGCCTAACCACTGTCGACAATCATCCTATGACTCAGATTCATCGAACGTATCCAATGTGGCGAATCTAGTTTGACCACTTAACTAGGAACCGTTACTAATTACCTAGACTATCTAGTAGTCCCAATCATACTCAATTGTAATAGGTAATCACATATGATAGTCATAACAACATTTAACAAGCAATCCAAATATAATAATCATTTAAGCATTTTATCAAGCACATAAAGCATGCTACTATTCATGACATTTTTATACATAAATCACGTATGTGAAATTAAGGTTACATGAAAGAATTTATACACATAGGTAAGTTAGTTGAGAATCCAATCTCAACACCCTTAATAATTACAATTCAACAAATAATTATTCATTCAGATATTTTATCAAACACTTAGCCTACACATTGCTACGTACATGCCCTAACTTAGTTATAACATATATTATAGCGAATCCTTTCATAAAGGAGTTGTCATACATACACCAAACATGTATTCTAGATTAATAGTCATGAAAAGTACAATTCATGATAGTAATTTCATTCAAAAATTTCCACAAACACGTGGAATGCATTATATATCCACAGTTCACACACATGTATTATTTATCGAATACGTTATAACTAAGATCATATGGTGGTAAATAAGTTAGTCATAAAACATTTCTGACATTGAAAGCCTTGAAAACTATAACCTAAACATTTATAGTCTACACCTTTCGTCAGTACGCTCATTATGAACTCGGTTCGTACACCACGTCTTTGTTTACGGCACAACGGCTACCTAAACATTGAAATAGATTAGCTATTTTACTGATTTCTCTATTTAGATTCCTAAAATAGATTAAAGTTAGGATTCCTTACCCAAAAATGAAGTTGGATTCGATGGTGTAGCGACATGTGAGAGATGATTCGGTATGTGGAGTGGTGGGAGTGACTCCTAGCAATGATCTCCTAATCTCTCACTCTTCTCCTCATTATTTTCTCCCCTTTTCTCTCTTCTCTCTCCTAAGGTTAGAGAAAATTCGTATGGAATGAGAGAGGGGTGGGTTTAAGGCATTATATAGGCCCAGAAGTGATGTCAATGGCCCTAGGGCCATGGTATACTTAGGTTATAGCCAAAAGGCATCTGCTTCGGCCCAATGAAGCTCCTCTGGAGGTCTATTGCTCGCATACGGTTTGAAGAAAGTTCCTTAATAATGGATCTATGCCAGGTTAAGGTTTCGGTCTAATCGGATTAATGGATCGATCATGGGGGACCCGTTTCAGTTCAACATGTAAGTGCTATGATTTCATATCCCTTTGGTTGTCACATTTTGTTGTACCAAAACCTATATCTATGTCTTGTACATCTTGTATTTTATGATTGAAGACTATTCATTGCAATCAAGTCATCGCATTTCAAGACAAGATCTTAAATGAAGAAAGTTTTCAAGATATGGATGAAGAATTCAAGTATTGAAGTCTTTAAGTTTGTATATTCATGATTCGATCAAGTTCAAGTTTAGTAGAAGAATTTTTCAAGTCAAGATCAAGCTCAAGAAGGCTTACTACAAGTTTTATATATTCTCAAACTTCTCTTAAGGATCATCTGAGTGTTCATACTTTCAAGTCCAACTCACTTTTAAGGTTTGTTTGACCTTAGATTGACCTTAGGATGAGCTTTACAGTAGGTCATTCTAGATACATAACTCATATATTTTAATATGCTTGTTTGGGGTGTTCTAAGACCAGTCCTAGGGACTTCAAGACCATTCCTAGCTCTGTTGCAACCAGTCTTAAGTTTTTCAGGACCAATCATAGGTTGTTGAAGATTTTCAAATCTTTCTGGCTATCCTACGACCAGTCCTGAACATCCTACGACCAGTCTTGTGAGTTCTACGACTCATCCTTCGACCGGTCGTAGCCCTACGACTCAAACTCCAACAACTAATTTTGGAGTCATTCGACCAGTCGTAGGTGTCCCACGATCAGTCGTAGATGGCCCATGACCGGTTGTAGACCTCCTAGGATCGGTCGTGGAATAGAAAATCTTATTCCGCGAAAATCTTCAAAAATCTTTGGAGCTACGACCAGTCTTAGGTTCCTAAGACCAGTCGTAGACAGAATTTTTTAGGCTATAAATAGAGCACGAACTTCAGAGTTTTAGCACTTCAAATTAATTCTATTCAAGCATTCTTTAGGCTATACTCTGAGATAAGTTTGTGTTTATTTTAAGCTACTTTGTGCTTATTTAAAATTCCTTTTGCTAGCTTATTTTTATTTGATTTTGATCTACATTCCAATCTTATTAGAAAAGAGGAATTTCTGATATTCCTTCTTCTTGGATTCAAAATCAAATAGAACTAGCCCTTTTGATTTAAAATTAATTAGACTTAAAACCATTCTTAAAGTGAGTATTGGACTTTGAACGTTGAATCGAACATCTACTCCGATTGGTTCTACCGGGCTTCTTCAAAAGGTGATTCAGGTATTTTACATTTTTTTGTAATTTACTTTCTCTAGTTTTTGTTTGAGATTCGTCAGAAAAATCTCATTGTATTGGTTATCTGAGGAGAGCCAGAAAACTCAGATTGTGGGGTTTTTGGATTGTATAAGCCCGAGATCAAAGACACAATTGTGAAGGTTTTAGGTGAACCTGTGAAACCTATTTTGATAGTGCATGCTAATATCCCCTGTGTGAGGATATTAGGAGTGGAGTAGCAATCTGTGTGGCTGTTGGATAACAGTTGGTGTACACACAGGCGAACCACTATATATCGTTGTGTTGTGGATGAGTTTTACTCTTTCATTCTTTTATTCATTCTGTTTTGTGGAGAGTGTTTGTGGATGAATGTTGTAATCACTTCAAGCAAGTGTGGATGAATGTTGTAATAACTTAGGATTTATTTTCTGCAAGTTATTTTGATTTTCTTATTATTCCTCATTGATTTGTGATACAAAGGACGTTCTAGAAATAAGGTTGTCCTACCTTAAACCTCTGATTTTTGGTGTAAGGTTGTCCTTAGAACTGATAAAGCATCAATCTCTTTATTTTAGGCTATTGTGATTGTTTTATATTCAGCATTGTGCTTTATATCTTTTATTATTCCGCTGTTATAAGTTTTATTTGGCATTGCCCTATTTACCCCCCCTCTAGGGCATATAACTAGGCTCTTTCACAACAGTCATCATCACTCGATCAGGGCCACATGTATACCAATGGGTGTAGGAAAATTTCTCTAATCTAAGGGTATACTTGGGTCAGAATCGAACTGCCTAATTCACTTAAGTTTAAGTTCATTTTTTAAAAATATTTATGTTTCTCACACACTTCGCTCCCGGCTCAAGTTGTGCATTTCTAGATACTATTTGGACTCGATTCCCACAATGGTTGTCAGGCCCGGTAAAGCAATCATAACCGTATAGTTTCATGGAAATTGGACTTTCGATTCGCAGTCCAGGTCCAATATGAAGTTTCAATGTGCTCCCGAGAGCAACTGGGTTTTGAGATTGATCGTAGGTATCTAGGTATTGTTGGGTTCGCGATTATAATGGTTTTTGGTCTCGCAGTTCGTATAGATAGTGGTTCAAGGTAATTCACCGATTAATTTAGCTTAGTACATAACTAATTTTCGTCTAATTTCTTAAGGATTCAGCCATTAAGGATTTCTACCTAAGGTGGTACTCGGGTCTTTGTACGAATTTTTTCGAGGCGTTACAATAAGTATACATTTACATTTCGTATTTGATTTTTTCCTGAGATATTCAAAAAATCTCAGTGTTGATTTTTCTAAGATAAGCCAGAAAATCTTAATGAGGGTTTTTTTTTTGTTTGTAATAGCTTGGTAAAATCACAACTATATCAGGTTTTAAGGTGACCCTATGAAAACCTTATTCATAGTGAAAGTTGAGATTGCATAGTTAGTAATCTTGGGAGTGGAGTAGGTGTGGCTGTTTGAGAACAGTTGTTGACACACCAAACCACTATAATTCTTGGTGTTGTGGTAATGTTTTTATTATTTTTGTGGTGAATAGTTGTAATTCCTTTTATACAAAAGTGGTGAATGTTTGTAATAGTTAGTTTTTATTTACTCTTGCTCAGTTTGAAATTTTGAATCTTATCAAATTTGTGAAATAAGGTTGTCCTACCTAAACTTGTTTGGGTGAAGGTTGTTCTACGAATCAGTTTGAATCAACATTTAAATACTAGTGTGATTGAGATCTCTAATTTATTTATTATTTAGTACTTTATTCGATTATTTGGCATAGTCCTATTCCTCCCCTCCCCCCCCTCTATGACTACTTAAGCTCACCTTTTTAAGAATGTTAAAAGTATGGATTTGATGCTCAAGAATTACCAAGGTAAGGGATGGATCTTAGAAGACCAAGAATGAAGATTTCAAGACCCCAAGATTTAAGGAAACCAAGTGAAGAAGGAAGGAAGTCGAAAGTGTAAGTGTAGAAACTCACAGAATCTGAACTTCACTGTTTATGTCATTGACCACCGGTCAATGACATCGAAGCCAGTGTTTTATAACATCAAACACGGGTCGATGACATCGAAGAATTACATAAAAATTAAGTTTGGTTGCTAGACAAATTGGATGCAGTTCTCGATGACATCGAAGCCCTGTTCGATTGCTCGAAGACTTGCTCGATGACATCGAGATTTTTATGGATTTCTAGAGCAACTAGCTGGAACACTTTAGACATATTCTTGATTACTCGAACACCCTTCGATGACATCAAAGATATGTTCAATGACATGAAGAGTTGCATAGTGTGAAATGGCACGACTTCCGGATTCAAGTTACGCTCGACGACATTGAAGGCTGTTTGATGACATCGAAGGCGTTACGCAGAGTGCGTAAATTTGATGCAATTTCTAAAGATAGTCGGATAAAGGCTATAAATATGGGTTCTTTGAGGAATTCTAAACATGAAATAGGTTTAAGAAGTAGAGCCAAAGGGTGCAGTAGGCTCCCAAGAGTTTTTCTTCCTTATTTATTTTTAATTTCTTTTAGGATTTTAGTTTCAATCATGTCTATGGTTGGTTAAACCTCTTAGCTAGGGCTAAGAGGTGAAGCTTGTAACATGTTAAGATGATTTTCTTGCTTTGATTCTTATTTTTCTTGAACCTCATTGATTTCTAGTTTGAATTTAAGGATTATTTTCAGTTTTATATGATTTATTATAACTCAAATTACAATATATGATGTGATGGCTTTGAATATCTTCTTTTTCTATTTTGAGATTGTGAGATTGGTAAATCATGTTGTTCACCATTGTCTCCTGGGCATGGTAGGATGATGGAATCCCTTCGAATCATCACACTACTTCTTCATGTGTGGCTAGGTTAATAAATAATTTAGATTTATTTTAATTGCTTCATCTTCCAATTGGATAGGATAAGACTCCAATTCCAATTATGTCGCTTGAATCAAAGTGAGGTAGCATCCTCATAGCTACAAGTAGATGCTTGGCACCCTAGTTCCCACCTTTCAATTTATAGTTTTAATCAACATTATTCAAAATTATTCTCTTTTATTCCTAATTTAGATTTAGATATTTTTATACTGATTTTCAGAATACATACAAGTTTAGTCTCTATGGATTTGACCTCGGTCTCACCAAGTTATTACTACATCGTGACCCTACACTTGGGATTGTGAACATCATCAACAGATAAGGGTTTAAAATAAATAAGCATGAATAACTAAAGTAAAAATATCCTACTCTAATCCTAAAAAAGCAATAAACCTAACTATACATCCATCAAATTAGGAGGTCACTCTGATACACAAGATTAGTCAAAGGGATGGACATAACCTCTAAATCAAATTTCTCCATGAATGGCTTGAGATGATGACCGTTCACTTTGAGATTGTTGTCATTCATTGGATTCTTTATCTCGATGGCCCTATGAGGAGAAACGGTTGTAATAATAAAAGGGTCGGTCCAACAAGAGTGAAGCTTACCCGGAAAAAGGTGTAAACAAGAATTGCACAAAATGACTTTTTGACTTATTGTGAATGATTTTCGAATAATGTTCCGGTCATGGAATACCTTCATTCTGTCCGTGTAAATCCTCAAGTTTTCATATGCATCGTTCCAGATCTCTTTGAGTTCATTCAATTGAAGTTTGCGCAATAACATGGCATTATCCAAATTGAAGTTTATATTTTTAATTGCCCAGTAGACCTCATGTTCTAGCTCCATAGGCAAGGGACAAGCCTTCCCTTACACAAGTCTAAAGGGAGACATTCTAATGGGGGTCTTGTAAGCTATACGATAAGCCCATAAAACATCGGTCAATCGAAATGATCAATCCTTACGATCAAGATTCACCATCATTTTCAAAATTTATTTGATTTTCGTATTAGAAATTTCAGCTTAACCACTTGTCTACAGGTTATAAAGGGTACTCACTTTGTGTGAAATACCATATTTTTCTTTATTAGCGTTTAAAATGACTTATTGCAAAAATGAGATCCTTTATCATTCATAATGGCTAGAGGAGTTCTGAACTTAGATAGGATGTTTTCTTTTAAGAACTTAATAACTGTTTGATGGTCATTATTTCGACACAGAAACACAGTCTACTGCTAATAAGATATAAATATTTCTAGAGGATTAGGGAAATGGTCCTATGAAATCAATGCCCCAATAATCAAATGTTTCGATAATAAGAATAGGGTTTAGCGGCATCATGTTTCAACGAGACAATCCTCTCAAATTTTGACAACGCTCACAAGCTTTGTAAAACTCATGAGTATCTTTGAATATAGTGGGCTAATAGAAACCACACTACATAATTTTGGTTGTGGCCTTTTTAGTAGAGAAATGACCACCACAGGCCTGAGAGTGACAGAAGGAGATTACGCTCTGATGTTCATTTTCAGGTACACATCTCTTTATAATTTGATTTGGCAATAATTGAATAGGTATGGATCATCTCAGATAAACTTGTGGCACCTTGGAGGAGAATTTTTTCTTATCTTGTGCAATCTAATGGATCGACGTGAAACATGTAGCAAGATAATTTGCAATGTTAGCAAACCACGATAGTTGGGAAATTTTAAACAATTTTTCGTTAGGGAACATGTCGTTTATAGGTGTCGGCTCAAGGGAATTAGATAGGACAAGTCTAGAGAGATGGTCAGCCACTACATTTTTTACTCCTTTTTTATCGCGTATTTCAATGTCAAACGCATAGAGTAAGAGGATCCATCTTATTAAGTGGGGCTTAGAAGGCACTTTGGTGCTGCATGATTAATGTAGTGATGATCTTGGATCCGATCAAATAGGGCCTAAATTTGTCCAAAGTAAATACTACAGCTAAGAGCTCCTTCTCCGTAGTAGAGTAGTTCACTTGGGCAAAATTTAGAGTTCTACTCGCATAATAAATGATGTAGGGCTTCTTTTCCTTTCTTTGGCCCAACACCACCCCAATAGCATCATCGGATGCATCACACATGATCTCAAAACAAACATTCCAATTGAGTGGTTGCATGATCGGAGCGATAGTCAACATTCCCTTAAGCTTAGAAAAATCTCTCTGTCAATCTTCACTCCACTCGAATGGGTGGTCTTTTAGAGAAGGTTATATAAAGGGTGAGAGAGGTGACTAAATTCCTTTATAAATCTTATAAAAAATTGGCATGTCTTAGAAAGGATCGCACTCCCTTGAGAACCATGGAGTGACACTTATCTAATTCAACACAAGATTTTTTTCTTCACATCTCTTCAACACAAGTTTAAGATGTTTCAGGTATTTGCTGAAGGATGGACCAAATATGGAGAAATCGTAAATGAAGACCTCTAAATATTGCCCCACCATATCTGAAAAAATGCTCAATATACTTCGCTGAAATGTGACAGGCCATTACACAGTTCGAATGGCCTTCTTCAATAAGAAAATGTGCCAAAGGGGCATGTGAACATCATTTTCTCTTGATCATCAAGGGCTATCTCTATCTGATTATAGCTTGAATAATCATCTAGGAAATAGTAGTGAGAGTGACCAACTAGCCTTTCTAATATTTGCTCAATAAAAGGTAAAGGAAAGTGGTCTTTCCTTGTGACGGTATTCAATTTCCTATAGTCAATGCACATCCTCCAACTAATAGTGACTTTAGTTAGCAGGAGTTCATTATTGGCATTGGCTATAATGGTGATTCTGAACTTCTTAGGAACCACCGGTGTTGGACTCACCCATTGGCTATCAGATATAGTGTATCTAATACCCAGGTCTAACAACTTAAGTACCTTAGCTTTAACCACTTCTTTCATGTTAGGATTTAAATGGTGTTGTGGTTGTATGAAGGTTTTCATATTTTCCTCTAAGTGAATGTGGTGAATACAAATCACAGGGTCGATTCTGTTGAGGTCCACAATCGTCCATCCAATGGCTCCCTTATATTCTTAGAGAGTAGAAATGAGCATACTCTCATGTTTTGCATCGAGGTGGGAAGAATTCACCATTGGGTACATCTCATCTTGACCTATGTATGCATATTTAAGATCGGTGGGCAAGGGTTTCAGGTCAAGCTTCAGTGCCTTGAGACTAGACGGTAGAGGCATTGTATCGGTTTGGTGTAAAGTCTCAAATGATGGCCTCTACCGGTTAGTTTCAAGTACTAACATTGCATCAAGCAAGGCATCCATCTCCCTAATCATGTCATCATCTAAATTAGGGGAGTGGGCCGAGCATATTTCCAAAGAGTCAGAGTATATAGTCATAAGTGCTCTATCTTCCATGAATGAATTGATCATGTTAATATCTTAGGTATCATCAACATCCTCTAATTGTTCGCTCATATTGAAAAAATATTCAGCTTTAATGTCATATTTCCAAAAGATAAGTTCATAACTCCATTCCTACAATTTATGATGGCATTTGATGTAGTTAGGAAAAAGCAGCCAAGAATGATGGGAATTTGAGTGGTCACATCCGTAATGGGCTGAGTATCCAAAATGATAAAATCCATTGGATGGTAGAATTTATTGACTTGGACCAACACATCCTCGATCATCTTTCTCGGTACATGAACCGAGCGATCAACAAGTTATAGTGTGGTCCAGGTGGGTTTTAATTCACTTAGACCCGGTTGTTCATAGACTGAATAAGGGATCGGATTTACACTTGCCCTCAAGTCAAGGAGTGCATGTTCAATCCGGTGATTGCCAATTACACAAGTGATGGTAGGGCTACCGGGATCTTTGCATTTTTGTGGCACATCTTACTTGAGGATGTCACTCACTTTTTCTATCAAAAAGATTTTCTTTTGTATGTTTTACCGTCTTTTGGTAGTGCATAGATCTTTCAGGAGCTTGGTATATGAGGTAATTTGTTTAATGGCATCTAACAGAGGGATATTGACTTTCACCTATTTAAGCACCTCTAAGATGTCTTGAGTGTTAGCTAGAGGCTTATGTGAAGTCAACCCTTATGGGAATGGTGCAACCGGCTTGTATTGTGTGTTCGGTTCTTTCTCATGTGATACGTCACTGCTTCCATCATTCTCCTTAGAATCTTCTGAGTTATTAGGCTTCACAGCCTTCGTCGGGATGGTTTCGTCTATTGTTTTTCCACTTTTAAGAGTGATGATGGATTTAGCTTGTTCCACATGTTGTTCTAAAGAGCTCGGGTCACTTATTTTGCATTATGATCATATTGGGAAGAGGTTGGGCTAGAAGTGTCCCTTTCTCCCTAATTGCTAGGTGTGACTCAACCCTTTAAATGGACTTGCTAAGGTTCTGGAAAGCTTGTGAAGTGTTTTGACTGAAGAGCTCTTGGTTTTAAATGTGTTTGAGAATCGTATCCTCTTGGGGTCTTGGCTAATTTGGAAATTGAGGAAACGCCCCTTGAGAATTTTTGTTTGGGTTAGCCATTTGACCATTCCTCTAATTGAAATTTGGATGGTTCCTCCCACTAAGATTATATGTATTTGAGATCGAGGTGTTGAAAGGCCTTTGAGAGTTGTTTACGACATTTGATTGTTCATGTAACAACTCTCAAATTGTAGAAATTGATGGACAATCATGTGTTACGTGTATGTTACTAGCATAAATTCCACATGTAGAAATTGTTAGACAATCATGTAACAACTCTCCTCGGGTTTGACCATTCCTACTTTCCTTAGTTCCATAGCTTCCACCTTTCTTGGGAGGTTAGCCACCCTAGCACTTACGTCATATTTTTTCACTTAAGACATAAATTCCTCCTTTCTTTCTTGATTGGGTCAGCCTTGAAGTTGTGGCTTTTGAGGAGGTATCCCATGACTGTGCATATTGTTAGTGCTTATGCTTAAGCACAATTAAGATTATCATATTTCATAGTCCTATGTGGAGAACAAGCACTCATGAAGATATTCTTTGACAACTCATGAAGATTTGTGAATCGACTCAATCAAGCATCTCAAGGAAGACTCAACATCTTAAAGCTAAAAAGTACATGGTTTGAAGATCGGAACACTTCGTATGAGCCAACCATCAAGTGGTATAACCTTAGATTGACCTTAGGTTAGGTGTATTTCACATAGCGTCATAATGATTATCTTTTATGTAAAAATACACTCAAGTTAGGCTAGCTTGACATCTAGTTCGGCCAGCCAAACTGCCTTTGGTTAACCCTACATAATTCGGGCAAGTTTATAGATTGGCACAGATTTTTTACGATAGGTTTGGAGAGCCCAACCATGGGTTCGGCCAGCCGAACATGCTCGATCAGCTGGCCCAAATTATGTTCAGTCAAGTTTCTAGCATACAAATCTCTTCAGATCTTAAAGAGATTTAGCCAGTCGAATCTGGGCTTAGGCCAACCAAATTTTTGAAAGATCCTATCCTGCGAAATCCAAAGATTCGTTGGAAAATAATCATTAGAATTTGGCCAGCCGAACCTAAAATCAGGCGAGCCGAATTTCCAAATCCTTTGGCTATAAATAGAGGACTTCTCACATTCATTACTACAACAAAATTTAGTGAGAAATATCCTATAAGAAAGAGAGAAAGCCAGGCCCTTCTTAAGGTATTGTGTGGTAATTGTAATCTTCTATTTAAGTTTATCTTATTATCTTTCTCAAGTTACTCTAATTGTTTTTAATAGTGATATAAACTCTACTTGAGATCTAGAGAATAGAATTTGTAGAACCTAGGGTTTTGTTTATATTGAATACATAATAGATCCCTATATTCTTTTAGGTTGAACTCATACACGGCTTCATCAATATCACAAGAAGAAGATTGCTGCAATCAAGCTACAGTTATGTCTTCGACTTGCCAATTGAAGATAGGTACTGTATTTACATTTACTTCAATTTGGATTTTTTCTGAGATAACCCGAAAATCTCAGTGGGTTTGTTTGTGATGATCCCGTGAAAATCACAAAGTGGGTTTTTCTTGTGATAGCCTGTGAAAATCACAAGAACTATATAAGGTTGTTAAGGTGACCCTGGAAAAACCTTGAAATAGTGAAAGCTAGAATTACAAAGGCAGTAATTTTGGGAATGGAGTATGTAAGACCCATATCCTAGTTCGTACTGTTCCGTCGACTCCTGAGATCCTTCCTGTCGAATTTCGGCAACCCGCGACCTATGACCAATGTTTACACATGACCGTAAGTCATATCCCATATATCAGAGTCGGCTTGAGTCGAGACTTGTATCAGTGCAACCGCACCATCGTCGCGGTTCCAACGCCGTGACTCGCGCACCGACCCGATACCCAGGTTAAAAGCTGTGGGCTCGTGTTTATTTTGAAAAAAAAAAGTCACGCGTTTGTAATCCGAAGAGAATCTCTACAACATGTCAAATCAATCCCATCAATCACCTCTCATGTTAAGTACAAACTCCATCCTCAAGCAACCCTAAAGTCAAAGTAACCCATCCTTCACATGTCAAAGTACACATCACACATCACTCACCCATCACCCATCACTCACTCACCCATCCCTCTCTCTCTCTCTCTCTCTCTCTCTCTCTCTCTGTCTCTCATTTCTCCATTTTTCAAGCAAACTCCAAGCAACCCAACGTCTAAAAATTTTCCATGGGAGAGGAGAAGTTAGTGTGGCCCACCTTCCTCTCATCCAATATATCCCAGCCTCCAAAGACCATCTCAACCGTCAGAATTGTTTCCTTAGAGCTCTATAGCCTATAGGCGGAAGAAGGAAGAAGAGATCAAAGGTGGGTGAATCTTCATTGTTTGTGGGTGCTTATTAGGCTAAATTTTTCATGTTTTGATGATGGGCCAAGTGAGGCCTACCAATTGATGGTATGGATCTCACTTTGGACCCTTGACGTGACCGATGGACCACCTTGATCCTCATGATCATTCCATGATGGGGCCATTCTCCATGGACCCCATCATGATGTTTATTTTTCTTGTATGGATAGGGTCATCTAGACCTTACATTTGGTGGAGAAAGAATCCCTACCGTTGATTTTCAATTTGATGGGCCCACATGCAATGAGACCCACTTAATGTATGATTGAATACAAGGGAGGGCTCATAGTGGCGGAGCTCTTCATCACATGTGTCCCTCTCTCTTTCTCTTTCTCTCTCCCTCTCTCTTTCATTTTTCTATTGTATGTGTATATGTGCCCGTGTGGCCCACCCGAATGGACCCCACCATGAAGCATATATTTATCTAAGCCATCTGTAGGTGGGGCCCACTTTACATGTGTTGTATCCACACCATCCATCATTTGGTGGCCCACCTGAGTAGGGCCCACCTTACATATATGTGTCATGCCAAGCTGTCCAGTGTCCAGAGACGCTGGATGTGAATTTGTAAACAAAAAAAAGAAGAAGAAGAAGAAGAAGAGATTTTTGGGTTTTGGGGTGGACCACTCATGCAGGCCCCTTCTTGATGTATGTTTTTAATCCAAGTCATCCATCCCATCCCTTAGATCATTTTAGGCATTGAACCAAAAAATGAAGCTGATTCGAATTTCTGGTGGGCCATAGCATAACAAACTGTAATTTTTACTATTGAAAAATCACCTGATGTTTCTATACGCCAAAACATGTCAAACATTGGGCTTGTTTGGCTTGTCTTGAGCCATAGAGACCAATGCTAGGGTCAGATTTCCCGGATGTGGGCCTTACCCACAAAAAACCCAAAAAATTATTTTTCAAAAAAATAAAAAATAATAAAAATATAAGTATGCAGCAGCGCTGCTGCTGTCAGAAGTTGCAGGTAATGCCTGTTGGGTTTGGGCGGGCGGACAGGGACCATGGTCTCATGTGTGGGCCCCACCGTGATGTGTCTTAACCATCCACACCATACATTGGTGGGCCCCCTAGGCCAGTGGGGCCCCCACCAAAAATCAGAAATATACACGGCTCAGGTGGCCCACATCATAGGAAACAGTGAGATTGAATGCTTGCCATTGAAACCTTTTTTGGGTGACACAGAAGTTTTGGATTAATATGAAATTTATTTTTCCTATGCATCCAGGTCTATGTGATCTTATGAACGGATTGGATGGAAAGTAAACATTATGGTGGGCCCCACGTGGGACCTACTGATATGTATTGTAACCCACACCATCCCTGGGTGGGATAGCTGATGTACCTCACTCAGCAGCCTGCTGGAGTGGGGTCACTAAGCTCTGTGGGCCCTCCCCCCCAATCATCCACGCAGTCCATCTATGGACCCCGCCATGATGGATATTTGCATCCAAACCGTCCATCCATTTTAAAGCTCATTTCATGGCATGAGCTAAAGAATGAGTCAGATCCATAGTTCATGTGGACCCCCGCCATGATGCATGTGTTGCATCCAATCTGTCCAACCATTTTGAAAGCTTATTTTAGGGCTCAAGGCTAAAAATAAGACAGATCTATAGTTCAAGTGGACCCCACCTTGGTATATACATATGGCCCATGTGATGTGGCCTACTTGTCATATTTATGGCCCGTTGTTGAGGCCCACCTTGATGTGTATAAGGTCATTATTGAGGCCCACCTTGATATGCATGAGGGCCCGTTATTGAGGCCCACCTTGATATGCATAAGGGCCCATTATTAAGGCCCACCTTGATGTGTATGAGGAATCGTTATTGAGGCCCACCTTGATGTGTATGAGAGCCCATTATTAAGACCACCTTGATGTGTATGAGGCCCACCTTGACGTGTATGAAAGCTCGTTATTGAGGCCCACCGTCATGTGTATGAGGCCCATTGTTAAGGCCACCATGACATATATGAGGACCATGTGATTAGGCCCATTTTTTATGTATTCTAGGGCCCATGGGTTGAGGCCCATTGTGATGTATTAGGGCCCATGGGTTGAGACCTATTGTGATGTATAAAGGCCCGTAAGTTGAGACCCACTGTGATGTGTATAGGGCCTATGGATTGAGGCCCCTTGTGATGTATTTGGAGCCCATGGGTTGAGGCCCATTGTAATGTGATTCCACGGTGGTTTACATGTTGACCTTCATGGCGGGTCGTACCTTGGGAGCAATGTTGGTTTGATGTCCACATTGTAAGAATAATGTTGGTTAAATGTTCGCATTATAAAATCTCCTTAAGGCCCCTTGATAGGCCCATACTTGTTGTGTGTAGGCCATCAAAGCCCATTTTCGTTATGAGGATAGTTCATCACCATATAAAATGCTTAGTATAACTTCATGATTCATGCCCATATGCATCATATGTATGCATGATATGAGGAATGTTTGATCATAGCATACGCCATTGGGCAGACTATTTACGGGACTCTTTATGAGACGGAGTACCCACATTATCGCGCCATATGCACAGGATTGCTGCATGACTAGATAGTGTGACCCATGCATCTCGCATATATGTGACTTGATCATTGTATGCCCTAGCGACATCAGGGCCGTGGCCTCTACAGGCACATCGTGGATGGCTAGATAGGACACTGGAAATAATTAGTTCTAGCACTGTAGGCACTTGGTATGTCCTTGGGTGAAAATTTTAGAACCTCCTTGGTACCATGAGTTGCTCCAACATCTAGACCAAGTGGAATATGAGCGTCGATGCCTATACCATGAGGTCATGTCTCTCACTGTGTCGTGGTCCGTTGCGATGAGGCGTGGCCTTATCCGCCCAAGTGAGGGGACTATAAGTTAAGCTCGTAAATGGGTCTGCTATCGACAAGCCGAGTAAGTATTGATAGACTACTGGCTAAGCGGATAGTGAGTTCTCTTCCACTCACTGGGCTGTGCAGCTAGGGAGGAGGCAGTCAGAGTAGAGTGTAATAGACCCCGGTGATTTTTTCAGAGAGCAACCATACTGATATGTGGACTTATTGAGCAGGAATAGTATATTCATTTATTCACTATCCACTAGGGCTAGTGGTGCGTAACTATTTGTTACGTGTAGCTTCGCATGGCCTGAATTTTGGTTGGGCGCGCGACTAACCTGAGATAAGGAGTTTACCACATTGTGTTTGACTATCCAAATTTAAGTATGAGACTGGTTTGGATACAATTCCCTTGTGATGGATGTCATAGCCTGCGATACTTCGTACTATCATCCTGACTTCACATTCTAGCATGGTCATTTCATTCGCACCGCATATTACATTGCATCCGCAGTACTTAGCATTTTGAGTTACTATATTTTTGCACTTATATGGCCTAGATGGACTTAGCAGGATTTACATATTGCGTTACATCATCGGCATCTGATATTTGGATTCTGCATTTGTATAGTTGACCCACATTGTGTACTCTATTATTGAATGATTCATAGACTTACTAGTATATTTTCGCTTACTCTGATATCGTATGATTCATGATCTTGTCAGTATTTCTGCTTATCCCGATAATGTATGATTTATGGGCTTTATGGTATACTTAGCACTTATCTTGTGCACACACTTTCACCACCCTCTAAGCTTTTATAAGCTTATGCACGATAGATGCGTGCAGGTAGCGTTAGGTTACAGCAGCATTGAACTTGGAGCGTGCAACAGACTTCTGAAGCTTTAATTTGATTACGATATATGTATTTTCCTTTAGCATTGTATTCAAATGATTATATTAGTGGATATGTGATGATGATGTTGCCTTTATGATTTGGGTATACTTGTGATTATGCGTCTTATGAGACAAATGTACGTTAAAAAATTCTCCTTGTACGATCCCAAGATCGGAACCTAGCGTATGTACACTGGGGGCCGAGAATGGGGTACTACGGAGGCTGTCGGCACCGGTTTCGACGATCGGGATTCCTGTGAATCTGATTTCTGAGTTTAGGGCATGATAGAGTAGGTGTGAGTTTAAGCACCGAACCACTATAATTCTTTATGTATTGTGGTGATTGAATTTACTCTTTACATGCTTGATTAACTCTTGCTAAAGTTTGATATTTTAATTTCAAAGACGTGAAATAGGGTTGTCTTTCCTAACTCTTTTAGGTGAAGGTTGTCCTACGAACTATTTGTATTAAGAATTCAATATTCTAAGAAATTGAGTATAATTGTTTATTATTCCATATTGTATCGAAATATTTGGCATTGTCCAATTCACCCCTCCTCTAGGACATCTATAGCTTATCCTTTCACATATCGAAATAGTCCCACGCGTTATCGGCTTCTTTGTTCACGAATTCTCCATTGTATTTCATCTCCACAAATTAGCGCATGGGAGAAGTCAATCCATTATAAAAAAGCTTATGACTCACCAAATTTCGTATTCATGATGTGGGCAAGAGTTCAACAGATATTGAAGCATTTGGTTGCTGGGGCATTGATTTCATGGGACTATTCCCCAAATCCTTTGAAAACACAAAAATATTTCTTGTGGTCATTTATGTTACCAAACGGGTTAAAGCAATTCCATACTGAAATAATAACCATCGCATGATCATTATATTCCTCAAAGAAAACATTATTTTTCAGTTCGAAATGCCTCGAGTCATTATCAGTGATGAAGGCTCTCACTTCTGCAATAGGCCATTTGAAACTTTAATGAAGAAATATGGTATTTCCATATAGTGAGTATCCCATATTGTTCATAACCCCAAGTGTCGGGTTGCGATGTAGTAATAACTTGGTGAGACCAAGGTCGAATTCATAGGGATTAAACTCGTACGTATTCTGAAAATAACTAGAAGTAGAACTAGAATAAGATCTAAACCTAAATCTGGAATAAAAGAGAGTAATTGTGAAGGATTTATCAAATATCAAAAGGAAACTAGAGCGCCAAGGATCCACATGTAGCTATTAGGATGGTACCTTGCTTGATTCAATAAACACAACTAGAATCGAAGTCCTATCCTATCCAGCCAGAGTATAAAATAATTGAAGCACAATCTGAACTTAACATTGAATTAGTTTGCACATGAAGAAGTATTATGACGATTGGAAGGGATTCCATCATCCTACCATGCCCAGGATGATGGTGAACAACAGGATTTACTGATCTCATAATATTATAATGAAAAAGATGATATTCAAAGCTATCACAACGTCTATTGTAATTTGAGTCACAATAAACCATAGAAAACTTCAAATATTCCTTAAATTCAAACTAGAAATTAATGAAGTTTAACATAAATTAAAATCAAAGCAAAATAAACATCCAAACACGCTATAAACTTCACCTCTTAACTCTAGCTAATAAGTTTAGTTAACCATAGACATGATTGAACTAAAAACTCTAAAACAAACATAAAAATAAACTAAGGAAGAGGAAGAAAAACTCTTAGGAGGTTGCTTCACCCTTTAGCTCAACTCCTTGAACCCTAGAAGATACTTTGGAACATCTTAGGGACTCTTATTTATAGTTGTGAAACACTATCTTTCACACCGCCTTGGAATTTCTGCAAACCGACCTTAAAATTACCTCAAATTTACGCATACACGTTACGCATCAGTCGGATCGAATTCACCTTCAGTCAGACCGAAGTCGAGTTTGAATCATAATAGGATTCTTTTTCAACATTTGCCTGATTTCGGTCACACCGCGACCAAACCCAAGTTTCGGTCGGACCGAATTAATCCTCGGTCGAATTAAATTAACTCTGAAATTCATCGTTCTTTGCTGGAGCTTTTTGTGCACTTTTGGTCTCTCCAAATCCTTCCGTTGGTCGAACTGAATTATACTTCGGTCAAACTGAATTAGCTCTGAATTTCATCATTGGTTGCTGGAACGTTTTGTACGATTTCGGTCGGACCAAAGTTAGCTTTGATCGGACCAAACTTGTCTATTTTATGCTGCGGATTAAACAATCTTCTCTCGTCTTTTCTTCATCCTTTATACTTGGTTTCCTTAGATCTTTTACATGTGAATTCTTTATTCTTAGTCTCCTAAAATCTGACTTTTGCCTTGGTGATTCTTGAGCATCAAATCCATGCTTTTAACATTCTTTTCAATCAAGCTCCCAGATTCACCTTACAACATGTATAAAATATATCCATTAAGCATTAATATGTTCATATAACCAAGATATAAATAGGGAAAAATATACAATATTTGATACTCAACACACTCCCCAACCAATATTTTACTAGTCCCGAGCAAAGCATGCATGAAGAAATCCTCAATTCTCAATGTTCAAATCACTTTCTGAAAGGTATGTATGAGTATAATTCATATAAGCAAGAGTGAAAATTTGAAAATCTAGAGCCGAATCATACGAGCAATCAATCAAATATTTTCTTTATCAATCACTTAAGAGCATAAGTTCATATATCAAGTTTTTCCAATGTGCATAGTGAATTCCAACTTACTTTCCATAAAAGTACTATCATTTCATAATGTTAGCCATGCTCATCACCTTAAGATTGATTGAATAATCCAGTACTGATTCTGAACTTATTCCATTTTTCTTCTTTTTCTAGTTTTTGATTTTATATCGATGGTGACTTTTATTTATTCATTATTTTCGGTCTTTTTATTCTTTTTAGACTTTTTTCATTCTTTTCCAGTCTTTTCATCATATATGGCCTTTTAATCGATCTCTCTGTTTTTTAATCGGTTCTTTTCATCTTTTTAAGGTGGATAAAATTATCCAGACTTAATTCTCAACATCTATCAATGATTCACATACTAATAATAAAAAATTCTAGCACAATTCACAGAAAATAGACTGAATGTGTCTTGTGATTTAGGTCAATATGATATTCAAACTTCCTCTTAATAATTTTAAATAAAAGAACTTAAGTGATAGTCTACTTAGTTGATCAAACTCCAACAATTCAAAATTCAATCTCTATCTTACCAACATACTCAAAGCATTCTTAAGTGCATAAACTATCGCTTTTCCAAACCGATTTTTATTTTGAAAAATAAAAAATTTTCAAAATTTTTGCTCTAAGAAAACACTAATTAGTTTACCTAATCTATACCCCCAACTTAAAATCTACATTATCCCCAATGTAAAAGATATAGGCATCCAATGGACATGAAACAATGAAAAGAAAGGAGTACTGAAGGAAAAGTAGTACCTGAAGAAGGAGAATTGAAGCTTTTCCAAAGTTCTTAACATGTAAATGGGTTAGTATGAAGACTAAACTTATTGAAAAACAAACTATCCTAATCCTAAATCCCATAAAAGTAATAAACCAAACTCTACCTCTATCAGACTAGGAGGTCAATCCTAATACACAAGATCAATCAGAGGTATGGATATATCTAAGTCAAACTTCTCAATAAATGGCTTGAGTCGATGACCATTCACTTTGAAAGCATTGTCATTTGTCAAACTCTCTATCTTGACGGCCCCATGAGGATACACATTAGTAATAATGAAAGGGTCGGTCCAACGAGATTGAAGCTTACTTGGAAAATGATGTAACTGAGAATTGTATAAAAGGACTTTTTGACAAGGTATGAATGATTTTCAAGTTCTCGTACGCGTCATTCTTATCCTTGTAAATCCTCGAGTTCTCGTACACGTCATTCTGGATTTCCTCGAGTTTGTTTAATTGAAGTTTGCGTAGTAAGCCCGCGTTATCCAAATTAAAGTTCAGATTTTTGATAGCCCAATAGGGTTTATGCTCTAGCTCCACATGTAAGCGATAATCTTTCTCATTTATGAGTCTAACGGGTGACATTCCAATGGGGGTATTAAAAGCTATATGGTAAGCCCATAAGACATCAGTCAAGCGAATTGACCAATCCTTACGATCAGGATTAACTGTTTTTTTCAAAATTTATTTAATTTTCTTGTTAGAAATTTAGTTTACCCACTTGTTTGCGGGTGGTATGGAGTGCTTACTTTATGAGAGATGCCATATATTTTCATTAAGTTCTCAAATGACCTATTACAAAAGTGTGAACCACCATCACTAATAATGGCCCGCGGCATTCTGAACCTGGAAATGATATTTTCTTTTAAGAATCGAATGACTGTTTTACAATCATTATTCCGGCATGAGATCACTTTGACCCACTTAGTTATATAGTATACTGCTAACAAAATGTAAATATTCCCAATGAATTGGGGGAATGATCCTATGAAATCGATGCCCCAACAATCAAATGCTTCAATGATAAGAATAAGGTTTAGAGGCATCATATTTCGAGGGGATAACCCTCCTAATTTCTGACAACGCTCACAGGTTTTGTAAAACTCATGAGTATCTCTAAACATCGTGGGCCAGTAAAAGCTACACTGCAGAATTTTTATCGTGGTCTTTTTAGCAGAAAAGTGACCACCATAGGCCTGAGAATGATAAAAGGAGATGACACTCTGATGTTCATTGTCTTGCACACATCTCCTTAAAATTTAGTTTAGATAATATTTAAATAAGTAAGGATCATCTCAGAAAAACTTACGTAGCTCGACAATGAGTGTTTTCTTATTTTGGGCAGTCCAATATATTGGCATGAAACTTGTAGTAAGATAATTCGCAATGGTAGCAAACCAAGGTAATTGGGAGAGTTTAAACAATTGTTCGTTAGGGAATATATCATTTATTGGTGTCGGCTCAAGGAAATCGGGGATATTAAGTCTAAAGAGATGGTGAGCCACTACATTTTCTACTCTCTTTTTGTCTCGTATTTTTATGTTAAATTCCTAGAGTAGAAGGATTCATCTTATCAGGCGAGGCTTCGCATCATTCTTAAAAAGAAAGTACTTTAGCACCACATGATCAGTGTAAATGATGATTTTGGATCCAATCAAGTAGGACCTAAATTTGTCCAAATTGATAACTACGACTAAGAGTTCCTTCTCCGTAGTAGAATAGTTTACTTGGATAAAATTTAGAATTCTACTCGTATAGTGAATCACATAAGGCTTTTTCTCTTTTCTCAGGCCTAACACCGCCCCAATAGCATAGTCAGATGTATCACACCTAATCTTAAAAGGTATGCTCTATTCGGGTGGCTACATGATAGGAGCGGTAGTTAACATGCCCTTGAGCTTAGAAAAAGCTCTTTGACATTCTTTACTCTACTTAAATAGTGTATCCTTTTGAATTAGCTTGCATAAAAGATGAGAGAGATGACTAAAGTCCTTTATGAATCGTCTATAGAATCCTGCATGTCCTAAGAAGGATCATATGTCACGTATGCTCGTGGGTGGAGCTAGGTTAAAGATAAGATCAATTTTAGCCTTGTCTACCTCAATTCCCTTAGATGGAATTATATGTCCAAGAACAATTTCCTTGGGAACCAAGAAATGACATTTCTCCCAATTCAGAACCAAATTCTTTTCCTCACATCGCTTCAATACATATTTAAGATTTTTCAAACACTCGCTGAAGGATGGACCAAAGATAGAGAAGTCGTCCATGAAGACCTCTAAATATTACCCCACCATGTTAGAAAAAAATACTCAACATGCATCATTGAAAAGTGGTGGGGGCATTACATAGTCTGAATGATATCCTTCGATAAACAAAGGTGCCAAATGGACATGTGAATATTTTCTTTTCTTAATATTCAAGGGCTATCTTTATTTAATTATAGCCTGAATATCCTTTAACAAAGCAGTAATAAGAATGACCAGTTAGCCTTTTCAAAATTTGATCAATGAAGGGCAAAGGAAAGTGGTCCTTCCTTGTAATGGTATTCAACTTTCTGTAGTCAATGCACATTCTCCAACCAGTAGTGACTCTAGTTGGCACGAGTTCATTGTTAGTATTGACTATGATGGTGATTTTAAACTTCTTAGGAACCACCTGAGTTGGACTCACCAATTGACTATCAGATATAGGGTATATGAAACCCACATCCAACAACTTAAGGACCTCTCCTTTAACCACTTCCTTCATATTTAGATTTAATTGACATCGTGATTGTTAGGAGGTCTTTGCATTATCCTCAAAATGAATATGGTGAGTACGAATCAAAGAATCAATTCCCTTGAGGTCCGCAATTGACCATCGAAGGGCTCGAGGAAGAGGGAGATAACACATGTGTGGGGAAGGAAGAAAGGAATGGGCGTCTAGGCTTAGACGTCTCTCTGTCTCTCCCTTCCTCTCTCTTTGGATGTGAGAAGGTGGTGGGCATAGGATTTTGAGTGGAGAAGGGACGGTGTAACACCCCAGATTTTTACCAACCTGGGGTTAGACGTCCTTAGGCAATGAGTCAACCATAGCACCTTGGTAGCTTTTCAAAACCCAAATCCAAAGCCAGAGAAATCATTTAGAACCTAATTCTTCAGAAATTTAACGTGTTTTAACTAGCGCTACACTAGATTTCCTGTGAAATGAGCACCAATCACTTTCAATACGATCTATTAGAGCCAAAACGTATAGAATAGGTGATGCTACCCTAAAACTTAGGATCAAACTCTAAACCCGTTTGTTCTCAGGAACCCTTTGAAACTTTGTATTAGATCTAGACCGCACGTCGAAAGTCCGATTGTCCCGAACTTAGACAATCCTGACCGCCTAGTTGGACTTGACAATCACCTCAAAAATCAAGGTTAAATGATGTCCCACGACGATTTCCTTGGGCCTAAAGTGAAGAGTGTGAGAAATGTTAGAAATTAAATATAATTTATAAAATCTGGCACGTGTCTCTTGTGCACCTTTTTCTAGGCATTCTAACCATCAAAATTTGATCAAATTTTACCATCGGATCAGGATAGGTGGCCCTTACTTGTCATAGTACTTGTAGCTCTGATCGAGTACCGGTAGCCGTTGAACTGAAACTGGTCCGCCACGGTCGATCTGAATTTTTGATCAGACTGAAAACTCTGCCTGACCTAGATCCAATGTCAGGGAGCTTTAGTCCGACCGCATTTGATAAGAGGACCTCCAGAAGTGCTCCGTTGAGATGGAACAGTCCGTATTTGGACATAATATAAGTATACTTTGGCCCTAAGTCTATTCCCGCCATTTTTGGACTTATAAAAAGGCCTTAAGCCCTCTCTCACAAACCCCATACGAATTTGAGAAATCCCTAGGAGAGAGAAGAGAGAAAAGAAAGAAAGTGAGGGAGAAGTTGGGGATTTCTCCTGAGATTCTTCCCTGCTACTCCACGTGCCAAATCCTTCCACCTGCATCGCTATTCTGGTGATTCCAACGCCGTTCTAGGTAAGAAAACCCTCACCCTAACCTGTTTTAGGGATTTTATCGATCCAAGTAGTGAAGTAGCTGACTTACCTTGTGTTGTAGGTTGCCAATCAGTCGTTGACGACGACGTAGAGTTCCTATTCGATTCATTACGCTCCTACGACGTAAGGTGCGGATTTTAGACGCTTTGGTTACCATTTTTCAAAGCTTTCAATGCCGTTTAATGGTAGATTGTTGATAAGGATGCTGTTTGACATGTAGAATATGCTGTCCATTTTTCATTTCGCATACGTACGAAGAATATGAGATTTAGGGTATTTTGGGTGTTTGTAGGAAATACTGTATACGTACGTATTTTGCTGATATGACTGCCATGAGTATTCGCCGTGTACCAATACTAGTTATGCATGTATGATCTGTTCGGCGAAGAGATTCGCCCTAATGCACATATTGGCTGACATATGTTATGTAGACTAATGTGTGTGGACTAAGTGTTTGTTGAAATGCCTAAATCAATATGATTTATGTCTGCCATATGTATTGAGTGTAAGAACATGATTGTTGTGTATTAGACAACTCCTTGATATAAGGATTTGTCATATTATATGTTGGAATCAACATACGTCAAGTACGTTGGAGTTGAGTAGTCTAAGTGTTTGTATAAATGTACGTATTAGTAAGTATTGAGTAAATGGTATTGTAGATTAGCGTTGAGACTAGATTCTCAACTACTTTGATGATGCACATGATTTCCTCCATGCTTGTTGTATTTGAATTGATTATCTTGGGCGTGAAATACTCGTGTATGGTTAATTGCTTATGATGTACGTTATAACATGCTGATAACATGCTGGAATTTCTTGTATTTCAATTCTGTCTCTCATATGATTATTGATTTAGATTACATGTGCTTGGGGCTATACTCTAGTCCAGGTAGTCGGTAACAGTTTAGAATTCGTGGGTGGATTCTATTCACCACGAAGGATGTATGACGAACCCGAGTCGTACTAGAGTCGTCGGCAGTGGTTAGGCCATACGAAGTGCTTGTGCACTTCATGTCAGTCGATTCAACGTGCGCTCGTGCTAGTCGGACTCATCAAGTAACCCGACTGACCATTGTATGTTCACCTTGTATTCGTCATAACTGCTTGAACCTAGGGTACCAAACTTACTATTGGAAAGCCCCTCTAACCTTGGTACCTCGATCCCCTAAAACTTATGAGCCGGGCATGGTGGTATGGGACACCGTGGTCGAGCTGTCGGCCTACGCTGGGCCCACAAACCTCCCCGTAGTGACCAGTGAGCACCCTACTCTGAGCAGATTATGGTGGTATAAGACACTATATTCTTGCTATCGGTCTACATTGATAAGGTGATGGGGGAGTGGAGCAACGAGTGCAAGCAGCAGCCCTGACAGCCCTTTGTAGTGACCTTGAGTTTATCCTTAACACCGCATGGGGGCGACGAGTTTTGATGCAGTCTTAAGGATATAAACTAGGCATATATTGATAAGGTGATGGGGAAGCGGAGCAACGAGTGCGTGTAACAGCCCTGACAGCCCTTGCAGTGACCTAGAAATATATCATCGTATGAGACTACTAGGAGTGACGACCCTAGACAGGATCAATGTTTGGGTATTTAAATAAGGGAGGTACCCTAGTTTTCCAATCCTGTTATATGAAAAAGACTAATAACAACTCGGTAATCATATTCATATCGCACTGCATGTGCCTGGAAGATGTGGAGCACTAAGGGAAGAAAGCATGCCGCGGACGTAAGATGGTGTCGCATGAGAGAGTATGTCGGTGAGGGCATCCATCATGTCATTTCATCCTTGCATTAATTACAGTATTTAGGAATGTTTGATTTACTTGCTTTATCATTATCGCTTAATTAATTTGATAACATGCTAACCTTTACTCTATGATTCCACTGTGTTAGCTACTCACTCTCACGTTACGGGACGGTGTTGCGCACACCAACCAGTCCCTATTTTATTTTCAGGTGATGGCACTGCTGGTGAAGCGGAGCCGGACTTGTTTGATGATGAGGAGGATTTCTCCTATATGCTGGATCTGATCGACGGGTTTACAAGGTTACTGATTAGATGCCAATACACTTGGCGGTTTGCCTTCTATTTACACACCCATGTATATTCTTTTATTTCTATTTTGGAGTATACATGTAATTAGTTAACCCGGTAACATGTTCACACTCTGGAGACTTACAATCATTTATATATTTTATATATTTATCACAGTTTTCAGCTTGCTAATTTAACTGTCTTTGGAGTATGATATGCTATTTTGGCTTAATCCCACTCATGTTTTCTGCATTAATATGAATAACATTCATCCATCATTGAAAATGTTGCATAAGTGACGTTTTGGAACTCGGGAGTTGGGTTTCTACCTGACCCCCGATTTTCGGGATGTTACAGACGAACTCCCCCTTTTTCTATTTGGTTTCTTAAATTGGTTTCTCATCCTGCTTGAATTGGATTTCTCCAATTTGTATCTTTTGGATATCTTTCTTTAATTCTAGTTCATTCACGGTGACGGGGTCGTTGAATAGGGCCATGGTACATATTTTTCTTGGTGATTCATAATTTAGATTGACTTATCTTGAAAATTCCCATAGCAGGTGATAAAACGGACTTGTTCTCAATTAACAGCCAATGCTTAATGATCAAGACCCAATTTTGGTGAAAATGTGTAGTCAATATAGGCAAATGATTGAGAAAATTTTTGTGGTTAATCGATGGTGAGAAAAGCCTAAATCTTAAATTTTACCTTTTACACCAAAATAAAGATATTAGCTTTAATGTTCAATGGAGCAGGATAATAGATCAGGGTCTATATTTTATATGGTCTTGTAGCCATATGAGACTAAAGCGCGGTTCAAATTTTATCTGTGATGGATGACGGGAAGTGGATAATTCAGAAGGTCCAGATTTAGAAAGAGTTGATAATCCTAAAATGGCTAACTTTGTGACTAAGGACAAACTTACTAAGGTGGAATTATCACATTTTTCACTCGGTCCATATGATGGGCAATCCAAGTCATTCATATGAAAGGATATATCCTACTATGACTATCTATAAATTTTCTTTACTTGATGGACACCAAAACCAAGGGTTAAGGGAATAATTTATCAATCAGACCACTTACACTATGATCTAATGGGTGAAATTCGATGTGTATGGTTAATTTATGATAGATAGACATGAGATAAAATTTCACATCAAATGAATCATGAAAACCCTGTGATCTAGAATTAAAGGGTCTAGGTTAATGTCATTTTTTAATTATTGATGATATGAGAATTTTAGAAAATCTAATGTTTCTATGTGGTTATAGGTACATTTTAAAGAAATTATTACATAAGAACTCGTATCTAAATCATTATAAATAAAGATTTATTCACCAAATAAGTTAAAATTATCATTAATTAAGGGAATGTACATATATCAAACAACATAAAGGATGGTCAGATGATGTTAAAAATAGTAAAACTTGATGGTTAGTATTATGATCATGTATGTAGGTGAGTGTATGGTTATTTTCGTAAATGGATGAACACAAAGTGAGTTTTTAGAGTGATCAAAGGGTAGGACATGTGTATCATTAGATTAAAGTGACTTGTTCACATATATAAGTTCCTCCGATTGTAGTTTTGATGGTGAGTTAAGTATATTCATAGGTGGTGAACAAGATGAACGGATCGACATCCCGATTCAATACGTGTATGAGTGGATGTAGAGATCAGGTAGTTATTTTACTTTGGGCAGTCCAAACTCAAAGTGGACAATTAGATATCTTTACCTAGTAGTGAATAGTTAACTAAACAGTTGGTTAAGATAGAAAAGTGAGAATACTTGGATATATGTCGATCTTGTCTTAAAAATCAACGGTCGGATGACTTGATCTATAGATGGAGATTATTTCCAACGGTCAGATTTAGGTTAAAGAATAGAGATAAGGTTAAGATATGCTAAATTGGTATCATACATATGTATATACTAAGTTAAATTTTATGGTAACACTTGAGAACTTTTAATACTCGGGTATTGAAAAGTTCGGGGTGTTACACATCGACACCTTCTAGTATGATGAAGGTGTACTTAGATTTCTTGCTTTCTTAGGACTAGGATTAGGTTAGGATAGAGTTTTTGCTTTAGATCGTGCTTTTTCCTACTTATCCCTTATATTTTTAAGACTTTGTAAATCATTACATTCTTCCTTCTCAGGTACTATCTTTCTATCTCATACCTTCTTTATTATCTTTGTCTCATGTTAATGATAATTGCATACTTCTTACATTGAGGACAATGTAAATTTCAGGTTGGGGTTGAGATTAAATAAATCTAATCAGTATCTCAATTTCATTAGTTTTCGAGTTAGTTTCAAGCAATTTTTTTAAAATTTTTATTTCAAACTTCCTTTAGAAAAGTGAATTTTTATGTAATTTGAATGCATGATGAGTATTATGATAAGATATGAAATAAAACTTTGGGAATCTAGAGTCTAGTTAGTAAAATTTTGACTTAGTTCTTCTCATTAATTGATTGATAGAATTTTTATTTTTATTTTAACATCAATTGAGTATAGCTCACAATCCACATCTAACTTATGTTTTGTGAAATTGTTTACTTTAGAAATGGTAACATGATATTTTCTTAAAAGTTCTTAGGAACCAAGTCTGGAGATCATTATCTACCTAAAAGTTTTAAAAGAAGAAAAATAAACTAGCTTGAAAACAACGAGATCAAATTTGGTGACCTATTATATGTGTTTATAACGAAAAATTCATGAAAAGAAAGGAAAAAAAAAAAAAAAAGAATGAATGAAAATAGGTAAAAGTCATTGATACAAAATCAAAAGCTGGAAAATAAGTAGAAGAGGAGATAAGATCGGAATCAGTACCTGTGTTGAGTTGTCTACTTTAAAGTAATGAACATGGTTAACATTATGAAAAGTATATTAACTTCATGGAATTGTAAGTTAGTGTTCACTGAACATGCTAGGATCTTGATGTTTGTTCTTATTCTATTAGTTAATTGTTGGAGGAGGATTAGTTCATTTGTTTGCTAAGGATATTACGATCTAGATCGCCCATGTTTTATTCTCATACCCTTGAATATCACTCACATGTATAGGGTTGCACAGAAGGTTATTATCTAAGGGAGGGTTGGAATTTGAGATTGTAAGAATTTGTGTCCACATGTTTTGCTTAGGACTAGCAAAATGCTGGTTGGGGTGTGTGTTGAGTGTGAAATATTGCATATTTCTCGCTATTTATTCCTTGGTTTTATGAACTTGATAGTGCTTAATTAATCTATTTTTGCTTATTTTCTCTTACAAGGTGATTTCGAGAGATTTGGAGAAAAGGATGCTTAAAATGGTGAATTAATGCTTAAGAGATTACCGAAGTGAGGCTTGGGGATTTGGAGGTCAAAAATGAAGAATTTATATGTTAAAGATCCAAGAAAACCAAGTGCATAAAAGGAAGAAAAGATGTGAAAAATCGCAAGACCAACAACGGAAACAGACTGTTCGGCTCGACCTTCAGTCCGACCGAAGGTGCATGAAACAATCCAGCGAGGAACGCCAAATGATAAATTTCATTATGAATTTGGTTCAGCCGAATCCCAGTTTGATGCAACTAAAGACAAGTTCGGTGCGACTGAAGGAAGGCTTGGTGCAACCAACGGTGAATAGAGAGTTCAAGCATGAAAAGAGTTAATTCAGTGCAACTGAAAGTTAATCCGGTCTGACCAAAGTTTCAAGTTCAATGGCTACAGCTGATGCGTAACCCAAATGCATAAATTGAGGCAGTTTCAAAGTCGGTTCGAGCAAAGCTTATAAATAGTGCTCTTTTAGGAGCTTCTAAGCACGAATTAGGGTAGAAGGAAGAGGGCAAGGTGTTAGAGAACTTCAATGAGTCTTCTATATTCTCCAAATCATCCATTCTAGTTAGTTTTTCATGTTGTCTTTTAAGAGTTTAATTTCAATTATGTCCTTGGTTGGCTAATCACTTAGCTAGAACTAAGAGTTGTAGTTTGTTTTAATGTTATTATTATTTTAATTCACATTTTATGATCTCCGTGTTGGATATTTCATGGTTTATGGTTTAATTAAATGAGTGTTTTTGAATTTACATTGATCTATCATCGACTCCGGGCACAGTAGATGCTTAGGAATTTCATGAATGCTTTCTGCTCTAATTTATGATTGTTTGATCCATACGATTCTTTGATCTACCATTAACTAAGGGCATGGTAGATGCTTTGAAATCTCTATAATCAATTCAACTAGACTATTATACTTGGAACCAATGCTATGAATGTACAAATTTATATTAGAATTATTTATGATGTTTTAATTGCTGAATCCTCTGACTGGATAGATTAGGACTTCGATTCCTGTTGAAGTACCAATTAAATCAAGTAAGGATGCATTAAGATGACTGTTAGTGGATCCTTGACGCTTTAATTTCCATTATCTTGATAGTTTCAATTCACACAACATCTCTTTTAATTTACAGAATTAGTTTAGTCTCTAATTCTAAATCTATATAGTTCAGAAAATCGCATACATTCAGTCCCTGTGGGTTCGACCTCAGTCTCACCGAGATTATTACTACTTCGCAACCTTACACTTGGGGTACAAGCGAACACCTAGTTGCTTTCCTGTTAAACATAGTAAGCTACATTTTCTTTGGTTGAAAATATTTTCATCTCTCCTTTGCATTTAATACACTAATGTTTGGGGCCCAACATCAGCTACTTCTAATTTGGGATATCATTACTATTTAGTTCTCATTGATGATTTTTTGCATTACTCTTGTATTTAACCATTATCCAAGAAATCTAATATTCATGGACGTTTTCTATATTTTCGTAATTTTGCTGAAAATTACTTTGTATGAAAATACATGCCTTGTAGACTAATGGTGCTGATGAGTTTGTAGGCAAAAAATTCCAAGATTTTCTATCTCGTTGTGGCAACAAATACCAAATCTCGAGTCCACATAATCCTTTCCAAAATGGAGTAGTTGAGAGAAAACACAAACATATAATTAAGACTTGCATTACTTTTCTTGATTATAGTCGGATGTCTAAGGAATTTTGGTTAGATGCCGTTTCTATTGCAAGTTATTTGAGTAATTGTCTTTCAAGCTTAGTGATTGGTTTTATGAGCACATGTGAAAACTATTTGGTCATCACCTAGACTATAATTTCTCTAGATTCTTTATTTTTGTTGCTATCCACACTCGATAGAAAATAATTCATTCAAACTTGAGCCACATACTTTGCCTTAAGTATTTATTAGTTATTCCCCAAATCACAATGGTTATAGATTCCTTAACACCAACATAGGACATGTTTACATTTCTCAGCATGTTGTTTTTGATGAAATATTATTTCATTTTTCCCAACATTTGATTCAACCATCATTACCTATCAGCCATCCAATACTCTTAGAGTGGCTTCTACCACCCTTTATGACACCCACAATATCCATAGTGTCCCTGCCACTGGCCTTTTGTGATCAACAAAACTCGGCACTGTTGTAATATATGTCTTAAATCGAGTCTGTTATAGGGTTTGTCGATGTCATCGATAGTCTGTTTGATGTAACCATTGATGGCATCAAACAATGATCGATCCCATCAAGATCTTCCGAATTTTCTTTAGTTGGTCGTTGGACTAACTGGGTGCCTTTTCTGATGCCATCGTAAGCATTCAATGCCATTAGGGATTAGTTCGATTCCATTGAACATAACTCGATGCAATCAAGAATTTTTTGAGAAATTCATGTTTTGTCTTTGGATAGTTTGGGTGTAAGTTCGATGCCATCAAAGGATAAGTTTCGATGACATCGAAGTGTGTTTGATGTCATTGAACTATTCGATGCAGATTTTCATAGAGTTGCGAATTTGTGGGATTTATTTCCTATTTTGATTGTGCTTCCTCTAAAGGCTATATATTGGAGTGCAATCAGAATTGGGAATGTATCTAGGTTTTCTAGGGTTCCAAATTTGTCCAAGGGTTTCAAAGGGTGTGCAAGGGTTGGATTCGAGGCTGTTCGAATCAGGTAAGATCTTTACTTTGTAATCTCCATTTTCATAGTGCTCATCTGTCGCTTTGTACTGTGGTTTTTTTTCCACAAGGGTTTTTCCACGTAAAAATTTGTGTGCTTGTGTTGTTTGGATTGCTCTCTGAGATTCATCTCTGTGTGCTTCTGTGGTCCCCCAACAAGTAGTATCAGAGCTAATGTTAGAGAGAAGGCTTGAATCTAGAAGGAGATCTATCAATGGCTGAAAATCTAAAGTGTGACATGGAGAAGTACTTAGGAAAAAATAAGTTTAAGTTAGGAAGGTTAAGATGATTAGTCTTTTAACTAAGTAAGGTGAAGATGAGGCTCTTGAGGAGCGACGACCGTCTATGAGTGATGTAGATTGGAATATTCTGGATAAGAAGGTCTTATCCTCTATCCGATTATGTCTCACAGATAAGGTTCTCTACAATGTTTAGAGGGAGAAAACCACATCAAGTTTATGGGAAAAATTTAAGGACGTTTATGCAAAAAAGTCCCTTGAAAATCACCTACACTGGAAACTGCAGTCATTCAAATTCATGATGGCAGAGGGTCGAGATGTGGAGGCCCACATCAATAATTTTAATAAGTTGATTTGCAAGTTGTTGGACATGGAAGAGGTCATCAAAGTTGAGGATCAAGCATGTATTTTGCTGAATTCCATAACGACATCGTATGAGTCATTCAGGGACTCATTGTGCACCATAAATTCATCCTTGAGTGTGGACACTGTTATCTCATCCCTTCAGGGTAAGGCCATGAGAAAGATAAACGGTACCATAGGGGCCTCTTCTGATGTACTGCATACAAGAGGCAGAAATACTGAGTGAGGTATAGGATCTTTAAGGTCTAGATCCAAATCCAAGGACAAGGACAAAGATAAGTTAAAGTGTTGGAACTATGGGATGATTGGACACATGAAGAAAGATTGTACAAATTCGAAGAAAGAAAACTCAGAGGCTTCTTTTAGGGAGGCCAATGTTGTCACGTCTGATGAAGAGACAAGCACAGGTGATGTGTCTATGATTGGACACTTGTTCGATATCGTAGGGACAAGTGGATCCTTGACACATGGGCTTCATATCACATGACTCCTTATCGGAGTTAGTTCACTAGTTACAAGGAGTGTGATGATGGATAGGTTTTTATGGGCATTAACAATGCTTGTAATGTGGTAGCTATTGGAATGGTGTGGATCAAGATATTTGATGGGATAGAGCGTACCTTGATTGATTTTAGGCACGTTCATGATATGAAGAAGAGTTTGATTTCTCTCGGTGCACTCGAGGCTATAGGGTGCAAGTTCACCGATCTTAATGGTGTTCTTAAAGTTACAAAAGGGGCACTCGTGGTTATGAGAGCACAAAGGCATGATAACCTTTACAAGTTGATGGGGAGCACTTCAGTAGGTGGAGTAGCAATAACAGATGCAGATTTCAAATCTACACGTATGTGACATGCACGTCTGGGCCACATGAGCAAGCGGACATGAAGGTATTTTTCGATCGATGTTTTATTTCAGCTTTTAAGAATTCTGATTTAGATATATGCGAGCATTGTATATATAGTAAATAATTTAGATTATCATTTAAACTTAAAAAATATGTATGTAAGGGAGTGCTTGATTATGTGCACTTTGACGTATGGGGGTCATCGCCAGAGGTTTCAGTTGGAGGATCGTCATGGTTTGTCTTATTCATTGACGACCACTCCTAAAAAGTTTGGGTTTACTTTATGAAACATAAATCTGAAGTTTTCACCATATTCAGACAATGGAAGGTAATGGTGGAAAAATAATCAAGGCAGAAAGTAAAGGTCTCAAGGACCGATAATGGTGTTGAGTTTACTTCCACTAAGTTTAATGAATATTGCAAAGCTGAAGGGATCATCAGGAACAACATAGTGCGTCACACGCTCGAACAAAATGGTGTGGCTGAATGAATGAATCACTCTCCTAGAGAGGGCCCGATGCATATTAAGTAATGCTACATTGGGTAAGGACCTATGGATTGAAGTCGTTAACACGACTTGCTATTTTATGAATCGATCCCCTTCTATGACAATTGAATGTAAGATCCCAAAAGAAGTATGGAGTGGTCATAAGGTAAACTACTCATATTTACTCATATTTGGTTGTGAGGCTTAGTCTCATGTACCGTTAGTTAAGAGAGATAAGCTAGATCATATGGTTAAAAAGTACATCTCTGTTGGCTATGATGTTGGTCATCACTAGCAGTGACGTCAGGTTCAATGAAGGTTCTCTATTTTGCAAGAATGATCATGAGGAGAAAGAGGAACCAAAGGTCGTTTAAGTCCAGATTGGTACAAATGATACTCGGCCAGAGACAGATGTGTAGATAACGGTACATGAGCAGATGGAGCAGCCACTTGTGAGAAGAAACCCACCCCGTGATCTCGAGTTACCGGCAAGGTACAAGGATGATTCTAATATCTCTTATGCCTCAATACGGATGAGGGGGACCTGTTTACTATTTAGGAGGCTCTTAATGAGTCTAATGGAGAAAAGTGAAAGACGGCTATAGATGATGGGATGGACTCCCTGCGCAAGAACAATACATGGGAGTTGATGGAGCTTTCAGTGGGCTGAAAAGAAATTAGATACAAGTGATTATTCAAAAGGAAACATGATAAATATAAAGCGAGGATGGTAGAGAAGGGTTATGCTCAGAGAAAAGGAATTGACTTCACAGAGAGATTCGCGTCAGTAGTTAGACAAGTGTCTATTAGATTTGTGTTGGCACTAGTTACCCAATACAATCTCGAGCTGGAATAAATGGATGTGAAGACTTCATTCCTACATGGGGAGTTAGAAGAACAGATCTACATGAAGCAATCAGAGGGCTATAAAGTTAAAGGGACAAAGTACAATATTTGCAGGCTAACAGGGTCATTGTACAGCCTGAAACAGTCACTTATGTAGTAGTATAAAAAATTTGATTCCTTCATGTTGAGTTAGAAATTTACTAGGAGTGAATAATATCAATGTGTCTATTACAAGACATTGAATGATGGCAAGTTCATCATCCTAGTATTATATGTTGATGATATGTTGATCGTCAGTCACAATATGTCTGAAATTGACGTACTGAAGACTTATTTAAGTGGGACATTCGAGATGAAGGATCCAGAGGCTGCAAAGAGGATTCTCGACATTGATATACACAGAGATAAGAAGAGAAGCAAGCTTTGGTAATCACAGGTAGAATACATTGAAAATGTATTGATCAAGTATGAGATGGACAAGAAGAAGTTGATCAACATTCCCCACGTGGCTCACTTCAAGCTTTTCTCAGAACAATGTCTTAAATCTAATGAGGAAAAGTAAGAGATGTCTCGTGTGCCTTATTCAAATGTAGTTGGTAGTTTGATGTATGTCATGGTCTGTACAAGACCAAATATTTCAAAGACAGTCGGTGTTGTGAGTAGATACATGTCAAACCCCAGCAAGCAACATTAAGAGGTGGTGCAATGGCTACTTTAATACATTCGAGGTATAAAAGACTACGTCTTAACTTATAAGAAGACATGGGTTAAGTTGGTTGGGTATATGGATTTAGACTATGCAAACAGTGTGAATTTCAGAAAGTTGACTTCAAGTTACTCTTTTGTGCTAGCAGGTGGAGCGATCAGTTGGATCTCAAATTTTCAGTCTGTGGTGGCTCTTTCCATGGCTGAAGTGGAGTATATGGTAGTGATAGAAGCATTTAAGGAAGGTGTTTAGTTAAAAGGTATGATAAATCAGTTGAGGCTTCAGAAGGATGTCGTGCCGATTAATTGTTACAACGAGAGTGCTATTAATTTGGTTAAAAATTCTATTTATCAGTCTCTTACTAAGCACATTAATGTTCGTCACCATTTTATTTGATAAGTTTTTGAAGAAGGGGCATGACTCTATAGAAGATTCACACCAGTGTGAATCCAGCCGACATGCTCACCAAGGTGGTTCCTATAGAGAAGTTCAAGTTCTATGTGATTTTTCTAGGCTTAGTAATGGCGTAAAATGATGGAGTGTGCATGAGAAGCATTGATAGAGCTATAATACAAGGCATAGAAAAGTGAAGAGGACAAGAAGCTGCATGGCTAAAGATTGAAGACATGGTGGATATTACTGTAATAAATGTCTTAAATTGAGTCTGTAATAGGGTTTGTCGATGTCATTGACAGTTTCGCACCCCAAACCTGAAAATCGGATTCACAGGAATCCTGATCACCGAATCCGGTGTCGATAGCCTCCGTAGTACCCCATTCGTGGCTCGTAGCATTCACATGCCAGATTCCGATCCTGGGATCCTATAAGGAGGATTTTTTTATGTACATTTAACTCGTATTAAGCATAACCATAAGATCACCTAATTCACAACAGTAACATCATCATCACATATCCACAAATATAATCATTTGAGTACAATACTGAAAGGGAAACACATAAATAAAAATCAAGCCTCAGAAGACCACTGCACGCTCCAAGCTCAACACTGCTGCAACCTAATATCACCTGTACGCATCTATCGTGCATAAGCTTATAGAAAGCTTAGAGGGCGGTGTAAGTGTGTGTACAAGGTAAGTGTCAAGTATTCAATACAATACCATAGTCATACAATACCGAAAATACTGAAAATCCATAAATCGTACAATGTCTGAATAAGTAGAAATACTGGCAAGATCATGATTATTCGAGTAAACAGAAATACTGACAAAGTCATAAATCACACGATAACAGAGTAAGCGAAAATACTAACAAGTGCATGAGTCATGCAATATTAGAATACGCAATAGGAATCAACTATGCAAATGAGAAGTCATAGAGAGAAAAGTATCAGATGCAGAGGATGCAATGCAATATACATTCCTAATGAGTAACACAAACAACGTCAGCCATACCATATGCCGCAGATGTATTGCAACATGTAGTGTGAATGGAATGACCATGCTGGAGTGTGAAGTCGGGATGATAGTACGTAGTATCGCAGGCTACGGGGACCACCACAAGGGAATTCTATCCAAACCAATCCCATACCTAAATTTGGATACTCAGACTTGACGTGGTAAACTCTTGATCTCAGGTTAGTCGCGCCCCCAACCGAAATCCTTGTCATAATGAAGGTACACAACAATTAGTTGCGCACCGCCAGCCCGAGTGGATAGTGAATGAATGAATGAATGAGCATGCAACTCCTACTCAATAAGTCCACATATCAGTACGGTTCCTCTTTGGAATCATCACCGGGGTTTAATACACTCCAAATGGCACTTCCGCTCTCCCTAGCTGCACAGTCCAAGTGAGCCTAAGAAAGCTCATAATCTTCCTGGCCAATAGTCTGTCAATACCTATTTGGCACGTCGATAGTGGACCCATTTCTTGAGCTGGTCAGACTCAGCCTAGCAATACCCCCTGCGCTCAGGCGAGTAAGGCTATACCTCCTCCCAACCGACCATGGCACAGTGAGAGATGCAGCCTCCTGGTATTCGGCACTCGGGCGCTCATGTATCCACTCGGTCTCGACGTTGGGGCGTCCTTTGGTACCAAGAGGGTTTTAGGAATTTTCACCTAGGGCCATCTATGACAGCCCGATGCTCGAACTAAACATTTTCGGTGTCCCATTTGGCCAGCACGATATACCTATGGAGGCTACAGCCCTGATGTCGCTAGGGCGTACAATGATCATGTCACACAAATGCGAGATGCATGAGTCACACAGTGCAATCATGCATAAATCTTATGCATATCGTACGCTCATGTGGGGTAACCTCGCCTATCAGGGAGCCCCATGAATAAATTTCCCTATGCATATGCGATGGTCAATCACATTTCATAATAAACAAACAGATGATGCGTATGTATTATGATGCTATGCTGTCACATACTCATAATAAGTATCAATAACTAGCACCGACAATTGACCTCGACAATGTAGACATTTAACCAACATTACCCCCAAGGAATGGCCCATATAGAACCTAACATATAGTGGACTCATGGCCACACACCAAGGCCAAATATATAACACTATGGGCCTCACTTAAGAGCTTAATATGCATCATGATGAGCCTCACTCATGGGCCACATATATATCAAGTAGTTCGCATCTCACGGGTCTAATATACATCGCAATGGGCTACTCCCACAAGCCTAATATACATCAAGTCAGGCCTCACCATATGGGCCGAAAATATATCACAATGGGCCACGTCTCATGGGCCTCAAATACATTACAGTGGACCTCGACAATCAGAATAGGCCCCAATAATTGGAAATCAACACTTGAAATCGGCCTCGATACCCGGCCTCGATAATCAAAATCGGCAAATCGGTCATGATAAACGGCCTCGATCGCTAATCGGCAATTGGTCAAGTCAATTAAAATCGATAATCGACCACGACAATCGAAAACAGAAAATCGGTCACGACAATCAGAATCGATCAACAATCGAAATCGGTGAATCGATCCTGATAATCGGCCTATAAACAAGGAGGAGTTCATAGATGAACAGCCGATCAACCATAATATAAAGATCGGCCCTCGACCGAGGTTATATCAAATCCAATAGCATGGAGCCATCCGTCTATGGTGAATGGGGCCCACTGATTAGGGTTAACCCACTAAGAGAATGATGAGAATGGGCCTAACAAGGACTAAGGGAAGGTCACAATGTTGATATCCAACCATCATTACCCATCAATGTGGACATTTAACCAACATTGCACCCAAGCAGTGACCCACATAGAGCCAAACATAAAGTGGGCGCATGGCCTCACACAAAGGCCTAATATACATCAAATGGGCCGCACCAATGAGCCTCATCTATATCAAGTGGACCGTCTCCATGGACCGCACTAATGGGCCTTATATTCATCAAGGACCGTGTCCATGGGCCTCTCCAATGGGCTTCATATATATCAACTGGGCTACATCAATGGCCGCACTAATGGACCTAATACATATCACAATAGGCCTTTCCCATAGGCCACGAATACATCATAAGGGACCTTGTCCATGGGCCTCAATATCCATCAAGTGGACCGCATTAATGTGTCTCATATACACAACAAGTGGGTCCTTCACATGGTGTCTAATACATAACATGTGGGCCCCATGCATGGGTCTCATATGCATCAAATGGGCCACACCAACAGGCCTAATACATTTCACAATGGGCCACATGATATGGGCCTAACAGATGGGCTACAAATATATCAAGGTGGGCCTCATAGATGGGAGCTTGGATTATATCTAAAATTATTTCAATAGTCACAGGTGCAACATGTGTATCACTATACACAATCATTTCATGGGGTACACGACTCACTGGTGACGGTCAGTACTGTCCAAACACTATCCAGGTAAATCAGCACCATCCAAACATTGTAAATCAGCACCGTCCAACACAATTTGGACGGTGTGGATGAAATAAATAGATAAATCAAGGTGGACTACGCTGGACGACCTAGATGTAACATGTATACAAGCAGGGTGGGCCCCACCCCTCACACGTGTAGTACGTGTGGGGTGGGTCTACAACTGCCAAACAAATGGACAGTGAGGATAATAAATACATCAGCAGAGGGTCCCACCATCCAAACAGTAGACGGTGCAAGATAAAACTCATACATCAAGGTGGTGTCTGCCGTCAGATGGATGGAAAGATGAAACACGTACATCAAAGGTGGGGTCCACAACCATGTCCAGGGATGGACGATGTGGATACAATAAATACATCGAGGTCGTCGCCACCGTCCAGACCACTGGACGGTGTAGATACACAATACATACATTGAGTGTGGGGTCCACAGCACCGTCCAAAGGTAGTCCAGCACCGTCAAGACATTCTGGATGGTGTGGATCAAGATATACATCATGGCTGGTGTCCACAGCGCCAACCAACCTGTCTAGCACCTTCCAAACATTGGACGGTGTCGATCAAAACACATACGCCAATGCAGGGCCCCACAACACCGTGTACAGTGCAGATATATCACATAGATTACGGTGGGTCCACGTCCATACAACTGGACAGCTTGGATAAACAGATGGACAGTGTGGAGAACACATACATCGTGGCGTGCCCCACGTCCTCAGATGGACGGTGCAGACGTAATACATATACATTATGGTGGATCCCACCGTCCTTGCACTAGACAGTGGATACCACATGTGTGGAGTGGGTGGGAGCTCACCGTCCAGATGCTGGACGGTGAGAATGAGAGACATACACCACAAGTGGGTCCCTGTGAGAGACATACATCACAGGTGGGTCCCTGCGTGGGACCCACAGATGGGCGGTTTAGATATAACACATATCTCATGATCAGATCAGCAAAACTTGCTGACATCACAACTACATGGGGCTGGCCCACCGTCCATCAGACGGGCTGTCTGGATGGTAAACAAATGGACGGTGTAGGTGAGATCCAGACTTCAGGTGGGTTCCACGTGGATGGATCACCACATTTATATATATATATATATATATATATATATATATATATATATATATATATATATATATATATATATATAAACATCAACCGTACAGATGGTTGGACGTCTGGACGGTCTGACGGTGGAATGGAGCCCACAGAACTTGCTGATGGACGGCCCGGATTCTTTCATCATCAAGGTGGGCCCCACGTGCTGCACTCAGCATGGTCAGTGTGGATATAAACCACATGCATCATGGTGGTAGGGTCCACCTAACTTGCTAGCGTGCAGGGCAGCAGCAACTGCCTTCTGCATGGGACCACACTATCCAGGTGGACGGTGTTGAATAAAATACATGCATCAGGGGGGGGGGGGGGGGGGGGGGGGGGGCGGGCACACTCATACAAGAGGTACATCAAGGTGGGACTGCACAGATGAATGGCTGGGATACAACATATACATCATAAGGGGCCCACAGGGCTAGCTGACGTCATCAGCCATATAGCTAGTGTGTAACCAAGCCACCATCCAGATGGACGGCCTGGATATACACCAGACATGGTGGGGCCATTGGAGTTAGGTGACGTCAATGCACTAGCTCTATAGCTGATGTGATAGACCAGCCAATCTGCTCCCAGTAGCAGGTGGGTCCCATGGTTTCAACAGTGGGCGTCCACCCTCTATAGTGTTTTATGCAGTGTGGCCCACCTGATCATTAGATCTACATCATTTTCTGTTCCAAGCCTGAGCTGGCCAAATGGATGTACGGTTTGGATATGGTTTGGATGTAACACATACATCAAGTAGGGGTGTAACACATACATCAGTAGGGGTTAACACATACGGTTTGGAATCAGACCCCAGAACTAGCTATCGTCATTACAGCAGCAGCCCCATGCTGCCGGACTACTAGTCCAACGTCCAGGTGGTATTTCCACCATTCCAACAATGAACGGTGTAGATATGACATGCATACGATGGGCCACACCATCAGATGGATGGAGTAGATATAACACATATATTGGTGGGGCCCACATCATCAAAGAGGAGAGAGAGAGAGAGAAAGAGAGAGAAACATGAAAGGGAGGGACCCTGCCACTATGGCCCTCCCTAAATACAAGGCATACATCAAAATGGGCTCCACCACATGTGGCCCCACAAATCACAAAATCGACGGTAAATCACCCACCTTTGATCTTCTTGAACTTCTTCTTCCATCAATGCATCCTTGAGCTCCAAGGGACGAACTTCAACGGTTGAGATTGGTTTTAGAGCGTGGGATTGGATGGTAGGGAGGTGGGCCACACCAAGCTCTCTCATGGAGATTGGAGGAGCTTGGATGTGGGTTGCTTGGGAGATGGGTTTGAGAAATGAGAGAGAGATTTGTAAGAGAGAGGGATGGGTGTGATGGGTGATGTGTACTTTGACATGTGAGGGATGGGTTGCTTTGACTTTGGGGTTGCTTAGGGATGGGGTTTTGTACTTAACATGAGAGGTGATTGATGGGAGTGATTGATGAGATTGATTTTACATTTTGTAGAGATTCTCTTGGGATTGTAAATGCGCGGCATTTTCTTGAACTGAACGCGGGCCCACATCTTTTGGCCTGGGTATCGTCTCAGCGCGTGAGACGCGTCATCGGAACCATGGCGACGACGCGGTTGCTAAGGTACAAGTCTCGGGTTGACGGCGTGTGAATCAGGGTCGTGCGCAAATACCGATTAAGGGTCGAAGGTTGCCGGCATTCGACCGAGAAGACCGCGAAAGTCTATGGAACGGTACGGTCTAGGATACGGGGCTTACAGACAGTCTATTCGATGTCATATTCAATGACATCGAACAGTGATCGATCTCATTGAGATCTTCCAATTTTCTTTAGTTGGTTGTTGGACTAACTGGGCGCGTTTTCTGATGCCATCAGTGAGTGTTAAATGCCATCGAGGATTACTTCGATGCCATCAAACATAATTCGATGCAATCGAGAATTTTTTAGAAAATTCATGTTTTCTCTTGACAGTTTGGGTGTAAGTTCAATGCCATCGACATGGCTTCTATGCCATCGAAAGATAAGTTTTGATGACATTGAAGTGTGTTCGATGCCATCGAACTATTTGGTGCAGATTTTCACAGAGTTACGAATTTACAGGATTTGTTTCCTATTTTGTTTGTGATTCCTCCAAAGGCTGTATATTGGAGTGTAATCGGAATTGGGAGTGTATCTAGGTTTTCTAGGGTTTCATATTCATCCAAGGGTTTTAAAGGGTATAGCAAGGGTTGGATTCGAGGTTGTTCAAATTGGGTAAGCTCTTTACTTTGCAATATCTGTTTTCATAGTGTTCATCTGTTGCTTTGTGCCGTGGTTTTTTCCCTTAAGGGTTTTTTCACATAAAAATCTGTGTACTTATGTTGTTTGGATTACTCTCCTAGATTCATCTATGTGTGCTTCCACGGTCCCCCAATAGGCACCTCCCGTGCTCTCACCACCATTGAATACTATAGGTTTTCTTACCTCATCTTTACTGAAATCCTCATCGAACATGTGTCCTCTAATTTCTCCTATTGCCTCATTACCTTCATTGCCTCTCGCTAACGCCTTCACTCAGCATATGATCACTTGAAATTGGGATGGCACCCTATTCCCCATTATTTTCTTGTTAATGCTATTATTCCTTTATCGGAACCAACCACATATCTTTAATCATCTTCATTCTCCCAAATGGAGATCTGTAATGGAAGAGGAATTTAATGCCTTGTTGCCTACCCACACTTAGTCACTCATCCCATTTTCCTCCTTTATGGATGTTGTTGGGTGCAAATGGGTCTTCAAATATAGCTCTAATGGGTCCATTTAACGGTATAAAGCCCACTTGGTGGAAAAGGAATTTTCTTAAATTCCAAGCCTTGACTATAATGAGACATTCAACTCACTTGTTAAACCGACTTCCATTTGTACAATACTTATGGTTGTGGTTGCATGTTATGGTAAATTCGCTAACTCAATGTTAAAATTTCCTTTTAACATCGAGACTTACAAAAGGAGGTGTACATGACACAACCACCAGGCTACATTGATTCTTCTTGACCCTTCATGTATGTCGTCTCCGTCGAGTTATCTATGGGTTAAAACAAGCACCGCGTCCTTGGTTTAATAAGTTTAACAGCTTTCTTCTTGAACTTGGTTTTGTTTGTAGCAAATCAGACATCTCCATATTCAATCGATCCCTATCTAGTGGTCGAACTATGCTTCTTGTTTTTGTTAATGACTAATTATCATTGGAAATAATTCTCAAGTCATAACCGATCTTATTACTTTTCTCAAGACATGATTTGATCTTAAGGATTTGAGTCCACTTCACTATTTTCTTAGTATGGAGGCCACTTGGACTAAGTTCTCTTATTCTCACTCAAACTAAGTACACCATTGATCTTCTCCATCGATGCAACATGGATGATGCCAAACCAATTTTTAACCAAGTCTCAAATGGCTCAAAGTTATCTTCTCATCAGGGTGATCCTATTTTGGATGTTACACAGTTTCGTAGTATTGTTGGTGCTCTCCAATATGTCACTATGACTCAACCTGACATCTCTTATGCAGTGAATCAAGTCTATTAATTTATGCATTGTCCAATGTCTTCTCATATTATAGCTATTGAATGTAGTCTTCGCTGTCTCAAAGGCACATTAGGCTTTGGCCTTCACCTTTGTATGGACAACTTCCTTCTCTCATGGCATACTGTGATGCTGATTGGGTCAGTAATCTTGATGATTGACACTCCACCTTGAGCACATGCATTTTCCAGGGTCCCAACCTTATTTTTTGGAGTTCAAAGAAGCAATCAACTGTCTCTCGTTTAACTGTGGAGGTTGAGTATAAATCACTTGTTGTTGCTGTTATCGTTTGGGTTGCTTAACTACTTCAAGACTTAGGAAATTATCTTTTTTCATTGCCCATGACTTACTGTGACAACATTGGTGCTACTTGGTGGTTAATCCAATTCTCCATGCTTGCACTAAGTATATTGAGATTGACTACAATTTTGCTTGTGAATGTGTTGCTCGAGGTTCACTCATGGTTGATTTTGTTCCTAGTAAAGATCAATTGTCGGATGCCTTCACTAAGGGATTACCTTCAAGATGTTTGAGTTTTTACATGGCAAACTGTCCTTGTCTCCACCCGTTCAGTTTGAAGGCGATTGTTAAGGATCCTCATCCAACCATATAGGATTTTACAAAATCCTCATCTTTACTGTCGTACCCCAAACCCGGCCTATTGCACGGACAACCGACGATGGCCGGAATTGGCTTAAAATGTGTCGATCTCCGAACTCAGCACCCATCACCCATACACCAAGTCCCGAGCTTGGTGCCCAAATATAAATTTTATGGGTAATTTCTTTCTTCCTAAAATATGGTATCACAACAAAGACAAGTATTCATTATTCAGAAAGTAACTTTTTCACTATACAAAACCATTATATACATCAAGTCTATATACATCATGTTATGGGAAAAATGGACCGACCAAGTATCTGTAGGCCAAGTCAGCACTTCAAACAGTAGCAGGTGCGACCCAATGAACTCAACCCCCATCTCCTCGACCAAGTGTAGGGAAAGGCCGAGCTCAACCTCTTAACACAAGGTCGGGATAATTGTTGACCGACCACGATCTGAAAGAAACAAACTACTTACTTCGAGTCGGCAAGACCCATCCTTTGACAGATGTGACCCGACCTCAATTGCGTGGACCAGGTCGGATCACCTCAAGTCAGCCAAACCCACCCTCCATGGAATCCGACCTGACTTCTATTTGGTTTGTTTGCAATCTCAACCAAAGATTCAGGAAACCAACTTCAAAATGACTCTTCTTGGGATTCTAGCCAAGGATCCAGAAAGATCCCATTGCAAAGCAAGGAGTCCAAATCTTACTATAGTTTTTCCCTACTAAAACAAGGAGATGGCCTCTACGCCTCCACCTCTCTCCATCTGTAAATAAGAATATCCCCTATGGTGAAAGGTACGCACAATCTTTAACCTAAAGTCCTCCATACAACTGAGACCCGGATTCCATACCTGACTTAGGCATCGGAGGGTCCCCTGTACAAGCCAAGGTCTTCCTTGTCTGTTCTCTGCGCAGGTTCACCAGTCCAGGAAGAGCTAACCAGATTTCTACATTAACACATCACATAATTGTATATATCTCAAAAATCAAAACCACACCCAAAGTAAAACACAATCTAAACACCCATGATCTATATACCAATCTTCTGGCTGTGTATCCTATATGTCATGAAGTTATGATGATGAAATAATATGAAGGTATAATTAAGAATGATGATGCATATGAGAAGTAGGTATGCAATTTATGCAATGTATGGATAATCATTAGCCATGACCAACGAATCCCAGTCATGCCCAACATCACTGCTACCATAGCCATAATTGTATCACATGTGTACGTAACCACATCATCATCATCATCATCATCATCATACCGTTATACAATATCATGACAACTATATATCTAAAGAACCACCTTAGTTGACACCCATGCATATTGACCCCAGTAATCGACCTCACATACCCATGTTATGGTGTTATCGTAAGACTTCCACCTTGCATGCTAGTAGTGAACCTCATCAGCACTTCTCCTCTCTGACGGGTTAGACTAGTCCCTGTTTGCAAATCAACCCTTCAACAAGTTAGACCCACCTCTTCTCAACCCAACCTAGTCAATGTGAGTCAAATCTATGACCCATATGTCCACTATGCTCAATGATGAGCCATTTCTAGATTCCATCGGAGTTTAGGAACTTTCAACCTAAGAGGTTTCTATCTACTCCTGTCGTTTCGCACTTATGGAGTTCTATTCCTTTTTAGGGATATTTCAAGTCATCATTATAGATACACCTTTCATCACAAAGATCCAATCCATGTTTTACGACACAACTGTAATATTACCATCATCACGTATGTCATGATCATGTATAAATTCAAGCAATCATACTAAGGCATATATACGTATGCATATAATGCCATAAGTTTAATTAAGATTTATTAAGCCTTTAGGCTAAGAGGTATATATATATATATATAACCATCATGGGCCGCTATTGGCTATATGGTCATGCGAACCAACTACAAAGGACATTTTTAAGTATGGATGGATATAATATGGCACACATGCACTAATATATCATCGTTCTATGGTGCATGAGTATTATCCACGCTCATTTACATACCTTGATTAGCCTGTCTATATCTTTGTTGGACTTACCCAAGTCTTACATCATGCGTCGAGTAGGCATAGCATGACGAATGACAGCAATATACAAGACATACGATCAAGTGAGTCATAGGATGGACGGCATGGATAAAACTCAGATAATATAGTGGGTTCGACCCATCAAAGGGCTGGATCACAAATAAACATTGAGGCAGGCCCAAAAATGGTGAACTTTACCACGATTGGACAGTTTGGATATACGCACATGCATCATGATGGATCTATTGTGAACCCCACATATGCTCTGTTAAATAAACATTATCATGAGCCTTAGGAAGGTTTAATTGGTGAGTGTTAAATCGCACCATGCGGTCCACTTGAGATTTGGTTCCGCTGCACTTTGGGCTCATAACTTGCCTGAGCTGTCAAGATAGATGGACAGCCAGGATATACAATACATTATTCATCAAGATGAGGTCTGCCGTGGGCCCCAGAATCTGGACGGTCTAGACAGTCCAGCGTCCCCAAGAAATTTCAACGGTGGTCGTGATTCAATCATCAATTCTTTTATGCAGTGTGGTCCACCTGGACTTCGGATCTGCCCCATTGTTGGGCTCTTGGCTTAAAATGATCTGAAAAATTGGATGGGCAGCATGGATGAAACTCATAACTCAGGTTGGCACGCCCTAGCGTGGGCCCCACAGAAGTCATTCAGTTATCACACCTCCTTACGGAGGGGTCCACTGAACGCTGGATCTGCCCCGATTTTTGTTTTCCTTTCTCTCTCTCTTTTCTTTTTTATATATAGATGGAAAAAAAACATTATAATGCGTGTAGGCCCACTCTCCAGGAATGTGGTCCACCTAATATTTGAATATGCTTCATTCGTGGCCCCAACGTGGGGTCCAGGGAGTTTTCAACAGTACATGTTCAACGCTCGCTGCTTTCTGTGATGTACTCCTCATGAAGTCTGGATCTACCTTATTTTACGTCTCATACCCAAGGGTGCGTGTCTAATACGTGCAGAAGGTGGGCCCAAGGTAGGTTTCAACTGTTGGTACAAAACCCACAATTTCACGTCGTTTAGCCAGCCCGAATCTTGGAATAGCCCACAATTTGGGACCACGTCTTAAAATGATTTTGGAAAAATGGCTGGACGGTGTCGATAAAGAATACATAACAGGGTCGATCCAGCAGCATGGGAACCATGCTGCCTCAAACAGCGTGCATTGGCAACAGAGCTGTACGTTCACGCCAGCTAGGACATACGACCCTGTTTTTTTATTTTTTTTTATTTTCGTTTGTTTTGTTTTTCTATCAGGGGTGTACATGGAGTCCAACCGGGTGGAGCTGGCCTCACCTGGACTCGGCTTGGCCACTAGCTGACTCGAACTCGGCTTCACCCGGTCCTAGAGCTTGACTGGCCAGCTCGGCTCGGTTCAGTCAATAGCTTAGGCCAATTCGAGTCAAGTTTGAGCCGAGTTTACTTGTGCAACATTTTCACAAACACATGGATTAAACCTTCAAAATCTCATTGTATGTAAAACATCAGCAGTGGTTTTATAGGTATTTTATTAAACACCTAAGGAACATAAAAAAAAAAAAAAAAATTTAAAAATGATATTTGTTTCATATACATACTTGCCACCAACCACACTTTGTTGAGTCATTTCATTGAACACTTGATGAGCAACATCAATATCAAAGCAACCGAGTCACCAAACTGGTTCGATACGAGTTCGATTTGAGTTGGGTTCGATCCAAGTTGAGTTGAGCTGGAGGTAGCTCAAACTCGGCTCGAACTCATTTTCAAGCTAAAAAAATCAGCTCGACTCGGCTCGAACTCAGCTTCGAACCGAGTCGTATCGAGCTTTTTCGAGTCGAGTTGAGCGAGCTGAGCTAGCTTGGTTCGTGTACACCCCTAGTTTTTATTATTATTATTTTTATTTGTAGTTTTTTTTTTCTTTTTAAAAGTGTCAGCTACTGCTTCGAGTGGACCGACCCACCTAAGATTTCGATTGGCTTGATTTTTGAGCTCGTAACATAAAATGAGCTAACGACATAATGGACGGCTTAGATAAGCCTCATGCATTATGGTGGGGACCACAAAGAATTTTCTATGATAGGTGGTTAATCCCCACTCTTTCATGTCGGGTGGCTCAACCATCAAATAGTGTTCGATCCCATCAAGTATTTCCGAATTTTCATAGTTGGTTGTTGGATATATATGTGTCATTTTTCGATGACATCGAGTAGTGTTGATGACATCGAAGGTCAAGTTCAATGCCATCGAAGTTGATTCGATGCCATTGATATTTTCTAAAAAATCAAGTTATGTCTCTGGACAGTTTAGGTATAAGTTTGATGCCATCGGCTTGGCTTCGATGACATCGAAGGATAAATTTCGATGACATGAACTGCTTTGCGCAGAATTTTGCGGGTCTGCCGGATCTGTAAAATTTGTCCAGTTTCATTTGGGATTCTTCCCAAAGCTATATATATGAGTGTAAATGGGATTGGGAGGTACTACTAGGGTTTCAAATTTGTCCAAGGGTTTCAAAGGGTATAGAAAGGGTGAGATTCGAGGTTGTTCGAATTGGGTAATGAAAAGCCGAGCTATCGATGTCTTACGGGAGGAGGGAGGAGGTGAACAGACAATGCCAAATAATCGAAATAAAAGCGGAATATATAAAGAATACAAAATCTCAATCGCTTAAGCATTGAAACCTTGATTCCAAATAATTCGTAGGACAACATTCACCTAAAATATTAGGCAGGAGAATCTTATTTCACAAATATCTTTAAAATTAATCTTTCAAACTAGCGAGAGAAGACAAACTGAATATAAAATTCACTACAAGAATTAAATAAATAATATTTACCACAAAAGAAAAAGAATAAAGCATTTACTATAAGGCACAAGGGATTATAGTGGTTTGGTGCTTAAAAAAACCACACCTACTCTACTCCCACAATTACTACCCTCGTAATTTTATTTTTCACTATAACAAGGTTTTCACAGGTTCAGCTTAACAAACTTATATAGTTCCTTGTGATTTTCACAGGCTCACTAAAATAAAACTCCTTTTGTGATTTTCACGAGCCATCATAAATAAAAACCTCTTTTGTAATTTTCATGGGCTATAACAAATCAACCTGTTGAGATTTTCAAAGACTATCTCAGAAAAATTTAAATGAAATAAAATAGTGAAGAACTTATCTTTAAATGTCAATTCGAAGAAGCAGTCGAAGCTTGTAGCAAAGATCTTCGTTCTTATATGTAGATGATGCAATATTCGCTCAACAAAAAGAGTATAGGGTTCTATAATATTTTAAAAATGAAAAACCCAAATGCTACTGATTCAATTCTCTTAGATCTCAAGAGTATAGATTAATCTTTTAAAATAGTATTGAAATTGATCTTGAGAAAAGGAATTGAATAAGCTTAAAAGAAATTATAAATACCACACAATTAGCTTCTTGAGGACCTGAGCTTCTCTCTCACTTGTAGAAGGTTTAGAGTGATTTTTCATTATTGAAATGAATTAGAGGTCCTATTTATAGCCAAAGATATTGAAAATTCAATTAGACTAAGAATAACTTCAGCTGGCCGGATTCCACCAGATTCGTTCTAACGTATATTGGATTGCTCGAGATAAGATTTATCCAAAATTCGGCTGACCGATTTCCCATGATTTTCAAAGGAATGCATTGCTGGAATTTGACCCGAACTTCACTTGGATTGGCCAAATTTTAAGCTTGGGCTAGCAGAACCAAAAGTTGGGTTGGTCGAATTTTCAACAAATTTTAATTTTTTTTAGCCCGGACTTGAAATTAGGTTAGTTGAGTAAGTTAGGTCGTTCGAACCAGAGGTTAGGTTGGCCGGACTCTAGAAAAAAGACACTATAAATAACTCAAAATGAATGAATTTTTAAAAGATCCTAACCTAAGGTCTTTCTAGGGTTATACCACTTATTGTTTAGCAAATATAGAGTTCAACTAAACTTGAAATAAAATGACGTCATGTTTTGAGATGATAAGTTGATCTTGAGCTGATCTTTAAACATGTAGAGTAGTTGTGATCTGACAATTCTTGTGATCTGTCTAGTATCATTTTTGTCTTACGAAATTTGACAATCTTAAGTGTGCTAAAACTATAAGAACTTACAATCTCCCCCTTGTCAATTTCGTGACAAAATGCACAACATACACAACACATACACTATCATTCATATATGTACTCATTATCACAATCATCCACAAGATTCAACAATATTGAAGTTGCCTTGTGTAGATTTAACAATCATCCTTGTAAATCATCCATGTAACTAACTATGTTCTTCTAGCTCCCCCCTGAGAAATACAACATATATTATTCTATACAAATATGTAGCATAAAATTCCATAATAATTCCACCCACACTATAGAGATTCCCCCCCCCCCCCCCCTCCCCCTCTTTTATCACAAGTTGACAAAGGAGGAACAAGCATATTTATCAAAGCAGGGCAAAATCACAAATCAAGAATATTAGGGTAAAATATAACATCAAATAAGTAAAGAGCACGGTATAAGACAGTGTATAAAATATCCCTACAACGAAAATATCCAAGAAAATCATCAAAATAAGGTTTAATACAGATCCAAGCAAAGAAAATAAATAAACCTATCTCACAACGACTCTGAAGAAGATGATGCAGGCATCGAAGGATTATTAATCCTCAAACTCCAATTAAATCGATGAAAGTATTTTTCATGTATTTCATAGTTGATTTTCGAGTTTAGACTAATGATGCTTGTGACACTTGCAAAGCATCAATTTTATCTTCTAAAGCAAATAGCCTCTCATCAAATTGAGAAGGTTGATAGTCAGAGACATTAGGGTCTTATGATCCTTCTATGTCATTGAAGATGTCATCCATATTAATATCATCCTCTTGAGGTTCTTCTTGATCTTCTCTTTGTTCCGGTAGGGGTGTGAGGTTCATCATATTCAAATTTGAATTATTAAAGGGGAGTTCGAATTTCGGTACTTTAAATGAAGGAATTTGGATATGACATTGAAATGCGAGAGAGGACATAAGGTGTCCGAATGGAATTGAACCATACATAGGATGCAATCGAAATTGAATAATGACATAACAAATCAAGGGAGGTAAACAAATGCGCATACCCGTGACAACATCATGGACAATAGAAGTATAAATGGAGTAAGACCAGTCTTATTCTTTGCCCTAGGATACACATTTGAAGTGAAAAATGTGATGTAGGACGTGGTATTTGGGAAACAGTTTGTTTGAGGGCAAGGCATTACCGAACCACCATTCCGCATTGAATACACATAGTGTTCTTATAATCGACTGTTTTTCCAAATTAGACATTTTTCCAGAAAGAGTCATGATCGGTATTCCATCTTCTACCATGTCAATTTCCATTAAGGCAGATATAGTGGAAGGCATAATGGTGACAATCTCTTCTAAACATTTAATTTTGAAAAATAGATCATCAAGAGAGACTTCACTAATTGAGGAAAACATGCCTTGCACGATGCACCAAAAAAGCCGTCCCACCCCAATGCAAAATCTTTTCCCATCCAACCTTGGAAAGTATTTCTACGAGACCAAAATGAGAAATCTAATATATATATATATATATATATATATATGTGTGTGTGTGTGTGTGTGTGTGTGTGTGTGTGTGTGTGTGTGTGTGTGTGTGTGTGACCTTTCTATAATAATACTTCTTGTGCAGAAATTCCAAACATTTTCCGGGTCATCCTCTGGTGAATGTAAGGTCCGTACACCAAGAGGAGCCGATCGGGAAGATGAACTAGCTTTTACTTTACGTACAAACCTTCTAGTTCTTGGTTCCATTAAATAACACAAGAAAAATGCAAGTAAAAATGTAGATTAGATTTGGAAGAAAACCCACCAAGAAAAGGGTTTTAAGATGAAGAAAAGACTACAAAAACTCGAAAATCTAGGAAATGATAACCAAAATCTTGAAGAAAATGATAAAAATCCACTTATATGAGAGTTGAGATGATGGGTTGGCTGAATGAAGCACTGGTGGACCGAAGAACAAGAATTGAAAAATGAGCAATTTGGGGTTTTTTTTTCCTCCCTTTTGTCAATCCATGCGCAATTTAGTTAGCCCGATCATGTGCTCGGCTAGCCAAATTTCTCGGTTAGCAACGGGTTGGCCAAAAAATCCCCAAAAAAAATTAATTTTTGATTTTTTTTTAACATTTATTTTTTTTTCATGTGTCACTCCCCAAACTCAGAAATTGGGCTCACAAAATTTTCGATCGTAAAATCCGGTGTTGATAGCCTCCGTAGTACCCCATTCTCGGCTCCCAGCACTCATTATTAGGTTCCGATCTTGGGATCCTACAAGGAGGATTTTTAATATAAATTCATTTCATTACAAGCATAACCCATGAACAATAAGCAGAATGCCATCAAAAAATCCACTATGATAAAAAAAAACTTTAAGTATAATGCGCATAAAGGGAAATACAATGATAATAATATCAAAACTCCTAAAGTTCTACCACATGTTCCTACTCCTACTCAGCTACAGCCTAGCGTCACCTACACGCATCAATCATGCATAAGCTTATAGAAAGCTTAGAGGGTGGTATAAGTGTGTGCGCAATATAAGTATGCTCAGGATGCAATATTAGAGTAACGCGGAAACATACTAACAAGTCCATGAATGCTAATAGCCATACCTAAGCTATGCGATGCAAGGCATGAATGTTACCGGTCATATTAAGGCTATGCGATGCAAGGCTACAGGGCTAATGTCATATGCGATGTGCAACTTAAGCATAATAAATCTTATATGAATCCTCATATCAATATAGTTCATCTCTAAAATATATATATCACCGGGGTCTAGTACACTATACACTAGATCGTCACCCACTAGACGCGTAACCATGCAAGTGGAAGAGACCTCACTATCTGCCTACCAATATCAGCCCGACATGCTGATAGCAGACCCATTTATGATCTGGTCAAACTCAGTCTAGTTATGCTCCCTACCCTCGGGCGGATAAGGCCACACCCCCTTCTAATTGACCATGACATAGTGGGAGACGCGAACTACTGGTATATGGCCTTCGTGCGCTCATGTATCCACTCGGTCTCAATGTTAGAGTTATCTTCTGGTACCATCGGGTTTAAGAATTTTCACTGAGGGACATTTATAGTACCCCGAGGCTAGTAATAGTATTTCTGGTGTCCAATCCTGCCATACAAGATATTTCTGTGGAGGCTATAGCCCTGATATTGTTAAGGCATATAGAAATCATATCACACAAATACGAGATGCATGAATCACACTATCTAGTCATGTAGCAATCCTGTGCGTACCTCGTACTTATGTGGGGTAAGTCCGCCTATAAGGGAGTCTTATAAATAATCCGCCCAATAGCATGTACTATGATCAATCATTCCTCATATCAAGCATACATATGATGCGCATGGGCATGGATCATGGGGCTACACTAAGCATGTTATATGATGATGATGATATACTCTCCTAATATCAAGGATGAGATTAGACGACCTACTTATATCAAGAATGGGCCTAACAATTATGGGGGCCCAATGGTTTGTTTAACCTACTAAGGGAAGACGAGAATAAGCCTAACAATGGGCCTTAGGGAGGGTTATAATGCGGACATTTAACCACCATTACCCTTACAATGTAGACTTTAAACCATCATTGCTCTCATAAACATCACTACATATACCATGGTGGAATCACACGTCACAATGGGCCTTCCACATCACAATGGGCCTCGTATACATTATATTGGGCCTCCCACAAAGGCCTCACATACATCACATTAGGCCTCATACAAGGGCCTTGCATACATCACATTGGGCCTCATTCATGGGCCTTATATACGTCACATTGGGCCTCACTCATCGGCCTCAAATATATCACAATGGGCCACATCCCATAGGCCTTAAATACATCACAATGAGCTATGTCCCATGGGCCTCAAATACATCATAATGGGTTATGTTCCGTGGGCCTCAAATATATCAATTTGGGCTTCAAACATGGTCTCACATACAACATAATGGACCTCACTCATGGGCCACATATACATCATAATAGGCCATAAATACATTAAATTAAAGTGGGCCCTGCACATTCCAAATGGGGACCACTAGATGGATAGCTTGGATCAAACACATACATCACGTGGGGTCCATGGATGGTGCGAATACGTGCATTTATAACGGTGGAGTCCCACGTCTATCAATGGATAGTGTGGATGTAAAATACATATATATTTGATGTGGGTCCCATTTGAAGAATGACACTGATATAACACATGCATCACGGTGTAGCAGCATCGTCCCAATGTCTAGATGGTATGGATGCATACATTACATGGGGCACACATCCATGGATGGACGACGTGGGAAAAACACAAACATCATGTGGGTTCCACCGTCCTGTGCTGGACGGTGGACAACACATACATCATCTAGGGCTCACTGTCCATCTGGACGGTGCAGATACAACAATACATCATGGTGAGCCCTACCCTCATGTGGACGGCTTGGAGAAAATACGTACATCATGTGGTGTCACGCCCCAAACTCAGAAATTGGATTCACAGGAATCCTAATTGCCAAATCCGGTGCCAACAGCCTTCGTAGTACCCCATTCTTGGCTCCTAGCATCCATATGCTAGGTTTCGATCCTGGGATCCCATAAGGAGGATTTTTCAACGTACAATTATCTCGTAAGAAGCATAACCACAAGTTTACCCAAATCACAAAAGTAACATCATCATTACATATCCACTAATAAAAACTTTGAATACAATGCTGAAAGGAAAATATATAGTCAAAATAAAATCAAAGCTCTAGATGACAGCTGCATGCACCAAGTTCAATGCCGCTACGACGAACGTCACCTGCACGCATCTATTGTGCATAAGCTTATAGAAAGCTTAGAGGGTGGTGGAAGTGTTTGCACAAGATAAGTGTCAAGCACACAAATACAATGTCATAATCATACAATGTCAGAAATACTGGTAAGTTCATGAATCATATAATATCAGAGTAAGTAGAAATACTTACAAGTCCATGAGTCAAACGATATCAGAGTACATAATACAGATCAGCTATGCAAATGAGGAGTCATAAAGAGCCAAATATCAGATGCCGAGGATGCAATGTAATATATAGTTCTTGATGAGTTCATGAATACCGTCAGCCATATCTAGACCATATAAATATAGAAACACAGTAACCCAAAATGTCATATGCCACAGATGTAATGCAATATGCGGTGCGAATGGAATGACCATGCTAGAGTGTGAAGTCGGGATGATAGTACGTAGTATCATAGGCTATGGGGTCCATCACAAGGGACTTCTATCCAAACTAGTCCTATACTTAAATTACCTAGTCAGACTCAATATGGTAAACTCATAATCTCAGGTTAGTCATACGCCCCAACCGAAATCATGGCCATAAAGAAGGTACACTTAATAAATAGTTGCGCACCACCAGCCTGAATGGATAGTGAATGAATGAATGAGTATGCAACTCATACTCAATAAGTCCACATATCAGTATTGTTTATCTCTGGGATCATCACCGGGGTCTAGTACACTCTACATGCAATCGCTGCCCACTGATGAACAACCATACAAGTGGAAGAGACCTCACTATCCACCTGGTCAGTAGTCAGCCAATATCTACCCGGCACGTCGATAGCGGACCCATTCATGAGCTGGTCAAACTTAGCCTAACTATGCCCCCTACCCTCAGGTGGGTATGGTCACACCCCCTCCTAACCGACTACGACACAGTGGGAGACGCAGCCTCCTAGTATTCAACACTTAGGCGCTCATGTATTCACTCGGTTTTGACGTTGGGGCATCCTCTGGTACCAAGAGGGTTTAGGAATTTTCACCTAGGGCCATCTATGACTGCTCGATGCTAATAATAGATTTCTGGTGTCCCATCTAGCCATCCACAATATACCTGTGGTGGCTATGACCCTGATGTCCCTAGGGCGTACAGTAATCACAACAGATAATGCAAGATGCATGAGTCATACAATCCAGTCATGCATCAATCCTGCGCATACTGTGCGCTCATGTGAGATAACCTCCGCCTATCAGGGAGTCTCACAACAATCTGCCTAATGACATATGCAATGGTCAACCACATCTCATAACAAACATGCAGATGATGTATATGGGCATGTATCATGATCTATGCTGTCACATACTCTTAATTGGTATCAATAACCGACATCGACAATCGACCTCGATAATGTGGACATTTAACAAACATTGCCCCCAAGGAATGACCCACATAGAGCCTAACATATACACACAAGGGCCAAATATACAACACCATGGGCCTGACTTAAGAGCTTAGTACACATCACGAGGGGCCTTTCACATGGACCTAACATACATCATAATGGGCTCCTTCGCCTAGCTCTCAAATGCATCACAATGAGCCTCAAATATGGGCCACATATACATCACATTGGGCCTCGACAATCGGCCTCGATATCTAGCCTCGACATTCGGAATCAGCCTCGATAATTGACCTTGACAATCTTCCTATACAATCAGAATCGACCTCGACAATTAGAATCGGCCTCAACAATTAGAATCAAAATCAACCTCAACAATCAGCCTTGATAATTGGAATTGACCTCGACAATCAGAATCGGAATAGGCCTCAACAATCAGAATTAGAATCCGTCTTGATAATCAAAATTAGAATCGGCCTCAACAATCGGCCTAGACAATCGGAATCGGCCTCGATAATCAGCCTCGACAATCAGAATCAGTATCGACAATTAAAATCGGCATGACAATTGAAATCGGCCTCGACAATCGAATTAGCCTCGATAATTAAAATCGGCCTCGACAATCGGCCTTGACAATCAGAATTAGAATCGGCCTCAACAATCAGTTTCGACAATCGAAATCGACCTCAATAATCAAAATCTGCCTCGACAATCGAAATTAACCTCCACAATCAGAATCGGAATCAACCTCAACAATCAACCTCGATAATTAGAATTAGCCTCGACAATCGGAATCGGTATCAACAATCGGCCTCGACAATCAGAATATGCCTTGATAATAAAAAAGGTGAGAATGAGCCTAATAAGGCCTAAGGGAAGGTCATAATGTGGACATCCAACCATCACTGTGGATATTTAACCAACATTTCTTCCAAGGAGTGACCCACATAAATATCATTACATACATCATGGCAAAATCATACATCACATCGGGCTTTGAATACATAACAGGTGGGCCCTGCACTTGGGCCTCAAATACATCATATGGGCCTCTCATATACATCACGTCGGGCCTCACTAAAGGTCACGAACACATTACAATGGGCCTCTTCACGTGGGCCATATATACATCAATGTGGGCCTCACCAAATGGGCCACAAATACATCATAATGGGTATTTGTGCCACATATACATCATTATGGGCCTCATAACTGGGCCTCAAATACATCATGAAGGGCCACAACTCATGGGCCTCATGTACATTAAAGTAGGCCGTGTGACATGGACAGCTTGGATCAAACATGTACATCACGTGGAGGCCACATGAATGGACAATGTGAATATATAACATATATATCATGGCGGGTCCTTCGTCTTAATGGACGGTGGGAGCTTGGATTATATCTAAAACCATTTCAATAGTGTCAGGTGCAACATGTGTATCACTGTACACTATCATAGGGGTACATGGCTCATTAACGTGATCAACACTGTCCAAACATTGTCCAGGTACATCAACACCGTCCAAACATTGTCCAGTACCGTCCAACACAATCTAGATGGTTTGGATGAAACATACATTAAGGTGGGGTCTACAGCACCGCTCAAAGGTGATCCTGCACCATCTAGACATTCTGGATGGTGTGGATCAAAATATACATCATGAAGGGTACCCACAAATCTGGATAATTGGACGGAGTGGACATAGAGTAAATACATCAAGGTGGGATGCACCTGCTACCGAAACAAACAAACGGCTTGGATCAAAACACAGCTCAAGGTGTGTATCCACCATCCAATAGGGGTAAGACCCTTGCATCAGGTGGATTTCCACCAGATGGACGGTGAATGAAACGCATGCATTAAGGGGGCCCACCGTCCAGATGCATGGATGGTGGATAATACACATACATTAAATGGGCCCCACCATCCAGATGAATGGATGGTGGATAATACATCCACGTCAATGTGTCCCACCGACATTGATGGATGGTGGATGGAACACATCCACATGTGGGACCCATAGAACTTGCTAACGTCAAACCTCAGTGAGGTGGGGTCTACTTGCTGACTGAAATGCAGCAAAAGTTGCTGCGTTAGGTACTCCAGCCGATTCACGTCCACTGTCTATGGGGTGGACGGTGTGAATGAAATACATCCGATCAAGGTGGGCCCCACATGCTACCATGGTGGGGTCCACATCCTGATGATGGACAGACAGGATAAAATACATACATCATGATGGGGTCCACGCAGTGGATGGTAAAAGCCATACAGCATGGTGGGCTTCCACATTCATGAAATGGACTATTGGATGGAACACATCCACATTAGTGGGCCCAACAGTTGCTGGACGGTGTCCAGCAGCGTCCTAGGCTGCTGGCCTAATCAATGAACAATTAGGATATATAAATTTGGTGGGTCCCACCATCCCATGTTGCTGGATGGTGTGGACACCACACAAAATCAAGGTGCATCCAGCACCTCAACAAGGTGCGTCCAGCATGTCTAGATGGCCCAGATAATATACATAAGGTGGGCCATCAAAAATTAAGAAGAGGAGAGAGAGAGAGATCGGAGTAGCGGAGGGACCCTGCCACTATAGGTCCCTCTTGATACAAATCGTACATTAAGATGGGTCCTACCATATGTGAGCCCTCAAATCATAAAATCAAGTGCTTATGAACACCTACCGTTAGATCTTGGACTCTTCCTGTCACGCCCCAAACTCGAAAACCGGGCTCACAAAATTCTCGATCTCTGAATCCAGTGCCGATAGCCTCCGTAGAACCCCATTCTCGGCTCCTAGCGCCTATTCACCAGGTTCCGATCCTGGGATGCTACGAGGAGGATTTTCAACATCAGTTTGATTCGTAATAAGCATAACCAAAGGCATAACCCACAAACAACAACCAAGAACTCCATTACATTCTATTATGATAAAAAACTTTACAAGTACAATGAGCATAAAGGGAAATACAATGGTAAAGAACAAAAACTCCAAAATGATCTATAAAGTGCTCCTACCTCAGCACTGCTGCGCCCCAACATCACCTGCACGCAACGGTCGTGCATAAGCTTATAGAAAGCTTAGAGGGTGGTGAAAGTGTATGTGCAAGGTAGTAATATGAACATGCAATATCAGAGAAATGCGGAATATGTAGATGGATCCATGAAAAACCATTAGCCGTACTAAAGCTATGCGATGTAAGACATGAATGATATCGGCCATCCCAAGGCCATGCAAAGTAAAATGCAACTCAAGCATACAGATCCTCATCTATGTCCACACATCAATACAATTCAAATTTGAGATATCACCGGGGTCTAGTACACTCTAAACCAGATCGCCGCCTCATCGCGCGCAATAAGGTAAGTGGAAGAGACCTCATTATCCATTGGCCAATATCGGGCTCGACTCGTCGATAGCGGACCCATTCCTCGAGCTGGTCAAACTCAGCCTAGCATTGCCCCCTACACTTGGGCGGGTAAGGCCGCATCCCCTTCCAACTAACCATGACACAGTGGAGAGCGCAACCCTCTGGTAATCGGCACTCAACGCTCATCTACCCACTCGGTCTAGACGTTGGAGCAACCTCTTGGTACCATAAGGGTTTAAGGACTTTCACCCAGGGATATCTATAGCACCCCATGTAGAATAAGATTTCTGATATCCAATCCTGCCAACCACGATATGTCTGTGGAAGCTACGACCCCGATGTCGATAGGGCGTACAATAACCATGTCACGCAATGCGAAATGCATGGATCACACTATCCAATCTTGCAATAAATCCTACGCGTATCGTGCGCTCATGCAGGGCAACATCGCCTAATCGGGGTCCCATAAACAATCTGTCTAAAAGCATATGCTATGATCAGTCAATTCTCATATCAAGCATACATATGATGCGTATGATCATTGTAACACCCTGAAAATTGGGGGTCGTGTATAAACCCAACTCCCGAGTTCCAGACCGTCACTTATGCAACAAAAATGATTATGATTCAATGTTGTCTGAGTTAAAGCATTCACATGAGTAAAAGTATACCAAAACTGCAATTCATACTCTAGATTCAGTGATAAAAGCAAGCGGAAGACTAAAAGATATACATATCACTGTATGGAAAATAAAATAGATCTCAACTGTCTCCAAAGTATGAATACATCTCTAAGTCTCATATACATGTACATAAACAGAATCAAAAGGTCAAAAATAGTCCCACTGAGAAGTCCCGCCAATCCAGGCCACCTAAGCAAAGCCGTCGTGGTACTGCATATATGAGAACTCGTCCTGGTCATCATCATAATCCGGCTCTGCCTCCTGAATCGCTGCCTCACCTGCATCTAAGACAGGGTCTAGTGGGTGTTACAAACACTATCCCGTAATGTGGGAGTGAGTAGCTAACTCAGTAGAATAATAGAGCAAATATTAGCATGTTCTCAAATCAATCATGTGATAATAGTAAAGCAGTAAATCAAACATTCCTAATACTGTTGTTAATACAATATGACATGACATGATGGATGCCCTCACCGACATTCTCCCTCATAAGGCACCATCTGCGTCCGCGACATGCTTGCGTACCGCTCAGTGCTCCACATCTTCCAGGCACATGCAATGTGATGTTGATATGATTACTGAGTTATTATTAGTCTTTTTCATACAGCAATATTGGGAAACTAAGGTACTTCCCCTATATCAATCCCAACACAGGTCCTGTCTAGGGTCGTCACTCCTAGTAATCTCATACGATGTATATTTTGTAGGTCGTTGCAAGGGCTGCCAGGGCTGTTCCTCGCAGTCGTTGTACCTCTCCCCCATCACCTTATCAATACAGGCCTACTTGTACTCTTGTCACTACGGAAGGGTCGTCGACTCCCGTAGACTCAGAATACACTCGAGGTCACTACAAAGGGCTACCAGGGCTGTTGCTCGCACTCGTTGCACCGCTCCCCCATCACCTTATCAATGTAGGCCGACAACAATAATATAGTGTCCCATACCACCATAATCTATTCACGAGTCTGGGTTGCTCACTGGTCACTACGGGGAGGTTTGTGGCCCCAGCGTAGGCCGACAGCTCGACCACGGTGTCCCATACCACCATGACCGGCTCATGAGTCTTTATGGATCAAGGTACCATGGTTAATAGGGTTTACAGTGGTAAGTTCAGTACCCTAGGTTCAAGCAGTTATGACTCATACAAGGTGAACATACAATGGCCAGTCGGGTTACTTGACGGGCTCAACTAGCATGAGCGCATCTCAAGTCGAACGACATGAAGTGCATAAAACACCTCGTGTGGCCTAACCACTACCGCCAACTCCAAAACACGACTCGCGTTCATCGACGCGTCGTTCGTGGCAAAGATAAGCCAACCACGAATTTACTCGGTTGCCGACTGCCTGGACTAGGCATAGTCCCAAACATTTATAAATTCACATCAGCAATCATGTAAGAGTAATGGAAATGAAATACAACAATGTGAGCATGTTAACACATGTTATAACATACAACTTAAGTAAATCATCTAACACATGCATTTCATACACATAATGAAATCATGCATATAGCCGACATGTAGGAAATCATTTACATCAGCATAGTATTTGAGAATTCAATCTTAAACTAATTCATAACACCATTTAATTCAATACATACTAATACAAACATTTATACAAACACTTAGACTACACACTTAAGTCTACATATAGTATATCGACTCAAAGTGTGCATTTAGGCTAATCTCTTCGCCAAATTGATTATGCACGCATTCCTAATATCCTAATGCGACAAGAAGCCATGTCAATCATATCAGCAAAATATGGATGAAAACAGTATTTCCTACAAATGACTAAAATGCCCTAAATCTCATATTTTTCGTCTGCTTACGAAACAGGAAACGGACAGCATGTTGTACATGTCAAACGGCGTTGCCGTCGATAATCTACTATTAAACGACATTGAAAGCGTTGAAAACAGTCAATCAAAGCGTCTAAAATCCGCACCTTTTATCCTAGAAGTGTATTGATTCGAACGGAGCGTATACGCTTCGTCTACGGTGAACAGGCAACCTATTTCACAAGATGTATAAGCTACCATGCTAAGGAACCGACGGAACCTTAAATCAGCAAGTGTTTGGGGTCTTTTCTTACCTACAAATGTGACGAAATTGCCGGGAAAGTGATTGAGGTGCGTTGCTTAAGCACGTGCAACAGGTAGTGTAAACAGTAGGAAGGTCTCTCCCACTCTTTTTCACAATCTCTCACCTTTTCTCTCACACCAGCTAGGGTTTCTAGAAAATTCAGATGGGTGAGAGAAGTGAGGGTTTAAGCCCCTTTTATAACCTAAAATATGCCCAAAGTAAGCTTGGGAACAATGTTTACTTGATGCCTAACCAAATCGGGGCTGTTTCGGTCCAAAAAGACATCTCTGGAGGTCCCCTGGCCGAACGCGATCGGACTTAAGCTCATGCACGTCGGGTGTCACTCACATCCCATTTTCAGACCAGTAGTGTTCGTAGATCGCACATGGCGGTCAGTTTCAGTTCAGCGGTCATCGTAAGTAGATCAGGTCTATAAGTCTCATGATATGAAAGAGAAATTTTTCCTGATCCGAGGGTGTAATTTGGCTGAATTCTGATGGTTAGAACGCTTAATACTAACACGTCAAGTCGTGTGCCAGATTTGAATTTCAAATTCCAAATCTAGCCCTATTCTCACTATCTTCACTCCAAGCTCAATGAAATAGCCTCGGAATGTCGGTTGGACTTAATTTTTGAAATGATTGTCAAGTCCAGCTAGGCGGTTATAACGGTCTAAGATTGTAGGTATCGAACTTTCGACGCGCGGTCTAGATCCAATACAAAGTTTCAAAGAGGTCCTGAGAACAAATCGGTTTAGAGTTTGATCCGAGGTTTTAGAGTATTATAACGTCATTGGATCTACTCGCTTTGGGTCTTGTAGAACGTATTTAAAGTGATCAGGGACTATTTCCCAGCTACTCTAGTGTTGCGCTAGCTAACTTACACATATTTTCCAAAGGAATTAATCCTACGCGATTTTTGGTCGAGTTGGTACTCGAGTCCAAGTACGGATTTTTTCAGGGCGTTACAATCATGAGTCATGAAACTATACTAAACTTGTGATAAAGTAATGAACTATCCTTACAACGCAGATGAGCCTAGATAGCCTATACACAACAAGTACGGCCTATCAATGGGCCCTAGGGAGAGTCGTAATGTGGACATCCAACCAACATCACACTCGCAATGTGGACGTCAAACCAACATTGCTCTCAAGGTACAATCATCGTAAACATCTTTACATAATCCGTGTTGGGATCACACATTGCAATGGACCTTAGGTACATCCCATTGGGCCTTAAATATATCAAATGGGCTATATCATCTGGACCTTTTATTCATCAAATGGGCCACATCAATGGGCCACACCAATGGGCCTTATGTGCATGGCAATGGGTCATAACCCATGGGCCTTAGATTGCATCTAATGGGCCTAATCTCATGGGTCTTATATGTAACAAATGGGCCACACCAATTGGGCCCCATATGTACGTCAAATGGGCCTTAACCCATAGGCCCTAGTACATCTCAATGGGCCTTAACCCATGGGCCCCTAAAATATCAAATGGGCCCAATCCCGTGGGCCTTAGGATACATCAACATGGGTCTAAACCCATGGGCATTATAGTCATATCATATGGGCCACTTCAATGGCCACCAATACCACAATATGGCCCCATCTTATGGGCCTTATAAATACTAAGGTGGGCCTCAATGGATGGTCACAATTACATCAAGATGGGCCTCAATCCATGGGCCCCAAAAGTTTAAAATGGTGGATGACATTGTCCATAAAGATAGTGGGGTCCACTTGAACCTGGATCTGATTCATCCTTGGTATCAAACCAAAAATGAGCCGTACAAGTGGATGGATGGTTTGGAAGTAGCACACGTCTCATGGTGGGTCCCACTGTCGCTGGACAATGCGGACCAAACACATGCATCACAGAGGACCCCACCGTCCGCTGGTTGGATGGTGTGAATAAAACAAATGCATCATGCTGGGTACCACCGTCCACCTAGACGGTGGTTGTAGAACACATACATCACTGTGGGTCCCATGTGGGGCCCACCTCAATGCTTACATGCCATCCAATCCATTCATAAGGTCACTTAGACTTGGATGAAGTGAAAACACAAATTTCAGATTGATTCGAAACTTTCTGTGGACCCAAATTTTGGGTTTCAAAGGCAAAGGTTCAATCCCACTATTTCATATGGTGTGGGCCACCTGAGTTTCCGATTCGGTTGAAACTTGGAGGGGGCCCACTTGAGGAGGGGGCCCACTTCTTGAACGGTTTAGATGGCATATAATATCAGGGTGGGGCCCACGGTTGGAGGCCTGGGTCCCTGTTGTCCCCCCCCCGCATGGCAATAGCGCAGGCGCTACCTGCGCTGTCTGACACCAGCAGTAGTTGCTGCTTCTTCCTTTCTCTCTCTCCTTTATTTTTTTATTTTTCTGTGATTTTCCACAGGTAGGGGCCCATATTCAAGAAATCCGTCCCAACCATGAGATTTTACGGCTCCTAACAAGTGAAATAAGTCCAAAGTTTAGGATTTTTGGATGATTAAAAACATCAGGTGAGTCTTTTAATGGTAACCACTAAAGTTTCCCATATTACGGCCCACCAGATGATCAGGTTAGCCTCATCCTTTGGCTCAACGGTTCAAATGTTTCAGGGAATGAGGTGAACGACATAGATTGCATACATTCACCTAGGTGGGGCCTATGCGAGTGGACCACCCCAAAGGCTTGGAATCAAGCTAGTATTTATGTTTTATCCATCCCACATCTAGCGTCCAGGGACGCTGGACGTTTCACATAAATACGTTGGAGGTGGGCCCTGCTTATGGTGGGCCACCTCATGGAGGATAATGCAGGTATAATGCATTTAAAGTGGGCCCCACTTGAGGATAACTTGGATAAATTGAATACTTCATGGTGGGGTCCATTCAAATAGGCCACACAACCTTATTATATCCTCATAAAATAAAATAAAATAAAATAAAAAGAAATAAAAAGGGAGAGAGAGAGATGGAGGTGGGACACGCGTGTGATGGAGGGCTCCGCCACTATGAGCCCTCCCTTGTAAAAAAAATCATACATCAAATGAATCCCCTAGCACATGGGACCACTAAAATTGAATTCAAAGGTGGAGATCCTTTCCCCACCAATATGGACGGTCTAGATGACCTTTAAATGTAATGAAATAGACATCATGATGGGGTCTATGGAGAATGGCCCCATCATGGATGATCATGATGATCAAAGTGGGCCATTGGCCACAACTTAGGGTCCCAAGTGCGATCCAAACCATTAATCAGTTGGCCTCACTTGGCCCACCTTAAAAATATGAAAAATGACCACTATCAAGCACCCACCGTTCGATCTTCTTACTCCTATGGGTTCCTTAGCACCTTAGCTTTGATTCCAATGGAGGAGATGAGGAATGGATGGTTGAGATGGGAGATGATGGGGTAGGAAAGGTGGGCCACACATAAATTCTCTTGGAGAGGTTTGGGAGAAGCTCATACGTATGGATTTTCTTACTTGGATTTGAGTTTGAAAATGAGAGAGAGAGTTGTAAAGGGAGAGAGAGATAGATGGGTGATGGATGTGGTGAGTGATGGGTGTGTAAGAAAATCTTGACTTTTATAGCCATTTGTGTAAGAAAGGCATGGGAGGTGTAAGAACTTTTTGACTTTGAGGGTTATTGGTGTAAGAAAGGTATGGGCTTTGTAAGAGATTCTTGACTTTTGTGGCTGCTTGGGAATGGGTGAAAGGTGATATTTACTTGACATGTACTTGACATATGATGTGATGAGATTGATTGATTGATGGGATTAATTTGACAAGTCGTAGAGATTCTCTCGGGTTTCGCAACGCGCGACATTTTCCTCGCACCGAATGTTGGCACACATCTCTTGACCAGGGTATCGCCTCGGCGCGCAAGTCATGGCATCGAAACCGCAGCGATGGCGCGGTCGCTATGGTAAAGGTCTTGAGTTGAGTCGATACGGGTTGACAGCATAAGAATCAGGGTCAAGCGTAAATATCGCTTAAGGGTCGAAGGTTGCCGAAATTCGACCGGTAAGACTACGGAAGTCTATGAAACGGTACGGACTAAGATACGGGTCTTACACTTCCTTCCACCGATGTGATCTAGAGCTCCAAGGGATGCATTTTTAATGGTCAAGATTAGACTTGGATGGTGAAAAAGGAAGGTAGGAAGGTGGGCCACACTAGCTTCTCCATGGAAGCTTAGACGGTTGCTCTCATGGTGCTTGGTAGAAAATGAGAGAGAGAGAGGTTGTAAGAGAGAGGGATGGGTGAGTAATGGGGTGTCATGGGTGAGTGAGTGATAGGTATACTTGGTTGTAAGAGAGAGTTGACGTTAGGTGAGAGAGGGATAGGTGTTAGTACTTAACATGATGTAATATGGCACTTAATTGATTGATGTGATTGATGGGACATTTCTCTTGGGTTTTACAACATGCGATGCTTTCCTCGAACTGAATGCAGCCCACATCTCCTGGCCCGAGTATCGGATCGGCACGCTGATGCGGCATCTGAACCACGGCGATGGCATGGTCACATTGGTATAAGTTTTTGGTCAAACCGACTCTAATATACAGGACACATCTCAGGATCGCGCACAAATACTGATAACAGATCGTGGGTCACTGGAATTTGACCGGGAGGACCACGGAAGTATACAGAATGGTACAGGCTAGGATATGGGTCTCACATGTGGGGTCTATGGATGGACGGTCTAGATAGACCACAAACATCAAGGTGGCCCCACGTGAACGGTGTAGATACAACACATATCTTTGATCAAAACCACAGAACTTGCTGACGTCTGTGCAGATGGATGGTTTGGATATAACACATACCTCGTGATTAGGCCCACATAACTTGTTGACATTCATGCAGATGGATGGTTTGGATATAACACATACCTCATGATTAGGCCCACAGAACTTGCTGACATTAATATAACAACTATATAGCTGGTGTAAGTGTACACCAACCAATCCCCTTCCACAACAGACCCACCACATGTAATATATATATATATATATATATATATATATATATTGAAGTTGTTACTGATTTGGTATCCAGTGTCTAGCGTGGTGGACGGCCTAGACACGGACGTCATCAAGTGGGGTCCACGGATGAATGTCGTTGAAAAAACACTTACATTAAGGTGCCCTAGCACCGTCCTTTGCTGGACAATGTGGGAGCAACACATATATCAGTGGGTGGGTCCCACGGATGAATGGTGTTGATAAAACACATACACTACAGGTGGTACCCACCGTCCCATGCGCTGGACGGTGGTGTGCTCTACTAAAGATTTGAATCTGCCTCATTTACCAGGCTAGGCCTGGATGGATGACATCGAATACAACACATCAAGGTGGGTCCATGTGGTGGCCCCCCACAGCATTAGATCAGTTGATATTTGTGTTTTTCTTTCATCCAAGCCTATCCAAATGGACAGGCGGCAAGGTGGGGCCCAACACATGGATAGTCTAGATCAGGTGGGCCACACTCCATCACAAGAGAGAGAGAGCATGGTGAAGGGAGGAGCTCCGCCACTATGAGATCCTCTCGTAAAGTAACAACCCGAAAATCGGGGGGTCGAGCAAAAACTCAACTCCCGAGTTCCAAAACGTTATTTATGCAACATAGATATGTATGATTGAATGTTGTCTGTGATAACGTATTAAACATGAGTGAGATTAAGCTAGAACTGCATATCATACTCCAGAGACAGTTAAATTAACAAGCGGAAGACTGTGATAGTATGTATAACATATATAAACTGTTATATATCTCCAGAGTGTGAACATGTTACCAGGTTATATACATACATGTATGCTCCAAAAGTAAACAGAAAGAATATACATGAGTGCTCTAATAATATAAAATGAAAAGTGTCAAGACATCTAATCAACCTCCCTATAATCCCGTCAATCAGAACACGCATAAAGGAGGGATCCTCCTCATCATCATCAAGTCCAGCTCCGCCTCACAGGCCGCGCCATCATCTGCAATCACAAAAAGGGTCTGGTGGGTGTCCAGGAACACCGTCCCGTAACGTGGGAGTGAGTAGCTAACTCAGTGAAATAATAGAGCAAGGATTAACATGTTCTCAAATCAATCATGCGATAATAGTAAAGCAGTAATTCAAACATTCCTAATACTGTTGTTAATGCAATTATGACATGACGTGATATATGCCCTCACCGACGATCTCCCTCATACGGCAACATCTTACGACCGCGGCATGCAATCGACCCTCAAGTGCTCCACATCTTCCAGGCACATGCAATGGCATGGTGATATGATTTCCAAGTTGTTATTAGTCCATTCAAACAGCAGGATTGGGAAACTAAGGTACTTCCCTTGTATCAATCCCAACACAGATCCTGTCTAGGGTCGTCACTCCTAGTAATCTCATACGATGTATATTTCGTAGGTCACTGCAAGGGCTGCCAGGGCTGTTGCTCGCACTCGTTGCACCGCTCCCCCATCACCTTATCAATACAGGCCTACCGTACTCTACTGCAACGGAAGGGTCGTTGCCTCCCGTGGACTCAGAATACGCTCGCTGTCACTATAAAGGACTCGTCGCCTGATCAATGCAGGCCGACAGCTAGAATATAGTGTCCCATACCACCATAATCTGCTCACGAGTCTAGGTGCTCACTGGTCACTACGGGGAGGTTTGTGGCCCCAGCGTAGGCCGACAGCTCGACCACGGTGTCCCATACCACCATGCCCGGCTCATGAGTCTTCGTAGATCAAGGTACCATGGTTAATAGGGTTTACAGTGGTAAGTTCAGTACCCTAGGTTCAAGCAGTTATGACTCATACAAGGTGAACATACATCGACCAGTCGGGTTACTTGACGGGCTCGACTAGCGCGATCGCATCTCAAGCCGAACGACATGAAGTGCGTAAAACACTTCGTGTGGCTTAACCACTGCCGCCAACTCCAAACACGACTCGCATTCATCGACGCGTCGTTCGTGGCCAAGAGCAGCCAACCACGAATTCGATCGGTTACCGACTTCCTGGACAAAGTATAGTCCCAAAAAATTATGGAATCACATCAGCAATTCATATAGGCATATTGGAATCGAAATACACTCATGTGAGCATGTTAACACATGTTATAACATTCAACTTAAGCAAATCTTCAAGCACATATATTCCATGCATGTAATGAAATCATGCATATAATCAACATGTAGGAAATCATTTAGGTCAGCATATTAATTGAGAAATCAATCTCAAACTATCTCATAACATCATTTAATTCAATACATACTAATACAAACATTTATACAAACACATACACTACACACTTAAGTCTACATATAGTTTGTCGACCCAAAGTGCGTAATTAGGCGAATCTCTTCGCCAAACTAATTATGCACATATTCCTAACTTCCTAATGCGACAACAAACCATGTCAATCACATCAGCAAAATATGAGTATAAACTGTACTTCTTATAAATGACTAAAATGCCCTAAATCTCATATTCTTCGTTAATTTATGAAACAGGAAACGGAGAGCATATTGTACATGTCAAACAGCGATACCGTCAATAATCTACTATTAAACGACATTGAAAGCGTTGTAAATCGTCAATCAAAGCGTCTAAAATCCTCACCTTATCTCTTACAGATGCGTGATTTTAAACGGAGCGTGTACGCTTCGTCTACGGCAGTAGGAGAACCTATTTTACAAGTTACGTAGCTAACACGCTATGAATCTAAGTAACCCCTAAATCAGCAAGTTCTAGGGTTGTTTCATACCTGATAAAGCGGAGAAATCACCGGCCAGGTGATTGGAAAGAGTTGCTGTAGCACGTGGAAGTAGCGGCACGAAGGCGGGAAAAATCCTCCCACTTCCTCTCTCAAACTCTCTCCTTTTCTCTCTCCCAAATCTAGGTTTTTGCAATTTTCGGATGGGAGAGAGGAATGAGGGTTTCAACCCCTTTTATAAGCTTAAAAATGCCGGAAACAGGCTCCGGAACGAAGTTTACTTAGTGCCTATCCAATTCGGGGCTATTTCGATCCAAAAGATGATTTCTGGTGGTCCCCTAGTCGATTGCGATCGGACTTAAGCTCATGCGTATCAGATATAACACGTATTAAGTTTTCAGTCCGGCAGAGTTCGCAGATTGCACGTGGCGGACCAGTTTCAGTTCAGCGGTCACCGCACGTAGATCAGGGCTGAAAGTCTCATGATAATAAATAGAAATTTTTCCTGATCCGAGGGTGTAATCTGGATGAATTCTGACGGTCAGAATGCTTAATACTGACGCGTCAAGTCGTGTGCCAGATTTGAATTTGAAATTCCAATTCAGTCCCTATTCGCGGTCTCTTCAGTCCGGACTCAATGAAATAGTCTGTGATTATCGGTTTGACTTGATTTTCGAAATGAGTGTCAAGTTCAGCTAGGCGGTTCTAACGGTCTAAGATAGGAGGTATCGGACTTTCGACACACGGTCTAGATCCAATACAAAATTTCAAAGCGGTCCAGAGAACAAACAGGTTTAGAGTTTGATCCCAGGTTATAGAGTATTATAGAGTCATTGGTTCTACTCGATTTGGGTCTTGTAGAACGTATTTAAAGTGATCAGGGACTATTTCCCAGCTACTCCAGCGTCGCGCTAGCTAACATATACTTAGTTTCTAAAGGAATTAATCCTAAGTGGTTTCTTTGGCTATGGAATTGGGTTCTGAACGATTTTCCAGGTGTTTTAATTGACCCACTGCCTAAGGACGTCAAATCCCAGATTAGCCAAAGTTCGGGGTGTTACAATCTACCCCCCTTAAAACATAATTTTGTCCCCAAAATTGGCGAAGGGCAAGGAATACTTTTTCTAAGGAAGGTTCAATTCCTATTTAATAACCTAACTGTACATATAACCTAAATTAAATGTTTCGATCCTGGGCCAGTCGGAAAGAGGCCAACCACTCTTCCGCTGCGCCACTCTGATCGAACGGTAGCGTTGACTAACCTAGCTAGATTTGACTTAATACGTTCTACCCCCCTTAAAACTTGGTTTTACTTAAGGTTGAAGAATCGTTGCATCGATCCGTATATCGGAACGAGGCGCAACTTAGGGGCTATCCTTAACATAAAATGGAGACAACCTTTCTCTACATGGTTTTCCTTGCTAATGATGCGTTCTATGGCATTGGTACCTATGATCATAGAGATGAGCCTAATCTCTATTGTGGTTAAGTTCAGGGGCAGGTATGAGTTGGTGGCAAGATGTCGAATTCTCTACTGGCTTTAAGTCCTCGCCATTTTCCAAAGACAATGTGATCTTGTTTGGTTGTAGGTGGTTGGGCCATCATGGAAGAAAAGTTGTATAATGGGTCTAAGCCGGATACGTTGAACTTTCTGTCTAATCAGGACAAAAAATGCGTTGTATCAGTTCTTAATCCGAGTCGATGCCGATCCTCTGCTTGATCAGAGCATTGGATTCATTGGTAACCACTAGGATTAGGAAGTCGATTCAAACCGCGAATACATCGCTTACATGTAGTTCCTTTATTCCGTATTCCCGAATGCAATAAGTCCTTGGGGAAGACAATTCTAAAGGGTGTGCTAGTACATTCTAAGTTCAATCTGAGGGAGTTATAAATGTTCCCTGAGAGTGTATGGTTCCTTCCTATGGGCAACAACAGAAATCTATAAGTCATAAAGGGATCTACCGAAGGAAGGGAGTCTCATTCCAACCAAATCTAACCTACTATCCCTTAGCATATATAGGCCTTACACTACCTAAGTCAACTAGTAGCCTAGTCTGTAACTCAGTACTTATAATCCAAAGCCTAAGTTTATACGGCACATGGTTCCATACCATTTCTACTACAGGAAATTGTTCTGTTGCTTAGAGTCAAGATTGTCTAACTGGAATTGGATTTCTTATGTCGTCAGACCCTTCAAAATCTAAAAGTGCTAACTCTAGGACCAAAACGCCAAGGGCCTATGTGGCCAGCAGCGTTTAGTTGTATCAAATGGAACTCCATTCCTAATCCCATATTGGGATAGGGAGCGGCATGCTTGGTAGGAGGGTGGGGTGGGATAAAACTAATTTGTAGGCTAAACCCCGGGAGTTACAATACTCCCAATCTAGGGACAGTACCTAACAAAACAAAAAAAAATAAATGAACGGCATGCACTCCATTCAACAAATTTCAGCTATATTAAGCTCAAACACAACACAAACACATTTTCTACCTAACAACAACAAAACACAGAAATTTCAAAACAGTAATCAAACAAGCGAAGAACGTGAAGAAATGGGATGGGTAAGCAGGTTTCCACGAGTCTGAGGATCAAATAAAAGGGACTTGAGAGAGAGGACGATGGAAAGGGAGGAAAAGCTAACATAGCCTTAACAATAGGCATGAAAAGCGAAGGAAATGCGAAGAAATGGTCGCCCAAGTGGACAGAATGAAATCTAGGCGTTGTAGAGGGATGCTCCAATCTCCCCTATGATGTATTTTTAAGGAGAAATGAAAATGAAAACGGGGAATGGAGCACCTCACAATTTCAGCTCGATTTGGGAGTTTTTAGAGCTCCAAAAGATGAAATCTTCAAGAGGGAAGGCTGCAAATAGCAATGGAGTGAAGGAGTATGGTCGTTTTCAACAGAGAAGGGATTTGAGAGTAATTTGAATTCATAATTTTTGGGATAGGGCAGCTGAAAACGAAAATGGGGCTAGGAAAGGGGACTTTTGTGAAGGAAGTACCCCGTTTAGGGGGTTTCGAGGTGCGAACCATACATGGGGGAGGTGTACAGGGCGTATAAGGGCATTCGCCCAAAAATCAGACCAAGTGGGCCCCACCGGTCGGCGATGCATCGTCGAACCGGCGATGGCATCGCCGACCATCTCTCTAGGTGGCCGGTGGGACCACATGGGTCTGGTCCCCCATGGTCCAGGGACCCCAAAAATGTGTGGCCCCCACCTTGGTTCATTGTATATTCACCTATAGAGGCCCAAACATGTGTTCGGGGATTTTCGGGGCCAATCTGCAATCCCGAATATAAAACCCTATCATGCAACATATGATTTTGGGGTAGAAGGAGCTATTAGCCCATTAGTTGCTAAAGAAAGTGAAGTTAGAATGGCCTTATGGCCATTTTTCATGAAATTTTACTATTCACTGTAAAATTTTATGAAAGTATGATTTCATGTTATTTTCACATTAGTATTGATGGCTAACATAAAAAGGATAAGAAAGAATTGAAGATTGGAGTGGTGGGAGGAAGAATTTTGAAGATTTTAGATGAAATGGGATTTTTAAGCCCTGGCGATTGAATACAGGGGTTGTGGTTGTCCCACGGCCCAAGGATTCACATTAACGGGTTTGGAATCATTCAAAGAACGTCTCAGCCCAACTACCTACAACCTAGGAGCTATTCGGGTTGCTTCACACGACCCTAGACGCGTTACGGACTCGATCATGCGATCGATTCGAATAGACTTCGCCTATTAGAGAATCTGAGATCCTAGAAGTGTTTCTATACCCTTCTCGCACCCTCCGAAGTCAAACAAAGCGACAACGTACATCGCGTGACCATAACCCAGGCCCGGTTTAATCCAAATCATGCTCCGATACCATCTGTAACATCCCGAAAATCAGGGGGTCGAGCAAAAACTCAACTCCCGAGTTCCAAAATGTTATTTATGCAACATAGATATGTATGATTGAATGTTGTCTGTGATAACGTATTAAACATGAGTGAGATTAAGCTAGAACTGCATATCATACTCCAGAGACAGTTAAATTAACAAGCGGAAGACTGTGATAGTATGTATAACATATATAAACTGTTATATATCTCCAGAGTGTGAACATGTTACCAGGTTATATACATACATGTATGCTCCAAAAGTAAACAGAAAGAATATACATGAGTACTCTAATAATATAAAATGAAAAGTGTCAAGACATCTAATCAACCTCCCTGTAATCCCGTCAATCAGAACATGCATAAAGGAGGGATCCTCCTCCTCATCATCAAGTCCAGCTCCGCCTCACAGGCCGCGCCATCATCTGCAATCACAAAAAGGGTCTGGTGGGTGTCCAGGAACACCGTCCCCTAACGTGGGAGTGAGTAGCTAACTCAGTGGAATAATAGAGCAAGGATTAACATGTTCTCAAATCAATCATGCGATAATAGTAAAGCAGTAATTCAAACATTCCTAATACTGTTGTTAATGCAATTATGACATGACGTGATGTATGCCCTCACCGACGATCTCCCTCATACGGCAACTTCTTACGACCGCGGCATGCAATCGACCCTCAAGTGCTCCACATCTTCCAGGCACATGCAATGGCATGGTGATATGATTTCCAAGTTGTTATTAGTCCATTCAAACAGCAGGATTGGGAAACTAAGGTACTTCCCTTGTATCAATCCCAACACAGATCCTGTCTTAGGTCGTCACTCCTAGTAATCTCATACGATGTATATTTCGTAGGTCACTGCAAGGGCTGCCAGGGCTGTTGCTCGCACTCGTTACACTGCTCCCCCATCACCTTATCAATACAGGCCTACCGTACTCTACTGCAACGGAAGGGTCGTCGCCTCCCGTGGACTCAGAATACGCTCGCGGTCACTACAAAGGACTCGTCGCCTGATCAGTGCAGGCCGACAGCTAGAATATAGTGTCCCATACCACCATAATCTGCTCACGAGTCTAGGTGCTCACTGGTCACTACGGGGAGGTTTGTGGCCCCAGCGTAGGCCGACAGCTCGACCACGGTGTCCCATACCACCATGCCCGGCTCATGAGTCTTCGTAGATCAAGGTACCATGGTTAATAGGGTTTACAGTGGTAAGTTCAGTACCCTAGGTTCAAGCAGTTATGACTCATACAAGGTGAACATACATCGGCCAGTCGGGTTACTTGACGGGCTCGACTAGCGCGATCGCATCTCAAGCCGAACGACATGAAGTGCGTAAAACACTTCGCGTGGCTTAACCACTGCCACCAACTCCAAACACGACTCGCATTCATCGACGCGTCGTTTGTGGCCAAGAGCAGCCAACCACGAATTCGATCGGTTACCGACTTCCTGGACAAAGTATAGTCCCAAACAATTATGGAATCACATCAGCAATTCATATAGGCATATTGGAATCGAAATACACTCATGTGAGCATGTTAACACATGTTATAACATTCAACTTAAGCAAATCTTCAAGCACATATATTCCATGCATGTAATGAAATCATGCATATAATCAACATGTAGGAAATCATTTAGGTCAGCATATTAATTGAGAAATCAATCTCAAACTATCTCATAACATCATTTAATTCAATACATACTAATACAAACATTTATACAAACACATACACTACACACTTAAGTCTACATATAGTTTGTCGACCCAAAGTGCGTAATTAGGCGAATCTCTTCGCCAAACTAATTATGCACACATTCCTAACTTCCTAATGCGACAACAAACCATGTCAATCACATCAACAAAATATGAGTATAAACTGTACTTCCTATAAATGACTAAAATGCCCTAAATCTCATATTCTTCGTTAATTTACGAAACAGGAAACGGAGAGCATATTGTACATGTCAAACGACGATACCGTCAATAATCTACTATTAAACGACATTGAAAGCGTTGTAAATCGTCAATCAAAGCGTCTAAAATCCTCACCTTATCTCTTACAGATGCGTGATTTTAAACGGAGCGTGTACGCTTCGTCTACGGCAGTAGGAGAACCTATTTTACAAGTTACGTTAGCTAACACGCTATGAATCTAAGTAACCCCTAAATCAGCAAGTTCTAGGGTTGTTTCATACCTGATAAAGCGGAGAAATCACCGGCCAGGTGATTGGAAAGAGTTGCTGTAGCACGTGGAAGTAGCGGCACGAAGGCGGGAAAAATCCTCCCACTTCCTCTCTCAAACTCTCTCCTTTTCTCTCTCCCAAATCTAGGTTTTTGCAATTTTCGGATGGGAGAGAGGAATGAGGGTTTCAACCCCTTTTATAAGCTTAAAAATGCCGGAAACAGGCTCCGGAACGAAGTTTACTTAGTGCCTATCCAATTCGGGGCTATTTCGATCCAAAAGATGATTTCTGGTGGTCCCCTAGTCGATTGAGATCGGACTTAAGCTCATGCGTATCAGATATAACACGTATTAAGTTTTCAGTCCGGCAGAGTTCGCAGATTGCACGTGGCGGACCAGTTTCAGTTCAGCGGTCACCGCACGTAGATCAGGGCTGAAAGTCTCATGATAATAAATAGAAATTTTTCCTGATCCGAGGGTGTAATCTGGATGAATTCTGACGGTCAGAATGCTTAATACTGACGCATCAAGTCGTGTGCCAGATTTGAATTTGAAATTCCAATTCAGTCCCTATTCGCGGTCTCTTCAATCCGGACTCAATGAAATAGTCTGTGATTATCGGTTTGACTTGATTTTTGAAATGAGTGTCAAGTCCAGCTAGGCGGTTCTAACGGTCTAAGATAGGAGGTATCGGACTTTCGACGCACGGTCTAGATCCAATACAAAATTTCAAAGCGGTCCAGAGAACAAACAGGTTTAGAGTTTGATCCCAGGTTATAGAGTATTATAGAGTCATTGGTTATACTCGATTTGGGTCTTGTAGAATGTATTTAAAGTGATCAGGGACTATTTCCCAGCTACTCCAGCGTCGCGCTAGCTAACTTATACTTAGTTTCTAAAGGAATTAATCCTAAGTGGTTTCTTTGGCTATGGAATTGGGTTCTGAACGATTTTCCAGGTGTTTTAATTGACCCACTGCCTGAGGACGTCAAATCCCAGATTGGACAAAATTCGGGGTGTTACAGTTTATGACACATACATCAAAATGGGTCCCACCACAAGTGGGCCCTCAAATAGAATCAAGGGTGGAAATCTTAATATCACTCACTGATTGCTAATCTTCTTGGTTCTATGGCTTCCTTGGCTCCTTGGCTTCAGCTTTGATGGTGGAAGATGAGGATTGAAGGGTGGAGATGGAAGTTTAGGGGTAGGAAGTGGGCCACACTTTGGGTCTCCTTAGGTAGTTTAGACATCCACTCTCTTAGGTTGCTTGGGAATGAGGAGAGAAATGAGAGAGGAGGATTTGTTGTGTAAGGGAAATAGGATGGGAGGAATTGGGTGTTGTAAGAAGAATGACATGGAGAGTATGGGCTTGGTTGACTTTTGAATGAGAGAGGAATGGGCTAGGTATGGGTTTATTTAACTTGGTTGTAACGCCCGTGAAAAATCCGTACTTGGGCTCGAGTACCAACTCGACCCGAAATCGCGTAAAAATAATTTCCATGGAAATTAAGCGTAAGTTAGCTAGCGCAACGCTAGAGTAGCTGGGAAATAGTCCCTGATCACTTTAAATACATTCTACAAGACCCAAATCGAGTAGGACAAACAACTCTACAACACTCTATAACCTTGGATCAAACTCTAAGCGGGTTTATCCTCTGGACCACGTTGAACTTTTGTATTGGATTTAGACCACGCGTCGAAGGTCCGATACCTCCTATCTTAGACCGTTAGAACCACCCAGCTGGACTTGACAATCATCTCGAAAATCAAGTCAAACCGATAATCACAGACGATTTCGTTGAACCCGGACTGAAGCGACCGCGAATAGGGACGGATTTGGAATTTCAAATTCAAATCTGGCACACGACTTGACGCGTCAGTATTAAGCGTTCTGACCATCAGAATTCATCCAGATTACACCCTTGGATCAGGAAAAATTTCTATTTATTACCATGAGACTTTCAGCCCTGATCTATGTGCGGTAACCGTTGAACTGAAACTGGTCCGCTACGTGCGATCTGCGAACCCTGCCAGACTGAAAACTTAATACGAGCTACATCTGGTGCACATGAGCTTAAGTCCGATCGCAATCAACCAGGGGACCACCAGAAAGCAGTTTTTGGACTGAAACAGCCCCGAAATGGATGGGCACTAAGTAAACTTCGTTCCGGAGCCTATTTCCGGCGTTTTTAAGCTTATAAAAGGGGTTGAAACCCTCATTTCCCTCTCCCATCCGAAAATAGCAAACCCTAGAGAAAAGGAGAGAAAGTTTGAGAGAGAGATTGGAAGAGAATTTTCCCGCTTCCGAGCCGCCGACTGCTAGTGCTTCTGCACTTCTTCCCAATCACCTGGCTGGTGATTTCTCCCCTTTTTCAGGTATAAAATAACCCCAAAAACTTGCTGATTTAGGGTTTACTTAGAATCATGGCATGTTAGCTAACGTATTCCATAAATCAGGCTCTCCTACTGCCGTAAACGAAGCGTACACGCTCCGTTCAAAATTCCGCAACCGTAAGAGACTAGGTGAGGATTTTAGACGCTTTGATTGACGGTTTACAACGCTTTTAATGTCGTTTAATAGTAGATTATCGACGGCATCACCGTTTGACATGTACAACATGCTCTCCGTTTCCTGTTTCGTAAATTAACGAAGAATATGAGATTTAGGGCATTTTAGTCATTTGTAGGAAGTACGGTTTACATGCATATTTTGCTGACGTGATTGACATGGTTTGTCGCCGCATTAGGAAGTTAGGAATGCTTGCATAATCAGTTTGGCGAAGAGATTCTCCTAGTTGCGCACTTTGGGTCGACATACTATATGTAGACTTAAGTGTGTAGTGTATGTGTTTGTATAAATGCTTGTATTAGTATGTATTGAATTAAATGATGTTATGTAATAGTTTGAGATTGATTTCTTAATTAATATGCTGACCTAAATGATTTCCTACATGTTGACCTTATGCATGATTGCATTACATGCATAGAAAGTATGCCTCGAAGAATTGCTTAAGTTGAATGTTATAACATGTGTTAACATGCTCACATGATGTATTTCAATTCCAATACCTTTGCACATAATGTTAATGTGATTCCATAGATGTGTGGGACTAGACTTAGTCCAGGCAGTCGGTAACCGAGCGTATTCGTGGCTGACTGGTCATAGCCACGAACGACGCGTCGATGAACGTGATTCGTGTTTAGAGTTGGCGGCAGTGGTTAGGCCACGCGAAGTGTTTTATGCACTTCATGTCGTTCAACTTGAGATGCGATCGCGCTAGTCGAGCCCGTCAAGTAACCCGACTGGCCGATGTATGTTCACCTTGTATGTGTCATAACTGCTTGAACCTAGGGTACTGAACTTACCATTGGAAACCCTGTTAACCATGGTACCTTGATCCACGAAGACTCATGAGCCGGGCATGGTGGTATAGGACACCGTGGTCGAGCTGTCGGCCTACGTTGGGGCCACAAACCTCCCCGTAGTGACCAGTGAGTACCTAGACTCGTGAGCAGATTATGGTGGTATGGGACACTATATTCTAGCTGTCGGCCTACACTGATCAGGCGACGAGCCCTTTGTAGTGACCGCGAGCGTATTCTGAGTCCACAGGAGGCGACGACCCTTCCGTTGCAGTAGAGTACGGTAGGCCTGTATTGATAAGGTGATGGAGGAGCGGTGCAACGAGTGCGAGCAATAGCCCTGGCAGCCCTTGCATTGACCTACGAAATATACATCGTATGAGATTACTAGGAGTGACGACCCTAGACAGGATCTGTGTTGGGATTGATACAAGGGAAGTACCTTAGTTTCCCAATCCTGCTGTTTGAACGGACTAATAACAACTTGGAAATCATATCACCATAGCATTGCATGTGCCTGGAAGATGTGGAGCACTCTAGGGAGTGTGGCATGCCGCGGTCGTAAGATGTTGCCGCATGAGGGTGATCGTCGGTGAGGGCATACATCACGTCGTATCATCTTGCATTAACAACAGTATTAGGATTGTCTGATTTACTGCTTTACTATTATCGCGTGACTGAATTGTGAACATGCTAATCTTTGCTCTATGATTCCACTGAGTTGATCACTCATTCCCACGTTACGGGATGGTGTTTGCAACACCCACCAGACCCTGTTGTAGATGCAGGTGAGGTCGAGATCCAGGAGGTGGAGTCGGAGATCGACGAGGACCAGGATGAGTTCTCGTATATGCAGTATCACGACGGCTTCCCGTAGGCGACCTGGATCGAGGGGACATCAGTGGGACTTTATTTTGAACATTATTTTTTGTTTATGCACATGTATATGAGACTCAGAGATGTAGTCATACTTTGGAGACAGATGAGATTTACTTTGTTTTTCCATACAGTGATATATACATTGTTTAGTCTTCCGCTTGCTTTTATCACTGGATCTGAAGTATGAATTGCAGTTTTGGTATAATTTTACTCATGCGAATGCTTTAAATCAGACAACATTGAATCATAACCATTTTTGTTGCATAAGTGACGGTCTGGAACTCGGGAGTCGAGTTTATACACGACCCCCGATTTTCAGGGTGTTACAAGTTGGTATCAGAGCATGAATGAGAGTATACTGGGCCTGGGTTATGGTCTTGCGACGTACGCTGTTGCTTCCTTTGACTTAGGTGGGTGCGAGAAGGGTCTAGAAACACTTCTAGGATCCCAGATTCGCCGATAGGTGAAGTCTAATAGGATCGATCGCAAGATCGAGTCTGTAATGTATCTCGGGTCGCGTAAAGCAACCCGAATCACTTCTAAGCTGTAGGAAGTCGGGTGGAGACGTCCTATGAGCGGTTTTAAACCACTAAAGTGAATCCTTGGGCCGTGGGATGACCACGACTCCTGTAATCAATCGCCAGGGCTTAAAAACCCCGTTTCGCCAAAAATTCTCAAAATTCCTCCTCTAAACACTCTGACCTTCAGTTCCTTCTTATCCATTTCATGTTAGGCATCAAAATTAATGTGAAATTAACACAAATTAGTACTTTCACAAAGTTTTACAGTGAATAGTAAAATTTTATAAAAAATGGCCATAAGGACATTCTAACTTCACTTTCTTTAGTAAATAAGGGTTTAGATAGATGTAATGGCTCCTTCTACCCCAAATTCATATGCTGCATCATATGGTTTGGTATTCGGGATTGCGATGTAGATCTGGAAAGCCCTGAACACATGTTTGGGCTCATACAGACCAAAATACTATGAACTAGGGGGTGGGACATGACTTTTTGGAACCCTGGGACCATGGGGGACCAGATCCATGGGGTCCCACCGGCCAACGTGGAAGTTAGCCGGCGATGCCATCGCCGGTCGGGCGATGCATCGCCGACCGGCGGTGTCCAATGGAGCTGATTTTTGGGCGCATGCCCTTAAATGGCACGTGCACCCTCCCTATGTAACTCCCATCTCATGAAAACCCCCAAATCTTACCCCTCCTTCACAAACAGCCCTCTCCATAGCCCTATTTTTTATTTTCAGCAACCCACTCCAAACTCCGGCGTCCCAAAACACTCCTAGGACCCTCCTTGGCCAAAACCGACCACCACCCATCACTTATTGGGTGTTAGCAGCCCCTCTTCTTGAAGATCTCACCATTTGGAGCTCCAAAAATCCCCAAATAGAGCTAAAATCGTGAGGTGCTCCATTCTACCTTTTTGTTTATATTTCTCCTTGAAATTATAGCCTTGGGAAGCTTGAAGCATCCCTCTACGACGCCTAGATTTCCTTTTTCCAGATTGGGCAGCCACTTCTCCGCATTTTTACCGTTTTCCATGGCTTTCGTGGAAGCCATTTTGGACTTTTTATCACTCTCATCCATCATATCTTTGATGGGTAAGAGGAAAACTGCAACAGACGAGGCTGGGCTGAGCCGCCCTGCTAGATCGAGAAGACCGCGGGGTGGTGCCGCAAGTTCAAGCGCCGCCGCAGGTCAGCTGCAGTCCTGGAGTGCAGTACAAAGCGGGATTTGGATCCCTATGCACACCTTGGGTGAACAATTCTTTCGGAGATGCCTCATGGCCAATATACTGATCGCAAAGTGTTATTTGAGGCGGACGTAGATGGACGATTGTTCGGTGAGTATCTGTTGTTTGAGCGCATTGAAGCTGCGCATTGGGGTCCGATCTTTGAAGCTCGCGCTCGTGCTAATGTGAGCACCGTTCGTGCCTTCTATGCTAGTATCCATAATCCTACCTTAGAGCCTTTGCAGTTCAAAATCCCTTTTGGTAGAGATCGGACGGCTACGATCGACGTTCGGTTGATTGCGTGACTTCTCAACGTGCCTCTAGGTGATGTGCATCCTAGCGAGAAGAATCTGAGGACTAGACGTGAACGAGATCGCCGCACCAGGTTTCTGTGCGGTAAGTTGGTTCCATGGCAGCCTAATAATAGCCTCAAGGCGACGTACATGTCTGAGGATTTGCGCCTGCTGCACCATATCTGCACGTTCAATGTTTATCCCAGGTCGACGAACCGCATTGAATGTACACGTCTTATGGTCGATTTCTTATTTCTGGTGGCCCAGGGAGAGAACGTATGTATGGCCACTTTCATCTTACGGCAGATAGTTCTCATAGCCAGGTCGAGAAGAACATCCGAATCGCTTCCCTTTGGCCGACTTATTTGCAAGATTGCGCTTGAGTTTGCCTATAGACTTGGGCCCGAATTGCCGGTATCGATTCACACCATCGATGAGTCGACAATGGTCAAGATGAAGATTGGGTCACAATACCGTGAATATCAACTTGAAAGGGATAGTGGGGATGACTTTGATGAAGAGGAAGATCAAAGCGAAGAAGAACCTAGAGCAGAGGTTCAGGAAGAAGCTCAGGAAGAAGCAGAAGAGGAGGCTCAGGATACTGATGAGAGCCCTCCTCCTTCTGCGCAGGCTACTATCGACGACCGCATTGCTCGGATGGAGGAGAGTCAGACCGCTTTGCGAAGGGAAGTCCAAGAACTTCGAGCAGAAGTCGCTGATGCCAAGGCCGTTACAAAGAAAAAATTTAACAAGGTGACTCGCACCTTGAAGGCAATCCTGTGTTGCCTACAGGATAAGGGTGCTCCTCCTCCGTCACCAGACTCCGACTAGCGATGCGATCTTTGATGTTATTATCAGTAGTTAGTCATTTCCTGCTTCATGTGTGTAAGCCTGTTAGGGCTAGTGCTTTGCTTATGTTGCTGTTGCTTAACTGTCTTAATTTTCATGTAATTCTAGTCATGATGCTTGTAAGGATATATCCCTTGTATTGTGACAATTTTGATTAATTGAAATGCATGGAATGCCTTTGACTCTTTAAGTGAATGATTGCGGTGTAATTGTGCAATTGAGACTGACAAGGTTGCACCCTATTTTGAATATAGGGAATGCCACCTAAGACTACGAGGAGCGCGGTTCGGCTTGCATTGTCAGAGCATATGGATCAGACTCCCTCTCAGTCTGGCACTCGTCCGGACCCTGCTGTGGGCCCGATTCCTGAGGCGGTTCGGTCGTCTCAGCCTGCTGTTGGTCCTACAGATGGACCACCGCCATTTACACCATCTGTTAGAGAGCCACATCGCGCATCTACTTCCACACCGCATCCGCCACAGCCTGCTCCACCCCCTGACAGATTCGAGCAGATGATGGCTATGATGCTACAGCAGCAGCAGCTTCTGACCACCATAGTGGGGACTTTAGCCCAGGGTGGGGGTGCGACTACATCTACTCCACCTGCACCACCTGCGCATCCAGCTGAGGATGCCTATACTTACGCCCAGGATGAGGCCATGGCCCATCCTGCGCCGCCTGCTTTCCCTGCGGGGAATCCTGCCGACACACGGGGCCTTCTGGAGCGATTTCAGCGCTTGCGGCCTCCTACTTTTTCGGGTTCTCACAGACCCGAGGAGGCTGAGTACTGGCTAGACCGGGTGTCGAAGATTCTACGGATGTTGCACTGCACCGAGGCTGAGTAGGTAGAGCTGGCTACCTTCCTGTTTGAGAGAGAGGCCAGTATGTGGTGGGATAGCGTATTGCGGACTGTTGCCGCAGATTTTGTATGGACGTGGGCAGCATTTGAGTTTCTCTTCCATGAGAAGTATTATCCCCAGACCTACAGGCACGACAGGGAGAATGAGTTTCTCCGTCTCAGACAGGCAGCGATGACAGTTACCGAGTATGAGCATCGGTTCACAGAGTTGGGCAGGTACGTCCCGACAATCCTAGCTGATGAGCAGATGCGCATACGGCGCTTTTTGGAGGGCTTGCGACCAGATATTCGGTCGAAGATGTGTTGTGTTAGTTTTTCCTCTTATGCGGAGTTGGTTCACATGTCCATGCGGGCAGGACGTGGATCGACTTGCACGATCTCGAGGCCCGGCTGCTTCTAGGCCGCGACCGGATTTACCAGACAGGCCCTTCGCGGGCAAGAGGCCTCGCATTGATCCTCCTACTAGGACCACGGCGCCTGTACCACCGTTTCGGCGCCCTGATTTGTCATGTACATACTGTGGGAGGACGGGCCACTTGGCGCAGAGTTGCTTTTCGAGGATGCGGGACAGTGGGTTCTCGCCGCCTCAGAAGATTGATCGTGTACGTCCGCAGGCGATATCAGCACCGCCTATACGGTCAGCTCCTGCGCATCCTTCTTTCAGACCTACGGTATCGTAGATTCGACAGCCTCCATGGCCCTTGACACAGCGGCCGAACCGGCCACAGCAGGCTCGAGTTCATGCATTGACCGCTGAGGCAGCTACGACACCGACTTTCCAGCATTCAGCCTTCGAGGTCACGGCCCATATCGGAGGTACTCCCGTTCTTGTCATGGTGGACACTGGTTCCACGATTTCTTTGATATCGCGTGCCGTAGTCAGACGTCTTGGGTTACAGACTATCACTATGGATAGCTTGTGAGTCCTTGCAGCTCATGGAGATTATTCGGATGTCACCCAGATGTGTGAGGGTTGTTTAGTTGATCTGGGAGGCAGGACGATGACTCTTGATCTGGTCGTCGATCCCTCGCTCGTTTATCTCGACGTCATTCTTGGCATGGACTGGTTGACTGCAGCGAGAGCCGAGATTGACTGCGAGGCTCGTGTGGTGACGGTGTACGAGCCTGAGGGCACGCCTTTCACGTTTTCAGTGCGGGTAAATCTTCCTTTCCGCATACTTAGCTACGCCACTCTATTGCGCGACGCTGGTGCCCAGGTACTTGAGCAGACACCAGTTGTTTCTGAGTTCGGGGATCTGTTCAGGAAGATCCCTGGTTTGCCGCCCCGACGTGAGATCGATTTCACTATCGATCTGATTCCTGGTTCTACACCCATCTCACTGCCGATGTGTCGCATGGCACTATATGAGATGGAGGAGTTGAGGACGCAGATTGATGGTCTGCTAGAGCTTGGCTTTATACGGCCTAGAGTGTCTCCTTGGAGAGCACCGGTCTTGTTCGTAAAGAAGAAGGATGGTTCGCTGCGATTGTGTATTGATTATCGCAGGCTGAACCAGCTCACGGTGAAGAACAAGTACCCTTTGCCCAGGATCGATGACTTGTTTGATCAGTTGAGAGGAGCGCAGTACTTCTCGAAGATTGATCTTCAGTCAGGTTATCATCAGCTGCGCGTCAAGGATGAGGACGTGCAGAAGACAGCATTCAGGACCAGTTTTGGCCACTACGAGTTCCTCGTGATGTCGTTTGGTCTTACGAACGCACCGGCCGTGTTCATGGATCTGATGAACCGGATATTTTGGCCTTTCCTTTATCGATTCGTCGTTGTCTTCATTGACGACATTTTGGTGTACTCTAGGAGTCGAGAGGAGCATGAGGAGCACTTGCATTTGGTCCTTGATACGCTTAGACGGCATCAGTTGTTCGCACAGTACAAGAAGTGCGACTTCTGGAAGCAGGAGGTGAAGTTTCTGGGACACGTGGTGTCCAAGGATGGCATGGCAGTTGACCTGTCTAAGGTAGCTGCGGTGCAGGACTGGGAGCGGCCTGGTTCTGTCACTGAGGTGAGGAGTTTCTTGGGTCTCGCTGGCTACTATCGGCGCTTCATTCAGGATTTCTCGAAGATCGCGAGACCCTTATCTCAGTTGACACGGAAGGACGTGAAGTTCGCCTGGAATGATAAGGCGGAGTCAGCTTTTCAGGAGCTGAAGGACAGACTTACGTCCGCCCCTGTGCTAGTATTGCCAGAGCAAGGGGTTAGATACACTATATATACTGACGCGTCTAGCGTTGGTTTGGGTTGTGTCCTTATGCAGAGGGACAGGGTAATTTCGTATGCCTCTAGACAATTAAGGAAGCACGAGGAGAATTACCCTACACACGACCTAGAGTTGGCAGCCGTTATATTCGCACTGAGACTCTGGAGACATTACCTCTACGGAGAGGAGTTCGAGCTCTTTTGCGACCACAAGAGCCTCAAGTACATATTCACGCAGCGAGACTTGAATATGAGGCAGCGGCGATGGATGGAGACGTTGAAGGACTTCAAGTTTGAAGTCTCTTACCATCCTGGGAAGGCAAACCTTGTGGCTGATGCGTTGAGCCGCAAGAAGGCGATAGAGTTTGCGGCTCCGCTGATGGTTGCCGAGTGGGATATGGTTGAGTTTTTGCGAGACTTTGAGCAGAAACTCACCGTAGAGGAACCGTTTGAGTTCATCACACATGTACAGGTGCGATCTCAGATCGATGACCGAGTCATCGAGGCGCAGAGGGACGATGCGCATCTTACTGAGCTTCGAGAGCAGGCCAGTGATGATGCTGACGCCGACTGGCGAGTTGGTATGGATGGGGGCTTACGTTACCGTGGCCGCCTATGCGTCCCAGATGTCCCTGACTTGAGACGAGAGATTCTCGAGGCTGCGCATTCTACTAGACTCGCGATGCATCCAGGCAGTACGAAGATGTATCGTGACGTGAAGAGAACGTATTGGTGGGAAGGTATGAAGACCCACATAGCTGAGTTCGTGTCCCGTTGTCTCACTTGTCAGCAGGTGAAGGCAGAGCATCGCCGACCACCTGGACTTTTGCAGCCTATGCCGATTGCAGAGTGGAAGTGGGATTTCATTTCTATGGACTTCATTTCTGGGTTGCCGAAGACGAGGAAGGGACATGATTCCATTTGGGTGATCGTCGACCGATTGACGAAGTCGGCGCACTTCCTACCGATCAGAGTTACGAACTCTGCAGACGAGCTGGCTAGATTGTATATCAGAAAGATCGTGCGTCTGCATGGAGTTCCGTTGGAGATCGTGTCGGACAGAGACACGCGGTTCACTTCTATTTTCTGGACTCGCATTCAGGAGGCTATGGGTGTGAAGTTGAAATTCAGTACTGCCTTCCACCCACAGACGGACGGACAGACGGAGCGAGTAAACCAGATCCTGGAGGACATGTTGCGAGCTTGCGCATTGGACTTCAAGGACAGTTGGGATGACTGTCTTGCATATGCGGAGTTTGCGTATAATAATAGCTTCCAGGCAAGTATCGGCATGGCACCTTATGAGGCGCTGTATGGGCGACCTTGTCGCGCACCGCATTGCTGGTTAGAGGTCGGTGAGCGTAGCTTGATCGGCCCAGAGTTGGTGCAGGCGACGTCAGAGAAGATCGATATTATTCGACGTCGGCTTCTTACAGCGCAGAGCAGATAGAAGAGCTACGCCGATACGAGACGACGGCCACTTGAGTTCACAGTCGGGGATCACGTGTATTTGCGAGTTTCCCCTATGAAGGGAGTCCTTCGGTTCGGGAAGAAGGGGAAGCTGGCACCGTGATTCATTGGTCCATTCCAGATCCTCGATCGTGTGGGAGCGGTGGCTTACCGATTGGCTTTACCCACGCCCCTCACGAGCGTCCACAACGTATTTCATGTTTCTCTGCTGAAAAAGTACGTTGCTGATCCTTCCCATATCATCAGATGGGAGCAGGTGCAGTTAGGAGAGGATGTTACTTACATCCTGCGACCGACACGCATCTTAGACAGGAAGGAGCAGGTACTGCGTAGCAAGGTGATTCCCCTTGTGAAGGTACTATGGACGCATCATTCTGAGGAGGAGGCTACTTGGGAGACGGAAGCCGAGATCAGAAAGAACTACCCACAACTTCTCGAGGAGTACGAAAAGTTACAAATTTCGAGGACGAAATTATTTGTTAAGGGGGGTAGATTGTAACGCCCGTGAAAAATCCGTACTTGGGCTCGAGTACCAACTCGACCCGAAATCGCGTAAAAATAATTTCCATGGAAATTAAGCGTAAGTTAGCTAGCGCAACGCTAGAGTAGCTGGGAAATAGTCCCTGATCACTTTAAATACGTTCTACAAGACCCAAATCGAGTAGGACAAACAACTCTACAACACTCTATAACCTTGGATCAAACTCTAAGCGGGTTTGTCCTCTGGACCACGTTGAGCTTTTGTATTGGATTTAGACCGCGCGTCGAAGGTCCGATACCTCCTATCTTAGACCGTTAGAACCGCCCAGCTGGACTTGACAATCATCTCAAAAATCAAGTCAAACCGATAATCACAGACGATTTCGTTGAACCCGGACTGAAGCGACCGCGAATAGGGACGGATTTGGAATTTCAAATTCAAATTTGGCACACGACTTGACGCGTCAGTATTAAGCGTTCTGACCGTCAGAATTCATCCAGATTACACCCTTGGATCAGGAAAAATTTCTATTTATTACCATGAGACTTTCAGCCCTGATCTATGTGCGGTAACCGTTGAACTGAAACTAGTCCGTCACGTGCGATCTGCGAACCCTGCCAGACTGAAAACTTAATACGAGCTACATCTGGTGCACATGAGCTTAAGTCCGATCGCAATCGACCAGGGGACCACCAGAAAGCAGTTTTTGGACCGAAACAGCCCCGAAATGGATAGACACTAAGTAAACTTCGTTCCGGAGCCTATTTCCGGCGTTTTTAAGCTTATAAAAGGGGTTGAAACCCTCATTTCCCTCTCCCATCCGAAAATAGCAAACCCTAGAGAAAAGGAGAGAGAGTTTGAGAGAGAGATTGGAAGAGAATTTTTCTGCTTCCGAGCCGCCGACTGCTAGTGCTTCTACACTTCTTCCCAATCACCTGGCTGGTGATTTCTCCCCTTTTTCAGGTATAAAATAACCCCAAAAACTTGCTGATTTAGGGTTTACTTAGAATCATTGCATGTTAGCTAACGTATTCCATAAATCAGGCTCTCCTACTGCCGTAAACGAAGCGTACACGCTCCATTCAAAATTCCGCAACCGTAAGAGACTAGGTGAGGATTTTAGACGCTTTGATTGACGGTTTACAACGCTTTCAATGTCGTTTAATAGTAGATTATCGATGGCATCGCCGTTTGACATGTACAACATGCTCTCCGTTTCCTGTTTCGTAAATTAACGAAGAATATGAGATTTAGGGCATTTTAGTCATTTGTAGGAAGTACGGTTTACATGCATATTTTGCTGACGTGATTGACATGGTTTGTCGCCGCATTAGGAAGTTAGGAATGCTTGCATAATTAGTTTGGCGAAGAGATTCGCCTAGTTGCGCACTTTGGGTCGACATACTATATGTAGACTTAAGTGTGTAGTGTATGTGTTTGTATAAATGCTTGTATTAGTATGTATTGAATTAAATGATGTTATGTAATAGTTTGAGATTGATTTCTTAATTAATATACTGACCTAAATGATTTCCTACATGTTGACCTTATGCATGATTGCATTACATGCATAGAAAGTATGCCTCGAAGAATTGCTTAAGTTGAATGTTATAACATGTGTTAACATGCTCACATGATGTATTTCAATTCCAATACCTTTGCACATAGTGTTAATGTGATTCCATAGATGTGTGGGACTAGACTTAGTCCAGGCAGTCGGTAACCGAGCGTATTCGTGGCTGACTGGTCATAGCCACGAACGACGCGTCGATGAACGTGATTCGTGTTTAGAGTTGGCGGCAGTGGTTAGGCCACGTGAAGTGTTTTACGCACTTCATGTCGTTCGACTTGAGATGCGATCGCGCTAGTCGAGCCCGTCAAGTAACCCGACTGGCCGATGTATGTTCACCTTGTATGTGTCATAACTGCTTGAACCTAGGGTACTGAACTTACCATTGGAAACCCTGTTAACCATGGTACCTTGATCCACGAAGACTCATGAGCCGGGCATGGTGGTATAGGACACCGTGGTCGAGCTGTCGGCCTACGTTGGGGCCACAAACCTCCCCGTAGTGACCAGTGAGCACCTAGACTCGTGAACAGATTATGGTGGTATGGGACACTATATTCTAGCTGTCGGCCTACACTGATCAGGCGACGAGCCCTTTGTAGTGACCGCGAGCGTATTCTGAGTCCACGGGAGGCGACGACCCTTCCGTTGCAGTAGAGTACGGTAGGCCTGTATTGATAAGGTGATGGGGGAGCGGTGCAACGAGTGCGAGCAACAGCCCTGGCAGCCCTTGCAGTGACCTACGAAATATACATCATATGAGATTACTAGGAGTGACGACCCTAGACAGGATCTGTGTTGGGATTGATACAAGGGAAGTACCTTAGTTTCCCAATCCTGCTGTTTGAACGGACTAATAACAACTTGGAAATCATATCACCATAGCATTGCATGTGCCTGGAAGATGTGGAGCACTCTAGGGAGTGTGGCATGCCGCGGTCGTAAGATGTTGCCGCATGAGGGTGATCGTCGGTGAGGGCATACATCACGTCATATCATCTTGCATTAACAACAGTATTAGGATTGTCTGATTTGCTGCTTTACTATTATCGCGTGACTGAATTGTGAACATGCTAATCTTTGCTCTATGATTCCACTGAGTTGATCACTCATTCCCACGTTACGGGATGGTGTTTGCAACACCCACCAGACCCTGTTGTAGATGCAGGTGAGGTCGAGATCCAGGAGGTGGAGTCGGAGATCGACGAGGACCAGGATGAGTTCTTGTATATGCAGTATCACGATGGATTCCCGTTTGTGACCTGGATCGAGGGGACATCAGTGGGACTTTATTTTGAACATTATTTTTTGTTTATGCACATGTATATGAGACTCAGAGATGTAGTCATACTTTGGAGACAGATGAGATTTACTTTGTTTTTCCATACAGTGATATATACATTGTTTAGTCTTCCGCTTGCTTTTATCACTGGATCTGAAGTATGAATTGCAGTTTTGGTATACTTTTACTCATGCGAATGCTTTAAATCAGACAACATTGAATCATAACCATTTTTGTTGCATAAGTGACGGTCTGGAACTCGGGAGTTGAGTTTATACACGACCCCCGATTTTCAAGGTGTTACATTGGTGAAGGGAGAGGTATGGGTGAGTGAAGGGTTGTACTTGACTTGCACTTGATTGATTGATGTGATGTTTGGGTAAAGATTCTCTCAGGATTTGCAACACGTGATGTTTCATCGAGATAAATGTGGGCCCACAACTCTTAGCCTAGGTATCGCATTGGAGTGTGAGTCGCGGTGTTAGAACTGCGGCGATGGTGCGTTCACTAGGGTACAAGTTTTGAATCGAGTTGACTAAGATTTACGGGATGCGACTTAAGGTTGCACTCAAACGTTGTCTACAGGATGTGAGTTGTCGAAATTCGATGGTTAGGATCGCGGAGGTCTAAGGAACCGTATGAACTAGGATATAGGCCTTACATCATGCATGTCATGCCTCAAATCTGGGAATGGACAACTTCCGTGATGCCCTAAATCAAGCACTTGACTTCCATACACCAAGTCCCGAGTTCGGCGCACCATAAGGAAGATTTTTTACTAAAATTATATACATATATATATATATATATATATATATATATATATATATATATATATATATATATATAATGCTTAAGCATGAAGATCCATGATCAAAATACTAAGCAACACTCTCCATTATAAATCCTAATGGTTACAAGTACAATGCTTTCCAAAAGGTACACAACGTTAACATTGCCAAATCAAAAAATAGATACAATGCATCAAAAAGGCTAGGTCTTTCAAGTCACTTCTGACCTGAAAAAATAGAAAATAAGTAGCTTAGGCAAAAAGCCTAGTGAGTACACACGTGTGTGCAGTGTGTCCTACATGCAGGCATGATAAATATGACACGAAGAAATCATATATAGTGAAAGGCGTGTAGTACCTAAGGTATGATGTTAATGCCAATACAATGCATATGCATCATAACAATACTCCGAGTCAATGCTACCAGCATCACCAACTCGTATTTTCATTTCCCTTATACCACGACCATAACTTTATTATATGCTTCCATAATCACATCATCATCATCATATTGTCATGTCATATCATAACTGTATATTTTAAGAAAACACCATGGTTAACACCCATGCACCAGACACCTGCAATCGACCTAGCTACCCACCAATGGGGTTACAACTTCCATTTGGTATACTAATAGCAAACCTCGTTTGCACTTCTCCTCACTGGCGGGTCAGACCGGTCCCTATTTGCACCTTAGCCCTTAAGCAGATTGGACCCACCTCTTCTCAACCTGACTTGTTAGTGGGAGTCAAATCCATGACCTATATATCCATTTGGCCCGACGGTGTGGTATCCCTAGCTAGCATCGGGGTTTAGGGACTTTCAACCCAAGGGGCATATCATCCCCTACTATTTCCACACTTCTGGTGTCCCATTCATTTTCAGGGATAACCCAAGTCATCATCATAGATGTACATTTCATCATCAAGATCCAACTCATCTTATACGGCACGACTATGGTATTTCGATCATCATGTATGTCATGATTATGCATGAATTCAAGTAATTATGATAAGGCATACATTCAAGGGCATGTGGTATACCTATAATGTCAACCTTTAAGCCAAAAATGACATATAATCATCATGTGCCACTATCAACTATATCAATTCATGGTCATGTAACTAAACTAAAGATGACATATCTTACACATGAACAAATGTATTGAAGTACACTTGCACATACCATCATTCCATGGTACATGAGTATAATCAATATCAACATGGTTAAGTAGATGAATTTAGTATGCTAGGAAGTGGAACAACATTAATCAAGATATTAAATCACATACTTCTATTAACCATAATCACTAACATCACTATATCATCCATAGCTATCATAATCACGAGCATTAATTGTATTCAGAATTACACCATATTCTTCACAAGATAGATATTCCATTAGCGGCTTTGACCTGATATAATTTTCTTCTATTGGGACCACATGGTTATACCCTAATTGGGCCTTATGGTTAATGAGTGGTGGTGATGCAAAGTACATGCACCAAGTTGTTATAAGATGAAAGATATATATATATATATATATATAAAACATATAGTAAATGAGCCATAAGATGGATAGTGCTGGTGAAACTCATATAATGTAGAGGCTTTCACCTTCAAGTGGGATGTTAGTAGGTTGGATTTGTAAATAATTATCATAATAGTTCCACAATGGTTGGAAGGCATAGGTAAACCTCATAAGATACAGTGAGCCCTAAGTTGAACAACTTGGGTATATAATATACACATAAGAGTAGTCACGGTTGGATGATGTGGGTTTGTCTCATACGTAGTGGATCCTACTTCCAAGTGGTCCTGTAAGCAGATGGGTCCACACACAAACATTACAGTGGGTCCCAATAAGTAGATAGTATAGGTAATTCCCATACATTAAGGTAGTACAAGGAAGAACAGTTCAAATGCACAAGGCACACGGTAGCGGGCTCCATCATCAAACTGTTTAGTTGCTAAAACAATTGAACATGTGGATAAAATACATACATTGAGTGGGTTCACAACTTTTCAAAAGTTATACGTTCAATTAACACTATTTCATATCGTCTGACTCATTTAGGATTGGATTTAGGTCATTTTGGAATCATGTTCTAGAATTAGCTAGCATAAATGGTGAAATATGCAATACTTACATCAAGGTAGGGTCCATAATCAATCTAACACACGTCCTAAGTTCACATACCCAAGAGGTTACACCATCAGCATAATCCATGACTTTGAGTAATCACACAATTCTCATATGCCCATATGGTCTTGTGGCCACTCCATTATCAAAAGTCTATATGGTTGAGTGGCCACACAAATGTCACTCTACTTGTCATAAAAAAGGACTTAAGGTGAGATGGTTACCTATTATTATTGTTATTATTATTATTATTTTAATTATACCATAGCTTGCATGATGGAGCCACTTTACTAAACTTTCACATAGTCATGCGACCAGTACCATAATTTCACATAGTTTAGCAGTCACCTAAGCACCACATGATCATATGGTTGGGCCACACACTCTCCACATACCCACATAATTTATAGCTATCCACATCACACATGATCACAAGATTTATGAGCTACATATTCAACACCCTTTTGTCAAATCTAGCTGCCATTCATCCCATCAGTGATCATATGGTTAAGGGTCGTAACAATCATAAATCCACTTAGACAAGTAGTCACACAATTGCCTCAATTTCATACAGTTAGGTGGGCTATAAAAATCACACACTCACATGGTGTGGTGGCCCACACGACTTCCACCAAATCCACACGACTAGTTGCGCCACCCAAAATCCCAAAATCCTATGGTGTAGTGATCCACATGATTTCTACCAACTGATGGTCTAAATGAGGAATAACCATTACAATGGGTACCATGGAAACGACTTAGATTGCAATAAATATATAGGCAGCCCCACACTCTAATATGATCTATCAAAATAGATGAATGGCTAGTAAAACATGTATATTAGGTGGCCCATGATCGGTTAAAAAGGATGGATAGATTTCTCACAAACATTATTGCAGCTCTAGGAAATATTTAGTAATAGACAAATGATCAATATTACTCTCGTGGCATGAGATTTGGATCTGACTAGTCCATAGGACCATACCCTAAAATGATAAGGATAAACCAATGAATGGCATGGCTCTACATCATACTATAAGGTGGAGTCCATGGTTAAGGAAGCGTCTCAGCATATAGGGGGCACACTAGAGCCTAAGAATTTCTAGTGGTTATTACCACTGTTTCTACTTGAAAATTGAGTTCTACTTCATCAATTCCCAAGTGACTGGAAAATATAGGCAGTGTGGGTATACAACACATGCACCTAGGTGGGCTCCACATGCATCACGTTATGTCCAGGGAAGTTTTCGTTGGTAAGCATGCAATTCCCTTCCCTTATTATTATTATTATTATTATTATATTTTGTATAATTGTGTGTCTCATTGACATGGTAGGGTCCACCCCATGAATAGTTTGTACAACAAACAACATCATAGTTGATACCACCCACTAGATGAATGGCATGGCTATAAGGTACATACGTTGGGTGGGGCCCACAACACATGGATGGTCTAAATGATGGACGACCAAGATATAAAATACATGTAATGAGTTGGCTCCGCTGTCCAATGACCGACCCAACTTTGGTGGCAGTTCCACATCATAGTAGAACTTAAGGAATTTAATGGTAGGGATTTTTATTCCCACTGTTTCTTATAGTGTGGTCCACCTAAGGCATGGATTTGCCTCATTCTTTTACTCATGTCTTAAAATGGTTTGAAGGAGTGGATGAATGTCCCAGATATACTTTTCATCACCAAGGTGGACCCCAGAAAAATTTGAGTGTTTTGAGTACAATTTCCACTGTCCAAGTGGCATGGCTGCATAAGCTTCTAATCGGCCTGATATTTTTGGGACCATACAATGAATGGTGCTAGTAAGATGGATGAACGGTGTGGATTTAGCACATACATCATGGTGTGGCCATGATCAGCCACACAAAACTTTACCCCAAAAGTGGGTAGGGACTGTCCTCTCTGGACGCACAACATCCAGGGAAGACGTCACCTCCTCCATCCCCTTTCTTTTCTTTTTTATTTTTTATTTTTTGTATATTACTCATCAAGGTGGGCCATTTGAGAGATCCAGTCCATCCATTGTGTGTGTCCCACTTGGTTGAGGGATCAGTCCAAGTTTTGGGTGCATCCAAACTTCAAGTGGACCCCAGCAAGTACTTTTATATGATTTACCTACTCTTCACATGATTTTAGATGGTGTGGGCCACCTGAGTTCCATGTATGGCTGATTTTTGGGGTATCCCAATTTCTAAAGGGGACCCATCCAATGCACGATGTAGATATTTGACACACATCACGATGGGGCCTGTGGTGCGACCCATCGTCCTTGTCTATGTTTTCAAGCAGCAAGAGTGTCCAGCATCCTTTTGCTTATTTATTTATTATTTTTTTATTTTCTAGTAGTTTTTCATAGGTGGGGCCCACATGAGGATGATCTAGTCCATTTGTTAGATTCTATGACTCATGACAGACCCAACAAGCCCAATATTCATTTTTTGACGCACGGAAGCATCACAGTAAGCCCTAACAATTTATTACCATTAATACGATCTTTTTTATTGTGTGGCCTACCAGAGACTTGGATTGGCTTCATTTTTCGGCTCAATGCCTAAAATAATCTAGGAAATTGAATGGACGGTGTGGATCAAATACATACATCATGTGGGGCTTGTTGTGGGTCCCACACTCTCCCCCTTATAACAAGTAACAGCAAGCAATGTCCTCTGGATGCTGGCAGCAACAATGTCCACTCTCCTCTCTCTCTAAAATTTTTTATTTTTATTTTTATTTTGAAGTGTGCAGTGTGTGCATGGGTGTGTGTGAGTTTGGTTAGCCAATGGGTCATGCTTGGACTGTTAGATGACTATAAAGATCATAGTGGGGCCATGTTTTGCTAACCAAGCAGATATTTATGTTTTCTCTTCATCCACATCCTTGTGACCATATACCCATGTATAATGGTTAGTTTACATCACGGTGGGCCCACGGCTAGTGGGTCCCACACAAGCTTTAGATCAAGCTAGTATTTGTTTCATCCCATCATCTATATGTGTATAACCATATATCACAATGGGCCCTACCATCAATGGGCCCTACATGATCATTATCATTATCATCACATCATCAGCATAATTAATCATCCGAGTAATCAAGAAAGAAAACAAACTATAAGAGTGGAGAGGGTGTACTCAACTTAATGGATTAAATGGATGGTTGAGATGGATGGAAGGGATGGTATTGATGGAGTTAATGGCCTACTAAGATCACTCCTCTCTCTCTCTCTCTCTCTCACTCTCACTCTCTCTCACTCTCTCTCTCTCTATTGTAGGAAATGGTGAAAATGCTAAGGGATGGAGGGGTATTTGTAGAGAAATGGATAAAAATTTGGTTAGGTTAGGCTAATGTGATTAACGTTAGTTTAGGCTAGGATTATGGAAATTTATGCATGATTAAGAATTAATGGTGGATTAAAGGGGCATGGGATGACATGGTGTGATGATGTCATGTATATGGTATGGTATGGAGAGAAGTTGACTTTGGGAATCAGATGAGAGAGGGATGGCATGAGAGGGTGACATCACACACATGGGTAGAGATTCTCACCCATGTGTGGCATGTACATGTGTGCATGGCATGTGTTGTGCACATGTGTGAAATGAAGCATATGGTGACATGTGCACATGATACACCAACGATTCTTCGTGGCATATCTCACTAACAGAGCGTCATACAGATGCACAGGTGGTACCTACGAGATCACGGCGATGGGGCAGTCGATAAGAAATCGGTTTCGAAGCCTTGGGATTCCGGTCAATCGGGTGTGCACTTTACATGACAAGTCCAGGTTTGGCTAAGGGTGTCGATCATCGTGCACATAAGCATAGAAAGTGGTACGGAATGGACAGGGTCTTACAATGCATCTCTTATTTACAAATAAATATAAAGAATAAATGTAAAGAAAAGAATAATTATTTAACAATATAAGTCCAATATTATGCTTCAAATTTGAGAACTTAACACTATTAAGCAGCTTAGTCAAAATATCTGCAAGCTGCTTCTCAGTTTGAATGTATTATAGTATAATGGTGTTACGTTCAACTAATTCTCGTATGTATTAATGTTATCACTCCCCAAACTCAGAAACTGAACTCATAAAATTTTCGATCGCCAAATCTAGTGCCGACAATCTCTGTAGTACCCCATTCTCAGCTCCCAGCACCCATATGCCAGATTTCGATCCTGAAATCCTACAAGGAGGATTTTTCAATATACATTTATCTTGTAAGAAGCATAACCACAAGTTTACCTAAATCACAAAGGCAACATTATCATCACATATCCACTAATATAAACAGTTGAATACAGTACTAAAAGGGATATATATATATATATATATATATATATATATATATATATATATATATATATATATATATATATATATATATATATATATATATATATATCAAAAATCAAAGCTCCAAAAGATAGCTACACCCTCCAAGCTCAACGCTACTATGACCTAACTCCACCTACATGCATCTATTGTGCATAAGCTTATAGAAAGCTTAGAGGGTGGTGTAAGTATGTACGCAAGGTAAGTGTCAAATATACAATATCAAAGAAAGACAGAAATATGCTGGTAAGTCCATAAATAATTAGAGTAATACGAAAATATGCTAGTAAGTCCATAAATACCATTAGAGCAATGTAGAAACATGCTGGTAAGTTCATAAATAATCAGAGCAATCACTACGCCAAAAAGGCCAATTTGCGATGTATTTTTGCAATGGACTTAGTCCGTCGCAAAAATCTCTTGGTTTAACGACGGATTTAATCCATTGCTAACAGAAAAAGTCCATCGTTAAACTCGTCTTTCTCGAATATCCGTAGGCCAAACGTCGCGGAATTTCGCGACGAACCAAAATCCGTCGCTAAAATCTGATTTACGACGGAATTTTGTTTGTCGTAACTAGGTAACGGATGAAATTCATCACAAATTTTGATTTAGCAACGGAAACTGAACAGTTGCAAATTCCACCTAAAATACAAAATGGTGCGCTTTTCAGTTGATTTTGCGACGGATCAGGTCCGTCGTAAAAGGGCTTTTGCCTTAACATTATTTGTTTTTTCATTTTTTTAGAATATGGTGGAAATTTTAGTTTTTTTGTAGTCTAATAATTATTTTTTAATAGAATTTTAGTGGTTTAATTGTACATATTTGTATCTAAGATTATTTTTTAAACAATTGATTGAATGCAAAAAGAGAATTTATTTTGTTTTTATATCAAATGAGTGAAATTTTTATTTTTATTTTTTAAGTTAAAACTAATATTTAAATGATTTGTAATATCACATAAAAAAGAATATTGAGAAGTTTAAAAAATTTAACAATGTTTGAGAAAAAAATTAGATTTTGAAAAAATAAAAATCGTGATTTAATAAAAATCTATTTTGTGGGAACAAAAAAGAATGTTTAATAAAGTTGATAAATTTGAAAAAAAAAAAAAAAAGGCATTTGATTTTGAGAAAAAATAATATCCTGAAAAAGAAAATTAAAAATATTTTAAAAAATGTGAAAATTTTCACAATGTTGAAAAATGAAAATATTTTTAAAAAGAAAATGAGAGTTTGAAATTTGAAGAAAAAAACAAATGTGAAGTTCAATAAAAATTGACAAGTTCAAATAAAATGCTTTTTAAAAAAAATGGAGAAGTGAAAAAGAATTGAAAATTTTAAAATAAAATGATATTAAAAAATTGATAATTTATCAAAAAATAAACATTTTGAAAAGAAAAATAAATAAGTTGAAAAATTTTGTGATTTTGAAAAATAATTGAAAATGTCCAAAATTTAAAATTAAAAGAAAAAGTTGTTTATAAAAACACTAAGATTTTGAAAAAATATATATAATTTTAAAAAAAAATTTTGAAAAGTTGAAAATAACATGATGCTTTTAAAGAAAAAATCGACATTTTGGAATTTTTGGGAAAAAAAATTAAAAATTGTGAAAATTTAAGATATTTTGAAAATAAAAATTCAGAATTTGTATTTTAAATTATTTTTTAAAATATTTTATAATAAAAATGATATTTTGTTATAAGTTTTCAAAGAAAAATTAAGAGTAAAAAAATGTTATTTTTAAATGAAAATTAAAATTTATCTGTGAAAAAAATATTTTTTAATAAATTATTAGGCACATCCACTAATTGAACATTTAATCGTTTTTGGACAATCGAATTAGTCCAGATTGAAGAGTAAATAACTTCATATATTTAAATCAAATTTCACTCAAATTGTTGATCAATCTTGTATTCCCAATACCTTTCTCACATGTAGCTAGCCTCATTGGGGCGAGTAACTAGTCAAATTGAGGGTATTGATCAAAAAAATAGAGTGAATGGACTATACATATAAAATGGGCTAAATATTATTATCAAAATTGTGACCCAACTTATTGACCTCGCGAGAACTTATGAATTGATGTTAAGAAGTTTTGTGTGAGACCCGACTCGAGTTTGCATGTGTGCATGTGTGTGTGTGAGTGTGCATTTCATTTCTTGTGGTCCTGTGGTCCTACCGGTTGAATTTCAATGACCCGCGACCCTCAAATTTTATTTGCGGTCATTCTTGAGTCCGGTCACGTAGACCCGACTCGGATCGAGCGGAGACCTATGCCATTGCGACCGCTTCGTCGTTGTGGTTTCGATGCCGCATCTTGTGTGTCCATCCAATGTGTGGATCATAATTTGTGTACGTTTCATTCTATGGCCCTTAATTTTAACCATGTGGCCCACCTTGGAGTGGTGTATGTGGCCCACACTCCCTCTTTTATACAAGTTCCAACACACACTACACATACCGCCTAAATCTCTATAACTCACACTACCAAGACCTCACACACCACCCACACCTAACCTACCCTAGCAACATTGTTTCTAACTTGTTACTACAATGATTACTCTTCTCTATCCAAGGTAAGAGAGAGATGATTGCTTGCCTTAAAATCTCCTTCCTCTCTTTTTCCCTCTCATTTCTCTCCCTCTCTCTCTCTCTCTCCCTCTCTCTTCTCTTCTTCTCCAGCAACTTTCTTTCATTTTTCCAGCCCACTTTCCCTCATATATCCCCCCCCCATCTAACCATTGAAATAAGATCTCAACCATAGAACCTGTACCTTGGAGCTTGAAGACTATCTTGTAGGTGTTTGCTTGAAGACCTTGTAGGTGGGTGTACTTGTACTTAGAACCTTAGGATCTCCATTCCCTCTTATTTCTCTTCTTCACCTCATTCTTAAAGCATGTGGGGCCCACCAAATGATAGTGGAGGCCCCATGTCTTCTTGGATGTGGCCATTGGCCCATCCTTTTACGCATGCATTACTCATGGGTGGGGCCATTCTCCATGGACCCCACCATGGTTTCTTTTCTTAGTTTGAAGGATCCTTAGGTCATCTAGACCCTTGATCCTTGGTGGAGATGGCATCTCCACCATTAGATTTTGATTTGAAGATGCACGCATGGGTAGATCTTGTAATCTCATCAATATAGTAGAATGTGTATGCATGAGTGATGAGGGAAAGGGCCTCAATGTGGCGAAGACCCTTCCCTTGTGACCGAATATTTATTTTTCTTTGTTAATAATCTTCTGATCATGAGTATGTGGCCCACCTTTTGGACCAAAAATATCCAGACCATCCATGGAGGGTGGACGTCCATGACAGTCCACCCTTGGGCGTTAAAGCTCCTAATCTACCTATATGGGGCACATGTAAGGGGTATTTTGTAATGGGAAGGGTTTGGATGTTTTTGGGGCCCACTGGGGTGGTCCATACCATGATTTTCTTGGATTAAATTCCTTTTTAAATAGTGTTTATAGTTATTTATTTTTTGTTATATGTTGCTGTCCAAAACCATCTGGACAGATTTTTGGGTCATTTTGAGGTCAGTTTTTTAGGCATTTGGAGGGTTATTTGGTCCCATGTAATGTATGTTTCTTGAAGGTGTGGACCCCACCTATAATCATTTCAAATTTTAGCCCCATCTGACCTTCATTGGGGTCCCAAAGGTGTGGTCCAAGTGAGGTAGACAGTCTGGATTTTCTGCACTGTTTCAGCAACATTCCACCCTGGACAGGTTGGATTTTTGAAATTTATTAAAATACCTGTGGGTGTTTAAAAATTATAAAAATTTATAGGGGGTGGCCCACTCATGTTAGGACTCACCTACAAAATTTTATGGCCAATGAATGTCTGTATACACCATGGTGGTGGCTGGACCGGCCCACTATAATATGGTGTCCAGATCAATTCGATTTTCAGGATAAATTGATTTCTTTAAAAGAATTAAAATACTTATAAATATTCAAAAATTTTAAAATTTTTTAGGGGTGTGGTCCACTCATGGTAGGACCCACCTACAAAATTTCAGGGCCAATGGACCCCTGTACACACCGTGGCGAGGGCCAGACTGGCCCACCACATTGGGACGTCCAGGTCTGCCGATTTTCTGGATAGTTTGTTTTGTTTACATTAATTAAAATACTTAGAAATATAAAAAATTCTAAAATTTTGTGGAGGTGTGTCCCACCTATGGAAGTATCACTCTGTAAAATTTCAGCCTCCAATGACCCCGTTTTGGCATCCAAAAGAATGGGACAAGATGGTTGGACTCCCAGATTTTTCTGCTGTGCAGTCCAACAATATGCCTTGATAAAAACCATAATTCAAAAATATTTCTTCTGATGGTGGGCCACATTTTTGGGTTTTCTCTCATTTTATACATGATGAGAGACCTTAGCCCTCAATTTCTAGAGTTTTAGAAGCCTTGGACCCACTCCAATGGAGTGCCCAAATTTAGGACAACAACATGTTATAATTATGCTTGGCCTTGGGCTGAAATTTTGAGGAGTGGGGCCCAACACATTTATGAAGGTCTTAGAGAAAATAATTTATACCTTTAGTTCTTTAAATTTTGAGCTTAATAAATGCACTTTTGAGGCCCACCACAGTTGAATTTAATTGGGTCCATGAATGTAGATAGTTGTTGTACTCTTTAAGCCCAATTGGGCTGGAACTTTCCAGATAGGCCCATTGAACTCTTGGGCCATTTTTACTATACTATTGTGTTGGGTTAGTGAGCTAGATTACACAAGTAGATGGGCCCTTGGTTGCCCACTAAATCAACTTTATACTTGGGCCGGGTTGTAGGCCCAACTTGACTAAGAGCATGACATTTTCCCATGTGGTTTGAGCAATGGGCTGCCCACTAGGCCACCATAATATATGGGATTAGTGGCCTTTATGTTGGGCCCTAACCTTTTTCCTATGGGCCCATAGTGGTATATATGGGTTGGGTTATGTGTGTTCCCCTTGGACTCATATTTGGGTAAGCCTTGGGCCGCCCTTTCTGAAGCCCAACATGAGTATTTGTGGTATGATTATGGCTGCTCATTTCTTATTTCTGATGTTGCATGGGCCTTGGGCCTTGATCCATGATCAATTAGAGATGAGCTACCTCTTGGGGACCAATTGTGGTTGGATGTCCACATTAGTGGCCTTAAAGTAGGCTCATGGGCTTCTATGGGTGGTTAAAGGCCCACCATAGACCCTTGTTAGGCCGTTTCATTTATTTAGGCCCATACCAGTGTTCTCTTTAGTCTTGTAGGCTACCCCAGGTATATGGGCCCCCATTAGAGGTTGTATTCCTTATGAGGAATTAGTTAAGTACCTAGACCCTTCATGGTTAGGTAGAGAGTTCATGTTCACCTTATTGGCACTCCTATTCATCTTCATGGCCTACTCCCATACACATCATATGTATGCTTGATTGAGGTATGATTGGCTATGGTTGTGTCATTGTGTAGGACATATTGGTATCTCCCTGAGAGATGGATGCTTGGGATTGATGCATGGGTGATTGTGTGATTCATGCATCTGACATCGCATAGCTTGTGGATATCCGCCCTTACTTCATCATGGCCTTGCCTCCACAGGGGTATTCATGGATGGCCGTATGTGTGGACACCGAAAATATTAGTTGAGCATACCGGGTGCATAGGATGCCCATGGGTGAAATTCTCAAAACTTCCATGGTTCCAAGGATCTGCTCCAACACTGTGACCGGGTAGAATACATGAGCCCATGAGGGCCTTATACCATTAGGTTGTTACTCCCACTATCGTGTAGTCAATTAGATAGGGGTGTAGCCTTACCTACCCGGTGTGTAGGGGGCATTGATAGGCTGAGTCTGACCAGCTCGTAAATGGGTCTGCTACCGTTAGGCCTTGCTGGTGATTGGCTGTCCACAGGCGGGTAGTGAGGTCTCTTATGCTCGTTTGACTGTGCGGGGTCTGTAAAGTGGCAGTCATTTAACAGTGTAATGGACCCCGGTGATTTTCTTATGATTGAAAATGTACTTGACATATGGTTTGGTTATGAGCACTGGTATTACTTGCATTGCATTAGCATTGGTTGTGTAAGCCCCTTCATGCATTGCCTTGTTATGGCTCCCAGTACTCATTGCATCGTATTCATGATAAGCATTGGTAAGGCTAGTGATATTCTCATTGAGCATGTTTCCCTTCTTGCATCTCCTACTATTCTTCAGTGCACCATTATCACACACTTACACCACCCTCTAAGCTTCTATAAGCTAATGCACGATTGATGCATGCAGGAGATTCTAGGCAGGCGTCGTAGCAGCAGAGTGTGGAGTAGAGCTGAGCATTTGAGGACTCTAGTGTTGCTAACCTTTCTCTCTTTTCCTTTTATCTCATGTATGTCCTTTGGACCTTATGGATGGTTGTAAAAGTTCAAATTCTTAGTGAATTTTGTGATGTGTGCCCTTTGTTATTCTCAGATGTACTTGTTGTAATCTTGGGTATGCTTGTATTAGTAAGATTATACTGTTATGAAAATCCTCCTTCTTAGATCCCAGGATCGGAACCTGCCTCAGGAGCTGAGAATGGGATACTATGGAGGCTGTTACAGCCAGAACCGGCCATCAGGTTCCTTGGGATTCCGGTTACCGAGTCTGGGGCGTGACATTTTGTGGGCCCCATCATGATGTATGTTGAACATGAACATCATCAATTTAATGTGTCCCCTTTAGGTTATGAGATATCTCAAAACTCATCTGTAAACAAAACTCGGGTGGGCCATACTATCTAAAACCATGTCAAGACATCTTAAAAAATATAAAAGCACTTGGTGGGGCCCACATGAGTTTTGGATGCGGCCAAAACTTGGTCTTACCTCTCATCCAAGTGGGACACACATAATGAGTGGGTTGGATATATGAATCACATTAAGGCAAGTCCAATATATGATTAAGAATGTTTTAAGGAAACCCCTCTACATTTAGGTGAGTTAGTCATTACCCTTACCAAAGTGGATGCGGATTGCGTCCTACCCCTGCTCGGACGGATTTGTGGAGCCCACCATGATGTAATTATTTTATCCACAACATTAATCATTTTTATATGATCATTTTAAGGTATTATACAAAAAATGAAGCAGATAAATAGATCTAATGGACCACATCAAAGGAAGCTACAGTGATAATTACATTCACCGTTGAAACATTTCTAAGGGTCACCGTGATGTTTTTTTACCACCCAACCTATTAATAAGGTCATGCAGACTTGGATGAAGTGAAAATACAAATTTCATCTTGATCCGACACTTCTCCAGCTCCCAGGAAGTTTTTAATGGTGGAAGTTTAATCCACAATTTGTGGTCCACTTAAGCACTGAACCTACCTCAATTTTTAGTTCGTATCTTAAAATAATCACATAAAAATAATTAACAGTATAGATAAAATACTTACATCATGGTGGGCCCCACAAAGCCCTGCTTAGACGAATTACCATCCGAGTGGGGGTAGGATGTAATTCGCATCCTACCAGAGTAAACTCTGTGGGGTCCACCATTATTTATTTATTTTATCCACTTTGTTTATCCATGTTAACAGATAATTTGAGGTCTAAAGTACAAAAATGAAGCATATCCAAAGCTCAAGTGGACCACGCCACATGAAATAGTGTGATTGAACCTCTACCATTGAAAAATTCTTGGAGGCCATAGAAGTTTTGGATCAAGTTAATGTTTGTGTTTTCTCTTCATTCATATATATTTGATATTATGAATAGGTTGGATGGCAAATAAACATTGTTGTGGGCCCAAGGAAGGTATCAATGGTGGAAATCATTATTCCACATTGTTTCGCGTGGCATGGTCCACTTGAGTTTTAGATTTACCAAAAATTTGGGATCAACCCACACTATTCATCCATTTTTTGAGATCATTTTAGAGAATTATTCAAAAAATGAATCATATCTAAAGATTAAATGGACCGCACCACAAATACCAGCATTAATGGGAACGGATTGGCTACTCCCCTGCCACCTGCCCGTTGGCTAGTATTCGGTGCTATGTGGGTCCCACCATGATGTATGTATTTCATCCATTATGTTTATCCATTTTTATCGATCATTTTAGGGCTTGATCGAAAAAATGATAGGGATATAAACCTAAGGTGGACCACATCATAGGAAAACAATATTGACTGGATATCCACCATTAAAATCATCTTAAGGCCCACAGTACTGTTTATTTAACATCCAATCTGTTGATTAGATCATACAGGCTCTGATGAAGGGAAAAAACAAAGATTAGCTTGATCCAAAACTTTTATGGCCCCCAAAAGGGTTTCAATGGTAGACGTTCAATCCCCCACTACTTTTTTCAGTGTGGTCCACTTAATAGTTAGATCTGTCTTATTTTTTGTCTTAAGCCTTACGACAAGCTCACCATATGGATGGACGGTTTGGATATAACACACCTCATGATGGGACCCACGTAACTTGCTGATGTCACCTAGCCCCCTCTCTCACGAGCGCGGATGGGCTACTGACAAGTTAGTGGAGAGGCTACTACCTACTGAAGTGATGTCACCAAGTTTTGTGGGCTCCAACATGATATATATTTTGTATCCACACCGTCCATCCATTTGGAGAGATCATTTTACAGTAAGATCTAAAGAATAAGTCACATCCAAAGCTCCAGTGGACCCCACCAGAGAAGACAGTAGGGAGAGTAACAACGCCATTAAAACTTTCTAAAGTCCACAAAAGTTTTATATCAAGCTAATATTTGTGTTTTCCCTTCTTTAATGTCTTTATAAACTTTTGAACAAGTTGGATTTCGAAAAAAACATCATGGTGGGCCTTAGGAAGCTTTCAATGGTGGGCATCAATCTTCCCACTGTTTTCTTTGGTGGGGTCTAGTAAAGCTATGGATCTGCCACGTTCTTTGGGTCATGCCTTAAAATAATATATCCAAATGAATGGACGTTGTGGATACAACACATACATCATAGTGGGGTCCACAAAACTTGGTGACGTCACTTTAGTAGTGAGGCTCGCTGCTCAAACCTGTCAGTATCTAATCCGCATCCCTCATGAGCGGATTAGGGCACAGGCCCCCTCTCTCATTTGAGCTTTGAGGACTAGTTGGGGTGCCGGCCCTAACCGGTCTCTGTTTCAACCCCTCTCTCATACGCTCTCCTCTCTCCCTTCCTATAGATCTCTCTTTCCTCTCTCTTCCTGTCGATCTCTCTCCCTCCTCTCTCTCTCTTCCTGTCGATCTCTCTCCCTTCTCTCTCTCTTCCTGTCGATCTCTCTCTCCTCTCTCTCTTCATGGTAAAAATTTGGTGACTCGTGTGATGAAAAAGGTGGATTTGAAGCTCAGGTTAAATCAGATTCACACAGGTGAAAGTATTTCTCTCTCTCTCTCAATCTCTTTCAATATTAATGCCGATTTAGGAATTTGGGAGTTAGTAGTTTGTAGATTTCTGATTTGAATGTGGACCCTTATTTCAGGATCTGGAGATTTTAGGGTTTACAGATTTGAATGTGGACCCCAAATTAGGGATTTGGGGATTTTAGGATTTTGAGGATTTTCGGACTTCTAAAATTGGGGATTTTTTAACTTTGCAAATTGGGGACTGATTTTGCAAATTGGGATTTTCTGATTTTATAAAAAAAAATTATTTTTATTTTTTATAACATTCTGTTGCTGTTCTCTTTCTAATTTTCATGATGGATCCTAAAAATCAAGGCCATGCCACAAGGAATAGTGTCAAATCATGTTAAATTTACTATATATGGCCAAGATGAGTCTTGGAATATCCTGATTTTCAGGGAATCTATTCATCCCAGTGTAACGACTTAGAAAAATCCATACTTAGACCCGAGTATCACCTTTAGCAGAAACCATTTAGACCAATAATTGACCAATGTTTGTTCACCATGTTTGGTGGCTACTGTTTGAATCTAAGGCACTGAACTTACCAGTGAAACTCTCGTTAACCTTGGTACCATGATCCCCTAAGACTCATGAGCCGGACATGGTGGTATGGGACACCGTGGCCGAGCTGTCGGCTTACGCTGGGGCGACGAGCCTCCCCGTAGTGACCAGTGAGCACCCTACTCTCGTGAGCAGATTATGCTGGTGTGGGACACTATATTCTTGCTGTCAGCCTACATTGATTGGTGACGAGCCCTCTGTAGTGACCTCGAGTATATTATGACACTGCATAAGGGCAACGAGTCTTGTTGCAGTATTGAGGATATAACTAGGCCTATATTGATTTGGTGATAGGGAGTGGTATAACGATTCCGTGCAACAGACCTGACAGCCCTTGCAGTGACCTAGAACCATAACATCGTATGAGATTTCTTAGGACTGACGACCCTAGAATGGATCAATGCTTGAGAATTGATATAAGGGAGGTGTCTTAGCTTTCCAATCCTGCTGTATTAAAGGGACTAATAAGAACTTGGTAATCATACTCATGACATCGCATTACGTGCCATTAGCGTCGGTGTGAGAGCATAGTGGTAGTGATTCATGCCGCGATCGTTAGATGATGTCGCTTGAGGGAGTTTGTGGTGAGGGCATGCATCATTATCTCATTCATTCTCGTATTAAGAAGAGTATCTAGGACATGTTTGATTGTACTACTTTATCATTACTACTTGATTGAATTGATAACATGTTAACCTTTGCTGTATAGCTCCATTGAGTTGATCACTCACTCCCACGTTCTGGGATGGTGCTTAAACACCAACCAGACTCTGACTTAGCTGCAGGTGACGACGATGCTTGCGAGGCGGAGCCAGATTTTGACGAGGACGAGGAGGCGTTCTCATTTATGCAGTTCTCAAGCGGGTTCATGTGAGCCTTGTCCAGACCAACGGGGATTCTGGGATATGTATATGGTGATTTTGTACAGTTGATACATGTTTTTTGAGACACAGTTGTATATATCGCCCTGGGCAGAGCACGCATCTTTTGGGGATTATTTTTGAATTATATATGTATTCAAGTCTTCCGCTTGCATTTTCTTAATATCCCTGAATTATGTCTGCTGATCTGGCTTGATCTATTTCATGTTTTTATGCACTAACACAGACAACATACATCCATCATTGTTTATATTGCATAAGTGACGTTTTGGAAGCTGAGTTATGCTCGACCCCCGAATTTTAGGGCGTTACACCCAGTGTGGTAAATCATATAAGTAGATTAGATGGCATATAAATATCAGGGTGGAACCTGTATGTACTTTTTGGTGGTGGGAATTACTATTTCAACTGTTCCCCGATAGGTGTTGTCTTTGGTTTTGGAAGATCTGGGTACCACCCACTCTGCATGGTCCATATAGGCAATTTGGATCATTGCAACTTGCCCTAGATCTAGCTGCAGTTAGCGGTGAAACTCGGACAGGTGGATTTGGATTGAAAATGGATCTAGCAGTGCAACATGTCCTCCTTATACACAGTAGAGATGTGAAAGATAGAGGAAACGTATGTATACTTAGAGAAAGCAGTTAATTGTGTCTACTGTATAATATAATCATATTTTTTTCCAATGGTCTAAACATTGCATTATCTCGTTTGGCATCTCTACTCTAATGGAATAAGAACTTTTAAAATAAGAGCTACTTTAATAACCTCTTTTTGTTCTAACGGTTGTTTTAAATAAGCTCATTTGGTAAAATTACTTCTTAAAGTCTGAAAATAGCTCTTATTTAAAATAAGCATGCTTGGTAACATGTTGAAATAAGGGCATTTTTTAAGGGTAGTAGATATCATTTTTTTAAAAAATAAAAAATTACAACATGGCTGTATGTTGATTCATTTAAGAACCTCCTATTTTTTATTTTTTATTTTTGCAGGGTTTGAAGACAGAAAAAAAAAGTTTGAATCATTAACCTTGTTCATCAATTATTTAGGCCCCACGTTTGATTGATAATAACTCTTGGGAAGTACTTTGATTGGATGAATCCAGCCATTTGATCAGTGGTCATTAATCAAATGGCTTGCATTTTTGTTGTCAATTATGTGGGTGGAGAAAAACATGAGAATCACACCCACTTTTCAATGATCTAACAGTTATGCTTTAGAAGTGGACAATGTTCTCTTCTCTAAGTAACTGATATGCTACTCTCAGCTTAACCTCTTGTAACTGATATGCTTGAGAACACACAAAGTTGAACTACACTTTGCGGGAACAAAAGTATGAGGGAATGTTCAAAAGAGCTGTCTTGATAAGCTTTGTGGGCCAGATTGTGCATTCTTACTTGCCAAACATCTTTCAGGAAGTTTTACATCTATGATTTATCACAATCCTATGGTTGGATGCAAAGTATGAGCTTCAGAAGTTTCATTCCAATAACCAAGAAAATTCAGGCATTTTGATTTCCTGTTAGATATCCATGTGTATTGTCAGCTTTATTTGGACTAGTATTCATATTTAGATTAATTAACACAATTTTGTTGCTAGTTAAAGATTACTGCTCCCAATTCCCAAGATAGAAACTGTGATACAGCCAAACTGTGATACACAAAGTTCTGCCTTTGTGAGCTAACTCCAAGAATGATTTCGATAATGTTGAAAGGAGTACGTGCTCTCTTTGTTACAAGGTGGATAAATATAAATGAGCTATTTAGGTGCATTTTTTTTTATTATTATTATCTTTCCACAAAACCAATGAATAAGACTTCCCTTCCCTTTTTCAACCAATAATTAGGACTTGGCTTAGGCAATTTACATAAATCTGCTTTATGGGCTCCCATCCCATGTGAAATATTGAATATCACGGCACTATTATATAGGCTTTAACCATGTAGAGCGTCATGATTGATTTATACTTTATAATGAGGCATGTTGGAAATGTTTTCCATGATATCTGATTCATAACTCGGATTGTGTGTTTATTTCTTATCCTAATAAGTTGCAGTCTCCTTTGATAGCCAATAGCCTACATACTTTTGAAATATTCTGACACAACAATGTTACCTAAAATGCCAACACCACTACATTTTCCAGTTTGAATCGCCCCCGGCTATGGACCATTTACAATTACGCATCAACTATTTTGTCTCTCCATTATCGCTTACTTTCATTTATTTTCCAAATGTATTGTTTCTCATTTGCCTTTCCATTATCTTTCTATCTAGCCTTTAATTATCTATCTTGGGATCTTCCATTGTAGAAATTTTCTTCTAAAAAGTTATATGTACATTCAGATCTGTTGCAATTAGTTAGATTTCAATCCTAGTTGCTTCATCTATCTTGGGATCTTCCCTTGCGCAATTTTCTCATATATATGCAGCCCCTCTTAGCAATTTTGGGTTGGCTTTTATATAAAAGTTTTGTTGCCATGTTTGAATATGAATTTGTTGCTCATATATACTAAAACTTTTCCTTTGTGGCTATCATGAATGTTTTGATGGGTGGCTTCCAGTGTTACTATGACACTTCCAAGGCAACATATGAGCTCATTCAAATGATACTACTTACAGGACTGGAGCCTAGAGCTATCGATGTGTTTCTTGATTTCATTTACTACTCTGGTGGTCCTCTACCTGACGAACTTCTCACCCAAGTTAAGGTTAGGCATCACCCCACATGATGTCAAATTCTATTTCTTTTAGCCTTTCGGTTCCTCCAATTCATGAAGCTGGTTCTGCATTTCTATGTATTGTTTTCTTCTTTCTTTGAAGTTAAGGTTTGTGTGTTATTTTGTTGTTATAATTTAGAAAAAATTTTGCATCAGTATGCAATCGTTCTTCAAAGCATTTTCTTTTAAAAGATGTTATTAATTGTTCTTTATCTTTTTTCAATTTCCTTAGTGCTATTCAATTTTTTCTCATGCCTCATCTTGAAATAAGGTTTTTCTAATGGAGTTATTTTGTTATAACCAGGGAGTTCGTGTTTCAGAGGACTTTGTTGCCGAGCAATTGAGATCCATGATTTCTGATATGTAGGTTGATGTGGTAAGTGATAAGAACTCAAAAGCAAGTTATGATAATGATGGTGGAAAATGATTCATGTAGCTGACCCCAATTAGTTGGGATAAGGCTTAAATGATGATAATGGTCTTCCTTATTTTGCTTTAGGTCACTCAGGTTGGCAGCTGGTATACAGGAAGTCAAAGTTGAAATGGTAAATGGTTTCCTTTATTCGCTCCATTTTTATACATGCAAATTGATTTTCACATTCTATCCTTCATTTGATATGATTGTGTGCCAGAAAATGATGCCCATCCCAAGCATTACAACAAATATGATGTTGAACTGTGGTGCCAATTATTTCTATTGTTAGTTATTATGTTGGAGGTAACTTCAATTTTTTCCAGCTAGTGATTTGAGGGATTCATTGAGCTAACTGGATTGTATACAGGAAAAAGGGTCCATTCAGCTACAAGTCTACTTATACTTCTAAGATGTGAAACTATAGATGAGCTTAAGTCTCTTCTTTGTTTCTTATCTTCGTTGATTTGTCCTAGGTTCCATTGTCTTTCATAAGGTTGATAAATTATTAGATATGGTGGCAAGGTAGCTCAATTGAGTAGTTTCCTTGTAACCTTGCATGCTTGCATTGATGTCTTCATCCTTGAACAAGTTTTGCATTGATGTCTTTATTTTTCACCCATGTATGTGAGTGGATAAGTGATGCCATTCTTGTAAAAATTTCGCAAACCATATTTGTTCTTAATTTGTTTTGATTCATTTTTGTCCTTACACTTGGGTTTTTCTTTTGCTTTTGAAGGTTTGCAAGGACTTTTTACATGGAAAATGCAAACGGAAATCTTGTCGAAACTCTCATGTTTTAGCTCATGGAATGCCTCAGGTCAAAGATGCATACTTATGATTTCTTCATTGTGATTTGGAAATTTTCATTTGTATTGTTTCATGTCTTCTCTTTAAGCCTGTTATGTATTTCTTGTTTAACAAAAAATTATTTCATTCACTTAACAATTGGATGAATGTAGTAAGAAATGGTAGGCTTCGTCATCCTCTGTCCCAACAGGCGTCTAAGAAGAGTGATCCTATATTGTGTCAGAATATTTTTCATATTGTGGCAACATCTTATGCTCCAAACAACAGAAAGCTATGCTCCAAACAACAGAGCTCCTAAATAGGCTCCACAATCTTCACTTGAGTGTTATTTTCTGGGAAGGTTGGAAATTTTTTTCCGGACTGATAGTGCCACTTTGGTACTTGAATTTTTATCTTCTCACACTTACAAGGGATCATATTCGAAGACATGTTGCTGTTAAGAGTGAAAAGTTTTTGAGTTGTTGTGTAGGGAATCTTACCACCCTGAGTTCCATATTCTTTCAATTTTTCTTTAATATACTTTCTTTTGACCTGATTAAGAGAAAACGAAAGTGAAGGGTATTTTGGTGACTGCATGTGTTAGGTCAATTTGTTATTGCCTTCTTTTACATGTTGTAATGATTGTCTTGTTTCATGTCCTAGACGATGCTATTCGGGTGACATCATCCTTTCAATTTTTTATTTTTTATTTTCTCTACTATGAAATATATTGCTTCAGTTACTTCTCTTCAAAACTTATTGGATCACAATTATTCCACAATTTATGTTTTTGTATTACTAGTTAACTGACATGTTGGTTTCTAGTTTGTTCTCTCTTTTCTTCTTTGGATAATTGAAATTTCTGTTTTGGTATTGGCAATATCTTGAAATTTTTATTTGATGTGGTGCTTGTAACCACTTTCCAATCCCTCCAATCACTGTTAATGTTTCTTTTACCACTGGAAGAAAAACAAATATCCCTTCACCACAAGTTTGTTTAACATTTTAACTTGAGGGTTGATAATCGCTTAGTATTCGGTTACGCACTTTGGTTATGCACTGTGTAGGTGAAAGGATTTCTTTTTACCATATTCAAATAGAAGTCAATCCCAAGGCAAGTTGAAGGTTTAGTCAAAGCACCCTACCAAAATAACATTGTTCATTTAAGATTTGTTTAATTTTTGTAAGTTGTAGGTAATTTTTTATTTTATTTTATTTATTTATTTTGCATAATGATGAACTTCAAAGGAAAGGATAAAAGAAAATGGATGATTAGCTGCTCTTGGCACAAGGAAAAGAACGCTTTGTATTTCATATTTTTTTTTTAGATTAGTTACTTTAGTGAAACTGCTTGGAAATTTTATGGAGACTATTGTTAGCTACTTTAAAAAATGTGAAGGAAGTTAGCTCCAACCTGTTAAAGAAGTTGGTTGCTGCAGGAATTGGGGATCGGCCTGTTGTGTTTGTTACTCACAGGTTTTCATTGGATTTCATTTCTTTTTTTCTTTTTTTTTTTTATGTCAACATATTTTATGCATTTCATGATCTATGATCTTTCTCATAGCATGATGCCAGGCATTGTTAGTCTCTTAGGGTAGCTGCTATATTGAATTTTTTCTTTTGTATTTGATTGAATAGAATTTTCTTAGATATTCCTTCTTAGATACATTTTCAAGGAATATGGGTGTCAAATCTATCATATATCTTATCAAACTCAGATGTACTCTCTTATTCTTATATTGCCTTTTGGGTTGATGTGAGTGCATTCTTATTGGAGGCTCTGCTAGCCCCACATGCACCTTTGCATCTTGGCAAGCATGTGGGCCATTGGAGCACTATGTTAGCCTGTTAGGTGGCCCCCACTTGAAGATGACCATATGCAAAATGTGGTTGGTTGATTATTAAGCCGACCACCTCGGGTATAGACAATTTAACAAACTTGACATAATTCCAAATACGCATGTGGGCCACCTGATCAATGGACTGGACTAACACTTTCTTATGGCCATCTGACATGCGGGCCACCATATGCACTGCTCAAATGTTCAGCATATTGATCAGGTTGGCAGGTGTACTGCTTGTAAAGGCATGTATTTGTGTCCAACAGATTACTTTCTTATTGTTTTTAGCACAGATCTACTGTTGTGGGCCTCTCTCATTTGATGATTGCAATCTATACCATGTGCAATTCAAATGGTAGTGTGCTATTACAAAATGTGTTGCATAAGGTTCCTAGAACTACGGTGACCTTTTGTCCAAGGCAGGTAATGTCTATCTATGCCATCCAATTCTCAGACGAGGGGAGTGGCACATCATGAGTTTTCTGTAGCATGGAGCAGTTTCCTGACTTATCACTGGAAGGAGCTGGTTGATCTCCCCTTCCTGAGATTGCTTCAGAGTTTAGACAAAAGTTGGTCTGTGGAACACACCACATTTCCATTTCTAACTGTTTGTGGCTTCACCACATCATCAGACCATGTGTGTCAATCAGACATAAGTGTAAGATCCAAGCTATCCACCAATTGAGTACCAGCTTGCAAATGTCCTATCCTAACATTCATGCTGCTCTATTCCTGTTGACCATAACATTTGAAATAAGGAAATTTAGCAACTTTTTTTTTCTGCCCATCCATTTCTCTATATCTTGAACTCATGTCAATTTACCATATGTGGTGGCATGAAGGAGCTTGGGCTGTACACACATTTGGGATTAGAAAAACCCTATTAGCAGAAGTATTAGTTATTAACCTGCATTAAGCTATCTATTTTTTGTTGTCTCTCTTCATCACTAGAGTAATTCCACCCTTAAAAAGAGTATTGAAATCCTTGTCATGCTATTTGGGTTCCCTTTTTGCAAGTGCAAGCTGGTCTTTCTACACTTGAAGATGCAATGGAGCCAGGATATGAAGATTTCAAGGTAATCAACCCAATTTCTCAAAATCTACATTTTTTTAATCGTAAGATTGATGTCAGGAGAATGTTTTCCTTCAAACAAGAGGTTGGCTAATCCTATATCTTGTAAAAGGCAGCCCAACATGCATTGCATATGCTAATGAGGTGAACGGGTGCCAATAGTAATCTTAATAACATTTAGGGCCTGTTTGGATACCACCAAATAAGTTACTTTTTCTACTTACAACAGTAGATAAGTAACTTATTTCAGATAAAAGTTTGGTTTAAGATTACTTAATCACTTCAACTTAAAAAGTAGAAACCAAGATAAGATACTTGAGGCATAGGTAGCTTAAGTAACTTGAGATCCAAACTCTGTTTTCATTATCTCAGCAACCAATATAAGTTTCTCTTTGTATCCTTTCATGCCTCTTCATTGTTTATAGTCAATGCCACCAATGGTTACAAATGCCTTAGCCTACCAACGGGCTAAGGCTGTATGTACATCTCCTCATGTGAGGCTCAAGAGCCCAAAAATTAGGCAGATCCAAGACTGAGGTGGACCACACTATAGGAAACAGTAGTAATGGGAATGCTCACTATTGAAACCTTATAGGGCCCATCGTGATGTTCATATGCCATCCAAACCATCCATAAGGTCATTCCCCTTCATCAAAACAAATTTAAGGTATTGGTAATAAACATTCCTGTTAACAGCATTATTGATTTTTATTTTTTATTTTTAATGAAAAGTGAATCTTTCTTTTTATTAAAATTTCAGTTATAGAAAATTTCTGGAATATCTGAGGAGGAGAAATGTGGCAACTCTCCTGAGTTTGAATTCATAATTTGACTTCCCTATTTTTATTCTATTTGTCTATTTTTGCATTGATTCATTTTCTTTGTTGATGGAAAATACATCTAGTTTCTTGAAGTAGTTTGACCCGAATGACATGCCGTCACCCAAAAAGAAGCTGTTTTGTCAAGAGACATCCTTCTCCTGTAGGTATTTGCTACTTTTTCAACTAAATTGAATGATGGTTTTTGCTGGTTTTTCTTTTACTTAAAAAAAAAAAAAAAAATTAATGCTAGGAAGTGATACGTCAGCCAGTCCCAAGCCCAGGTAAGGGAGGACTGATGGCAAGTGGGTAGCTGCTGTGATGGCCTTGGAAGCGTAATAGAGATAGGCCTATCGAGTGTAGGCTTGCAAGGTAAGCTTGATAACTTGAGCTTCTCCTCATTTCCAAACCTTTTCTGTCTCAATCTCACTGACAACCCACTCACTAGAACCATCCCAACTGATATTGACACTCTTTCCAGACTTGTCTCCCTCATTATCTCCATGAATAATCTCTCTAGAGTTTAACCTCTTTAAATGGCTATCCTTTCTCACCTTTCAGAGCTTGACATCTCGTCTAATGAAATAACTAGGCCTATTCCTCCCTCTTCAGGTAACTTAACTAGGCTGACAGTCCTCTACCTCTATAACAATCAAATTTTTCTGGTTCAATTCCTGCACAATTAGGAAATCTCAAGAATTTGGTTCAGTTGTCATTGTTAAATAAAATTTTGACAGGTCCAATCCCTTCTACTTTAGGTAATTTGAGAAACCTTACACTTTTGTACCTCTACAGAAATTAAATTTCTAGTTCAATTCCTGCACAATTAGGAAATCTCGAGAATTTGATTTTATACTTGGTACTATTGTATTGAAAAGTTCTAAGAAATCTATGTATCTATTAATTTTGTGAATAGGATTCTTATTAAAAAATCGTGTGCATTATTTTTTGAATGACTATCAGGTGTAAGATTCAAAAAAATAAAATAAAATCTACCAATATTTTTTTTATTCACAGATATTTTAGTGAGGGACCAAATCCGTTGCTAATTTCTAATAAAGTTACAAATAAAAGACTAATTTGGGTCTGTTGCTCCTCATATTAGCGACGGACCTGATCCGTCGCTAATAATTTTAACGACGAATACTAAAAGTGGGTTTTTTCAAATTTTAGTGACGGACCTTATCCGTCATAGATTAAATGATGGACCTTATCCATCGCAGATTAAACGACGGATTTTATCCTTCGAAAAAGAAAAAATGACCTAGTAAACAGCAACGGACTAAGTGATGAATGAAATCCGTTGTTTATTTAGTTTTACGACGGATTAGGTCCATCGCAAATCCATGATTTTGGCATAGTGAATGTGAAAATATGTTGTAAGTCCATAAATACCATCAGAGTAATGTGAAAATATGCTGGTAGGTCCATAAATACCATTAGCCTTATCCAGGCTATGCAATGTAAAAATATAATAAGCCAATATCATATACCGATGACGTAATATAGATCAGCTATGCAATGTGGAGACATAGTCAGCCAAATATCATATACTGAGGATGCAATGCAATATTGAAGTCCTGACGAGTCCACGAATACCGTCAACCTTATTCAGGCTATGCAATATAGAAGCATATATAGTAAACCAAATGCTGTGTTGAGTATGCAATGCAATATGCAGTGAGAATAAAATGACCAATGTGGAGTGTGAAGTCGGGATGATAGTACATAATATCGCAGGCTATGGGGTCCACCACAAGGGACTTATATCCAAACTAGTCCCATACCTAAATTTGGATAGACAGACTAAATGCGGTAAACTCTTGGTCTTAGGTTGGTCGCGCACCCCCAATCAAAATCATGGTCATGTGAAGGTATACATAACAAATTAGTTGTACACCACCAGCTTGAATGGATAGTGAATGAATGAGTAAAATACTGAGTATGCAACTCCTACTCAATAAGTTCACATATCAGTACCATACATCTCTGGGATCATCACCGGGGTCTAGTACACTCTACGCCAGCTTATCGCCCCTATCCGAGCGCACAACTGGGTAAGTGGAAGAGACCTCACTATCCGCCTGCTAATATTGGGCCCGACTTGTCAATAGTGGACCCATTCCTCAAGCCGGTCAAAATCAATATAGATATTGTCCCCTCACTCAGGAGAGTAAGGTCACACCCCCTTCCAACCAACCACAACATAGTGGGAGACATGACCTACTAGTATATGACCCTTATGCGCTCATGTATATCCACTCGGTGTAGACTTTGGAGAGTCCCCTGACCTCGAGGGTTTAGGATTTTTCACCCAGGGACATCTATGGCACTCGTATGCTAGAACCAAATATTTTTAGTATCCCATCTGGCCATCCACGATATGCCTGTGGAGGCCACAGCCCTGATATCGCTAGGGCATACAATGGTTATATCACAAAATGCGAGATGCATGAGTCATACCATCCAGTGATACAACAATCATGTGCGTACCGCGCGCTCATATGGGCAACTCATCCTATCAGGGAGTCTCATAATAATCCGCCCAATGACATGTGTTATGATCAATCACTCCTCATATCAAGCATATATATGATGCGTGTGGGCATGGATCATGGAACTATACTAAGCATGTTATATGATGATGATGTACTCTCCTCATGTCAAGGATGAGCCTAGACGGCCTACTTATATCAAGAATGAGACTAATGAAAGGTACAATGTAGACATTTAACCATCATTTCCCATCAATGTGGACATTCAACCCAAATTTCTTCCAAGGAGTGGCCCTCATAGGGCCAAACATATAGTGGGGCCTATGGCCTCACATAAGGGCCTATATACTTCTTGACGGGCTTCATCATACGGGCCTCGTATACATCACAATCGGTCTCACCTCATAGGCCTCATATACATCACAATGGGCCTCATCACATACATCACACTAGGCCTCATCATATGGGCCTCACATACATCACACTGGGCCTCACATATCACAATGGGCCTCATCCTATGGGCTTCATATACAATACGTCGGGCCTCACTCATGGGCCACATATACATCATAATGGGCCGCATCACATGGCTACATATACATTATATCAGGCCTCATCAAATAGGTCATAAATACATCACATTGGGCCTCATCAATGGGCCATAAATACATCACATTGGGCCATACCACCTGGGCCTCAAATACATCACAATGGGCCACGTCCCATGGGCCTTGAATGCATCACAATGGGCCACAACCCATGGGCCTCCGACACATCATAATGGGCCTCATATTTGGGCCTCAAATACATCATAATGGGCCACATCCCATAGGCTTCAAATACATCACAATGGGCCACAACCCATGGGCCTCAACACATCACAATGGGCCTTATATTTGGGCCTCAAATACACAATGTGTCACGTCTCATGGGCCTCGAATACATCATAATGGGCCACAACCCATGGGCCTCCAACACATCACAATGGGCGTCATATCTGAGCCTCAAATACATCATAATGGGCCTCACATACAACACATCAAGGTGGGCCCTACACATTTCAAATGGGCCCCATTAGATGGATAATGTGCCTGTTATACACACATCAAGGTAGGCCGCATAAGCGGACAACATAGATGAAACATGTACAACATGGTGGGACCCACGATTACACAGCAGGTGGGCCCACCGTTCATAGCCGGATGGGATGGACAAAACACATATATGTAGGGCCGGTGCAGGTCAAACATGTACATCAAGGTTTGCCCCACAGCATGTCTAGATGGACAGTGTGGATACAAAAAAATACATTAAGGTGGGTCCCACCCCCACACGTGCCACACGTGTGGGGTGGGCTGTTATGCCCCAAATTCAGAGCTCGGACTCACAAGAATCTCGATCACCAAATCCGGTGCGACAATCTCTATAGTATCCCATTCTCAGATCCCAACGTCCATATGCCAGATTTCGATCCTGGGATCCTATAAGGAGGATTTTCCAACGTATATTTATCTCGTAAGAAGTATAACCACAAGTTTACTCAAATCATAAAGGTAACATCATCATCACATATCCACTAATATAATCATTTAAATACAATGCTGAAAGGGAAATACATATATCAAAAATTAAAGCTCCAGAAGTCTGCTGCACGCTCCAAGCTCAACGCTGCTATTACAACCTAATGTCACCTACACGCATCTATCGTACATAAGATTATAGAAAGCTTAGAGGGTGGTAAAAGTGTGTGTATAAGGTAAGTGCCAAGTAAGCAACATTAGAGTAATCAGAGTAAATAGAAATATACTACTGGCAAGTCCATGAGTCATATAATATCAAAATACACAATATAGATCAACAATGCAAATGAGGAGTCATAGAGAGCCATATATCAGATACAGATGGTACAATGCAATATGTAAATCCTGTTAAGTCTATCTAGGCCATATAAGTATTAAAAACATAATGACCCAAAATATCATATGAATACGGATGCAATATGCGATGCAAATAAGATGACCAAGTCAGAGTATGAGGTCGAGATGGTAGTGCATAGTATCGCAGGCTATAGGGTCCACCACAAAGGACTTCTATCCAAACCAGTCTCATACTTAAATTTGGATAGTCAGACTCAATGTGGTAAACTCCTGATCTCAGGTTAGTCGTGCGCCCAACCAAAATTCTGACCATGCGAAGGTACACGTAACAAATAATTACGCACCACCAGCCCGAGTGGATAATGAATGAATGAATATGCAATTTCTGCTCAATAAGTCCACATATCAGTATGGTTCCTCTCTGAGAAATTATCAGGGTCTATTACACTCCAAACCAAATTGTCGCCCCATCGCAAGCAACAAGGTGAGTGGAAGAGACCTCACTATCCGCCTGCCAATATCAGGCCCGGATTGTCAATAGCGGACTCATTCCTCGAGCTGGTCAGACTCAGCCTAGCATTGCCCCCTCCTCTCGGGTAGGTAAGGCCATACCCCCTTCCAACAGACCAAGACACAATGGGAGACACGGCCTAACAGTATATGGCCCTCATGCGCTCATGCATCCACTTGGTCTAGATATTAAAGCAACCTCTGGAACCAAGAGGGTTTAGGGACTTTCACCTAAGGATATCTATAGCACCTCATATAGAATAGATTTTCGGTGTCCCATCTGGCCATCCATGAAATACATGTGAAAGCTATGACCCTGATGTCGCTAGGGCGTACGGTGGTTATGTCACAAAAATATGAGATGCATGAGTCACACAGTCCAATCATGCATCAACCGTGCGCATACCGTGCTCTCATGTGGGGTAACTCTGCTTATCAGGGAGTCCCATGAACAACCAGCCCTATGACATATGCAATGGTCAATCACCTCTCATAACAAACATATAGATGATGTGTATGGGCATGTATTATGATGCTATGCTGTCACATACTCATAATCGGTATCAATAACTAACCTCAATAATCGTCATCGACAATTGGCTTAGACAATTGTAACACCCCGAATTTTGGCTAATCTGGGATTAGACGTCCTTAGGCAATGGGTTAACTAAAACACCTGAGAAATAGCTCAAAACCCAATTCCATAGCCAAAGAAATCACGTAGGATTAATTCCTTTGGAAATTAAGCGTAAGTTAGCTAGCGCAACGCTGGAGTAGCTGGGAAACAGTCCCTGATCACTTTAAATACGTTCTACAAGACCCAAATCGAGTAGAACCAATGACTCTATAATAGTCTACAACCTCGGACCAAACTCTAAGCAGGTTTGTTCTCTGGACCACTTTGAATCTTTGTATTGGATCTAGACCGCGCGTCGAAAGTCCGATACCTCCTATCTTAGACCGTTAGAACCGCCTAGCTGGACTTAACACTCATTTCGAAAATCAAGTCAAACCGATAATCACAGGCCATTTCATTGAGCTCGGACCGAAGAGAGTGCGAATAGGGATAGAATTGGAATTTCAAATTCAAATCTGGCACACGACTTGACGCGTCAGTATTGAGCGTTCTGACCGTCAGAATTCAGCCAGATTACACCCTCGGATCAGGAGAAATTTCTATTTTATATCATGAGACTTTAAGCCCTGATCTACGTGCGGTGACCGCTGAACTCAAACTGGTCTGCCACGTGCGATCTGCGGACCCAGCCGGGCTGAAAACTTAATACGTGCTAGATCTGGTACGCATGAGCTTAAGTCCATCGCATTCGGTCAGGGGACCACCAGAAAGCATCTTTTGGACCGAAACAGCCCCAATTTGGATATGCACTAAGTGAACTTTGTACCGGAGCCTATTTCGGGCAAGTTTGGGCTTATAAAAGCGGTTGAAACCCTCACTCCTCTCTCCCATCCGAATTTGCAAAAATCCCTAGATTGGGAGAGAGAAAAGGTGAGAGTTTGTGAGAGAAGGTGGGAGAGAATTCCCTGCTGCTTGTGCCACGTGCTGTACGTGCTTAGGCAACGCACTTCGATCACTTTCCCGACGATTCCTCCACGTTTTCAGGTAAGAAAATACCCTAGAAGTTTCTGATTTGAGGTTCCTTTCGTTTCCTAGTGAAGTAGCTAATAGAACTTGTGTATTAGGTTCTCTAATCGCCGTAGACGAAGCGTATATGCTCCGTTCGAATTTACACATCCATAAGAGACAAGGTGCGGATATTAGACGCTTTGATTGACTGTTTCCAAAGCTTTCAATGTCGTTTAATAGCAGATTGTTGACGGCAACGCCGTTTGACATGTACAACATGCTGTCCGTTTCCTGTTTCGTAAATCAACGAAGAATATGAGATTTAGGGCATTTTAGTAATTTGTAGCAAGTACTGTTTTCATTCATATTTTGCTGATGTGATTGACATGAATTGTTGTCGCATTAGAATGTTAGGAATGCATGCATAATTAGTTTGGCGAAGAGATTCGCCTAAATGCGCACTTCGGGTCGACATACTATATGTAGACTCAAGTGTGTAGTGTAAGTGTTTGTATAAATGCTTGTATTAGTATGTATTGAATTAAATGGTGTTATGAATTAATTTGAGATTGATTTCTCAATTAATATGCTGATGTAAATGATTTCCTACACGTTACCCATATGTACGATCTCATTATATGTATGAAATGCATATGCTTGATGTTGCACTTAAGTGGTATGCTATAACATGTACTTGATGATTTCCTTATGATTTAGTTTGAGATTGAATTCTCAATTAATAGGCTAATGGAGAGGATTTCCTATATGTTGGCTATATGCATAATTTCATTATATGTGTGAAAGACATGTGTAGGATGATTTACTTAAGTTGGACGTTATAACATGTGTTAACATGCTCACATGGTTGTATTTCATTTCCATTACTCTTACATGAATACTGATGTGATTCCATGATTGTTTGGGACTATACTTAGTCCAGGCAGTCGGTAACCGAGCGAATTCGTGGTTGGCTTATCTTGGCCACGAACGACGCATCGATGAACGCGAGCCGTGTTTTGGAGTTGGCGGCAGTGGTTAGGCCACACGAAGTGTTTTACGCACTTCATGTCGTTCAACTTGAGATGCGATCGTGCTAGTCGAGCCCGTCAAGTAACCCGACTGGCCGTTGTATGTTCACCCTGCATGAGTCATAACTGCTTGAACCTAGGGTACTGAACTTACCAATGTAAACCCTGTTAACCATGGTACCTTGATCCACAAAGACTCATGAGCCGGGCATGGTGGTATGGGACACCGTGGTCGAGCTGTCGGCCTACGCTGGAGCCACAAACCTCCCCGTAGTGACCAGTGAGCACCTATGACTCGTGTGCGGATTATGATGGTATGGGACACTATATTCTTGCTGTCGGCCTACATTGATAAGGTGATGGGGGAGCGGAGCAACGAGTGCGTGCAACAGCCCTGGCAGCCCTTTGTAGTGACCGCGAGCGTATTCTGAGTCTACGGGAGGCGACGACCCTTCAGTAGCAGTAGAGTACAGTAGGCCTGTATTGATAAGGTGATGGGGGAGCGGTGCAACGAGTGCGAGCAACAGCCCTGGCAGCCCTTGCAGCGACCTACAAAATATACATCGTATGAGATTACTAGGAGTGACGACCCTAGACAGGATCTGTGTTGGGATTGATAAAAGGGAAGTACCTTAGTTTTCCAATATTGCTGTATGAACAGGACCAATAATAACTCGGTAATCATATCACCATGACATTGCATGTGCCTGGAAGATGTGGAGCACTTGAGGGTCGATTGCATGCCGCGGTCGTAAGATGGTGCCATATGAGGGAGATCGTCGGTGAGGGCATACATCACGTCATGTCATATTGCATTAACAACAGTTTTAGGATTGTTTGATTTACTGCTTTACTATTATCGCATGATTGATTTGAGAACATGTTAATCGTTGCTCTATTATTCCACTGAGTTAGCTACTCACTCCCACGTTACGGGACGGTGTTCCTGGGCACCCACCAGACCTTTTTGTGATTACAGATGATGGCGCGGCCTGCGAGGCGGAGCTGGACTTGATGATGATGAGGAGAATTCCTCCTTTATGCATGTTCTGATTGACGGGATTACGGGGAGGTTGATTAGATACTTTGACATTTGGCATTTTATATTTTTAGCGCACTCATGTATATTCGTTTCGTCTACTTTTGGAGTATACATGCATGTGTATAACCTGGTAACATGTTCACACTTTGGAGACATACAACAGTTTATATATGTTATACATACTATCACAGTCTTTCACTTGTTAATTTAACTGTCTCTAGAGTATGATATGTTGTTCTAGCTTAATCTCACTCATGTTTAATGCGTTATCACAGACAACATTCAATCATACATATCTATGTTGCATAAATAACATTTTGGAACTCGGGGGTTAAGTTTTTGCTCGACCCCCGATTTTTGGGATGTTACAGATGGTATCAGAGTATGATTTGGATTAAACTGGGCCTGGGTTATGGTCACGCGACGTACGCTGTCACTTCCTTTGACTTAGGTGAGTGCGAAAAGGGTCTAAAAACACCTATATGATCGCAGATTCTCCAATAGGCGAAGACTAATCGAATCGATCGCGTGATCGAATCCGTAACGCATCTCGGGTCTCGTGAAGCAACCCGAATAGCTCCTAGGTTGTAGGTAAGTGGGTTGAGACGTTATTTGAATGATTCTAAATCCGTAAATGTGAATCATTGGGCTGTGGGGCAACCACAACCCCTGCATTCAATCGCCAGGGCTTAAAAACCCCGTTTCACCAAAAATCTTCAAAATTCTTCCTCGTACCACTCCAATCTTCAATTCTTTCTTATCCTTTTCTTGTTAGGTATCAAACCTAATGTGAAAATAACATAAAATCTACTTTCATAGAATTTTACAGTGAATAGTAAATTTTCATGAAAAATGGCCATAAGGCCATTCTAACTTTGCTTTCTTTAGCAACTAATGGGCTAGATAAATGTACTAGCTCCTTCTACCCTAAAATCATATGCTGCATGATAGGAGTTTGTATTCAAAATTACAGATTAGCCACGGAAAGCCCCGAACTCATGTTTGGGCCTCTATAGGTCAAAATACAATGAACCAAGGTGGGAATCATACATTTTTGGGGTCATTGGACCATGGGGGACCAAACCCATGTGGTCCCACCGGCCACCATGCAAGATGGCCGGCGATGCCATCGCTGGTTCGGCGATGCATCGCCGTCCGGTGGGGTCCACTTGATCTAATTTTTGGGCACACGCCCTATTTTGGGTCGTGTACACCCCCATGTTGGGTTCGTCCATAGAAAACCCCAGATGGGGGTACATCCTTCACAAACAGCCCCATCCCTAGCCCCATTTCACATTTTTCTGCTGCCCTCCTCCAAACCGTGGCTTCAAATCATTCCTAAACCCATTCCCTGCTAAAAACGGCCACACTCCATCACTCCATTGAAGTTTGCAGCCTTCCCTCTCGCAAATCTCGTCGTTTGGAGCTCTTATAACCCCCAAGACGAGCTGAAATCGTGAGGTGCTCCTTTCCCTTTTTTCTTTTCTTTTCTTTTTGAAAATCCAGCCCTTGGGAGCTTGATGCATCCCTCTACAGGGCCTAGATTTCATTCTATCCATTTGGGCGACAATTTCTCCGCATTTACTCCTCTTTTCATGCCATTGTAAAGGCTATTTTAGCTTAGATTTTCCTCCCTTTCCATCGTCCTCTCTCTCAAGTCCCTTTTATTTGATCCTCAGACTCGTGGAAACCTGCTTACCCATCCTATTTCTCCACGTTCTTCGCTGGTTTGATTACTATTTTGAAATTTCTGTGTTTTTTTGTTGTTAGGTAGAAAATGTGTTTGTGTTGTGGTTTGAGCTTAATATAGCTGAAATTTGTTGAATGGAGTGCATGCCGTTTATTTTTTTGTTAGGTATTGTCCCTAGATTGGGAGTATTGTAACTCCCAGGATTTAGCCTATAAATTAATTTTTATCCCAACCCACCCTCCTACCAAGCATGCCACTTCCAATCCCAACATGGAATTAGGAATGTAGTTTCGTTTCATACAATAGGCTCTTGGCGTTTGGTACCTAGCGATAGCACTCCTAGATTTGAAGGATCTGACGACATAAGAAATCCAATTCCATTTAGATAATCTTGACCCTAAGCAATAGAACAACTCCCTGTAGTAGAAATGGTATGGAACCATTTAACGTATAAACTTAGGCTTTGGATTATAACTACTGAGTTATAGGCTAGGCTACTAGTTGTCTTAGGCAGTGTAAGGCCTATATATGTTAAGGGATAGTAGGTTAGATTTGGTTGGAATGGGACTCCCTTCCTTCGATAGATCCCCTTATGACTTATAGACTTCTGTTGTTGCCCATAGGAAGGAACCATTCACTCTCAGAGAACATTTATAAATCCCTCAGATTGAACTTAGTATGTACTAGCATGCCCCTTAGAATTGCCTTCTCCAAGGGCTTATTGCATTCGGGAATGCGGAATAAAGGAAATGCAATTATCAGCGAAGTATTCGCGGTTTGAATCGACTTCTTAATCCTAGTAGTTACCACTAAATTCAATGCTCTGATCAAGCAGAAGATCGGCATCGACTAGGATTGAGGACTGATTCGACAACTTTTCTGTCATCACGAGGCAGAAGGTTTGTGTATCCGGCTCAAACCCATTACACAACTATTCTTCCGTGTTAGCCCGACCACCTACAACCACAAGTTATTGCTTTGCCCTTGGAAAATGTTAAGGACTTCAAGCCAGTAGAGAATTCGATATCTTGCCACCAACTCATACCTGCCCCTAAACTTAACCACAATAGAGATTAGGCTCATCTCTAAGACCATAGGTACCAATGTCATAGAACGCATCATTAGCAAGGAAAACCATGTAGAAAAAGGTTGTTCCCATTTTAGGTTAAGGATAGCCCCTAAGTTGCGTCTCGTTCCGATATACGGATCGATGCAACGATTCTTCAACCTTAAGTAAAACCAAGTTTTAATTGGGGTAGAATGAATTAAGTCCAATCCAGTTAGGTTAGTCAACGCTGCCGTTCGATCAGAGTGGCGCAGCGGAAGCGTGGTTAGGCTCTTCCCCACTGGCCCAAGATGGAAACATTTGATTTAGGTTATATGTACGGTTAGGTACTTAAATAGGATTTGAACCTTCCTTAGAAAAAGTACTCCTTGCCCTTCGCCAATGTCGGGGATGACATTGTGTTTTAAGGGGGGTAGATTGTAACACCCCGGATTTTGGCTAATCTGGGATTAGACGTCCTTAGGCAATGGGTTAACTAAAACACCTGAGAAATCGCTCAGAACCCAATTCCATAGCCAAAGAAATCACGTAGGATTAATTCCTTTGGAAATTAAGCATAAGTTAGCTAGCGCAACGCTGGAGTAGCTGGGAAACAGTCCCTGATCACTTTAAATACGTTCTACAAGACCCAAATCGAGTAGAACCAATGACTCTATAATAGTCTATAACCTCGGACCAAACTCTAAGCAGGTTTGTTCTCTGGACCACTTTGAATCTTTGTATTGGATCTAGACCGCGCGTCGAAAGTCCGATACCTCCTATCTTAGACCATTAGAACCGCCTAGCTGGACTTGACACTCATTTCGAAAATCAAGTCAAACCGATAATCACAGGCCATTTCATTGAGCTCGGACCGAAGAGAGTGCGAATAGGGACAGAATTGGAATTTCAAATTCAAATCTGGCACACGACTTGACGCGTCAGTATTGAACGTTCTGACCGTCAGAATTCAGCCAGATTACACCCTCGGATCAGGAGAAATTTCTATTTTATATCATGAGACTTTAAGCCCTGATCTACGTGCGGTGACCGCTGAACTCAAACTGGTCCGCCACGTGCGATCTGCGGACCCAGCCGGGCTGAAAACTTAATACGTGCTAGATCTGGTACGCATGAGCTTAAGTCCATCACATTCGGTCAGGGGACCACCAGAAAGCATCTTTTGGACCGAAACAGCCCCGATTTGGATATGCACTAAGTGAACTTTGTACCGGAGCCTATTTCGGGCAAGTTTGGGCTTATAAAAGCGGTTGAAACCCTCACTCCTCTCTCCCATCCGAATTTGCAAAAATCCCTAGATTGGGAGAGAGAAAAGGTGAGAGTTTGTGAGAGAAGGTGGGAGAGAATTCCCTGTTGCTTGTGCCACGTGCTGTACGTGCTTAGGCAACGCACTCCGATCACTTTCCCGACGATTCCTCCACGTTTTCAGGTAAGAAAATACCCTAGAAGTTGCTGATTTGAGGTTCCTTTCATTTCCTAGCGAAGTAGCTAATAGAACTTGTGTATTAGGTTCTCTAATCGCCGTAGACGAAGCGTATATGCTCCGTTCGAATTTACACATCCATAAGAGACAAGGTGAGGATATTAGACGCTTTGATTGACTGTTTCCAAAGCTTTCAATGTCGTTTAATAGCAGATTGTTGACGGCAATGCCGTTTGACATGTACAACATGCTGTCCGTTTCCTGTTTCGTAAATCAACGAAGAATATGAGATTTAGGGTATTTTAGTAATTTGTAGCAAGTACTGTTTTCATTCATATTTTGCTGATGTGATTGACATGAATTGTTGTCGCATTAGAATGTTAGGAATGCATGCATAATTAGTTTGGCGAAGAGATTCGCCTAAATGCGCACTTCGGGTCGACATACTATATGTAGACTCAAGTGTGTAGTGTAAGTGTTTGTATAAATGCTTGTATTAGTATGTATTGAATTAAATGGTGTTATGAATTAATTTGAGATTGATTTCTCAATTAATATGCTGATGTAAATGATTTCCTACACGTTACCCATATGTACGATCTCATTATATGTATGAAATGCATACGCTTGATGTTGCACTTAAGTGGTATGCTATAACATGTACTTGATGATTTTCTTATGATTTAGTTTGAGATTGAATTCTCAATTAATAGGCTAATGGAGAGGATTTTCTATATGTTGGCTATATGCATAATTTCATTATATGTGTGACCAGTGAGCACCTATGACTCGTGTGCGGATTATGATGGTATGGGACACTATATTCTTGCTGTCGGCCTACATTGATAAGGTGATGGGGGAGCGGAGCAACGAGTGCGTGCAACAGCCCTGACAGCCCTTTGTAGTGACCGCGAGCGTATTCTGAGTCTACGGGAGGCGACGACCCTTCAGTAGCAGTAGAGTACAGTAGGCCTGTATTGATAAGGTGATGGGGGAGCGGTGCAACGAGTGCGAGCAACAGCCCTGGCAGCCCTTGCAGCGACCTACAAAATATACATCGTATGAGATTACTAGGAGTGACGACCCTAGACAGGATCTGTGTTGGGATTGATAAAAGGGAAGTACCTTAGTTTTCCAATATTGCTGTATGAACAGGACCAATAATAACTCGGTAATCATATCACCATGACATTGCATGTGCCTGGAAGATGTGGAGCACTTGAGGGTCGATTGCATGCCGCGGTCGTAAGATGGTGCCATATGAGGGAGATCGTCGGTGAGGGCATACATCACGTCATGTCATATTGCATTAACAACAGTTTTAGGATTGTTTGATTTACTGCTTTACTATTATCGCATGATTGATTTGAGAACATGTTAATCTTTGCTCTATTATTCCACTGAGTTAGCTACTCACTCCCACGTTACGGGACGGTGTTCCTGGGCACCCACCAGACCTTTTTGTGATTGCAGATGATGGCGCGGCCTGCGAGGCGGAGCTGGACTTGATGATGATGAGGAGAATTCCTCCTTTATGCATGTTCTGATTGACGGGATTACGGGGAGGTTGATTAGATACTTTGACATTTGGCATTTTATATTTTTAGCGCACTCATGTATATTCGTTTCGTCTACTTTTGGAGTATACATGCATGTGTATAACCTGGTAACATGTTCACACTCTGGAGACATACAACAGTTTATATATGTTATACATACTATCACAGTCTTCCGCTTGTTAATTTAACTGTCTCTGGAGTATGATATGTTGTTCTAGCTTAATCTCACTCATGTGTAATGCGTTATCACAGACAACATTCAATCATACATATCTATGTTGCATAAATAACATTTTGGAACTCAGGAGTTAAGTTTTTGCTCGACCCCCGATTTTCGGGATGTTAAAACAATATGGACTTTTAACCAACATTGCCCCCAAGGGGTGGCCCACATAGAGCTTAACATATAGTGGACCCATGGCCTCACAAAGGGACTGATATACAACACCATGGGCCTCACTCAAGAGCTTAATACATATCACGATGGGCCTTTCACATGGGCCTAACATACATCAAAATGGGCTCCATCGCCTGGCCCTCAAATGCATCACAATGGGCCTCATCACATAGGCCTCATATACATCACATTGGGCCTTGAGCATGGGCTGAATACACATCTCATAGGTCTCGATAATCGACCTTAGTAATCGAAATCGACATCGGCAATTGAAATCAGCCTTAACACTCGGAATCGATGCTCGGGATCGGCCTCGATACTCGGCCTCGACAATCGAAATCGACCTATTCAATCGGCCTCAACAATTTGGGATGGCGTATAAAATCGACCTCGACAAATCAGAATTGGCCTTGACAATCGGAATCGGCCTCGACAAATCGAAATCGACCTCTATACTCGGCCTCGACAATCGAAATCGGTCTACACAATCGGCCTCGACAAATCGGAATCGGCCTCGATACTCGGCTTCGACAATTGGCCTTGATACTCAGAATCGGTAATCAACTACAACAATCAGAATCGATCTATAATCAGCCTCGATGATCAGTCGAACAAGGCCTAAGAAAAGGTCATAATGTAGGCATTAAACCATCATCGTTCATCAATGTGGACATTTAACCAACATCGATCCCAGACAGTGGCCGCCATAAACATCATTACATACATAATGGTGGTATCTCACATAGCAGTGGGCCTCATATACATCACATTCGGCCTACTCAAAGGCCTCACATACGTCTCATTAGGCCTCACATACATCAAGTGGGTTCAATGGGCCGCATTAATGGGCCTAATACATAACAATGAGCCCCCATCACTTGGGCCTGATATACACCACATTGGGCCTCACAGATGGGCCACAAGTATATCAAAGTGGGCCTCTCGAATTGGCCACAAAATACATCAAAGTGGGCTTGGCGTATGGGCCATAAAAATACATTAAGGTGGGCCTGACGAATGGGCCCTAAAAATACATCAAGGTGGACCTCACAGATGGGAGCTTGGATTACATCTAAAATCATTTCAATAGTTGTAGGTGCAACATATGTATCACTGTACACATGGCCCACTTATGATGATCAGCATTGTCCAAACATTGTCCAGGTAAGTCAGTACCGTCCAAACATTATCCATGTAAATCGGTGCCATCCAAACATTGTCTATGTAAATCAGCACCATTTGGGCACTGCCCAGCTCATCAGCACCATCCAAATATTGCCCAGCACTGTCCAACAAGATTTGGATGGTGTGGATGAAATAAATACATCAAGAAGGTGTCCACGTGTTTGGACAACATGGGTAAAACACATATCACCCCACCGTCCAGTAGTTACTGGATGGTGCGGAAACACATATCTTCAAGGTGGGTCTCATGAAACTCATTGACGTCAATACATTAGCTATGTCACGTGTAAAGTGCCTCAGCCAATCCATCCAGCAGGTGGGTCCCACATGGGGCCCACCACATATAATATTATTTTATTACTACTATTATTATATCTACCAGCATATGGCTCTGGACAGACGGCATGGTTATGCAATGCATAATCAAGGTGGATCCCACCTACCCACACGTGTGGGATGGGCCCACCCCATAAATAAGTGGACAGTATGGATTACATCCATATATCAAATGGGCCCAGAACATGCTGACGTCAACACACCAGCCGTATGCTACTGGGATCCCCAAATGGACGGCATAAATAAAAGGTGGTTTCCACCTGAGATTTGAATCTGATTCAATGGATGGACGGTGTGGATACACACCTACAATAGGTTGTGGCCCACCGTCCAGCCATCTGGATGGTGGGGATGCAAACAGGTGGACGGCATGGGTGTAGGACAAATGGACAGCGTTGATAAAGCACATGTACACATGGTTTCCATATACGTGTGGGTCCCACGGTAGTTGTCCAGCAACAGATAGGTGGTTTGAATAAAAACATACCTCATGTTGGGATCCACGGATCTGGATGGCGTCACTGGGTGGGATGGTCCACCGTCTAGATGATGGATGACGCAGATATAACAGATACATCACAGTGGCCATGGACAGCACCGTCCAAATAGACGATGTAGATAAATACATCAAGGTAGGATCCCATTTGCTACCAAAATAGATGAACGGCTTGTATCAAAACACCGCTCAAGGTGGTATCCATCGTCTCATGCATCAGGTGGATTTTCACCAGATGGACGGTGAAAGAAACACAAACATTAAAGGGGCCTCACCGTCCAGATGAATGGACGGTGGATGATACATCCATGTCAATGGGTCCCACCATCATTGGTGGACGGTTTGGATGGAATACATCTGCACGTGGGACCCACAGAATTTGCTGACGTCAAATCCCAGTGAGGTAGGGTCCACTTGCTGTCTGAAATGCAGTAACAGCTGCGTTAAGTGCTCCAACTGATTCACGTCCACCGTCCATGGGTTGCATGGTGTAGATGAAACATGTCCAGTCAAGGTGGCCCCCACATGCTGCCATGGTAGGGTCCACGTCCTATTGATGGATGAACAGGATTAAATACATACATCATGATGGGGTCCACGCAGTGGATGGTGTAGATAAATCCCATACAGCATGGTGTACTTCCACGTCCATGAAATGGACGGTTGGGTGGAAGACATCCACGGCAGTGGGCCCTTCAGTTGCTGGACGGTGTCCAGCAGCGTCCAGGGCTGCTGGCCTAAATAATGGACAATGTGGACCTTACACTCCCATGGTGGATCACAAGACTTGCTGACTATCTAGAAGGACAGATAGGGTGGATAAGATCCGCACATCAGGTGCTACTCACCGTCCAGATCTGCTGGACGGTGTGGATTTCTCACACACACAAAGGTGGGCTCCACGTGATGGATGGCATACACACATCAGGTAGGCCACACATACCATCAACACCATAAAAATAATTTTTAAAAAAGGAGAGAGGGAAAAGAAGAGAGAGAGAGAGATTGGTTGTGGGAAGGGCCCCTCCACTATGGGCCCCTCATTACAATGCATACATCAAGATGGGTCCCACCATAAGTGGGCCCTCAAACCATTAAAATCACACAAATTAATTCCTAAAAAATGTCCACCTTTGATGTTCTTGGACTCCTTCCATCAACGTATCCTAGAGCTCCAAAGGACGAACTTCAACAGTTGAGATGGTCTTTGGATGGTGGGATTGGGTGGTATGGAGGTGGGCCATACTTGCTCTCTCATGGAGCTTGAAGAGCGTAGACGTGGGATTTTTTGGATTGCTTAGAAAAAATGGGTTTGAGAAATAAGAAAGTGGGTTGTAAGGAGAGAGAGAGAGAGAGAGAGAGAGAGAGAGAGAGAGAGAGAGAGAGAGAGAGAGAGATGGGTGATGGATGTGGTGGGTGATGGATGTGTAAGAGGCTTTTTGACTTTTGTGGTAGAAGGTGTAAGAAAAAGCATGGGTGTGTAAGAACCTTTTTGACTTTGGGGTTGCTTGGGGAAGGGTGTGAGGTGATGGTGTACTTGGTTGAGGTGATTGATTGATGGGTTGATGGATGTGGCAAGTTGTAGAGATTCTCTCGGAATTCATACCCACAGTGTTTTCCTTGCACCAAACGTAGGCCCACATCTCCTAACCAGGGTATCGCCTCTGCGGGCGAGTCGCGGCATCGGAACCGCAGCGGTGACACGGTCGCTAGGGTACAAGTCTCGGGTCGAGCCGATTCTGGTTGAAGACATGCGTCTCAAGGTTACGTGTAAATTTCAAATAAAGGTTGAAGGTTGCCAAAACTGAGAAGACTGCGGAAGCCTACGAAATGGTATAGTCTAGGATACGGGTCTTACATGGGCCCACTTCCTAATCAGATGGACAGTGTGTATTAGTCACATACATTCAAGTGGGGTCCACTGTCCTGGGCAGATGGATAGAAGGTGGATGTAAACTATGCACATAAAGGTGGGTCCCATCCCACACGTTTGCAAAAAATGGATGGATGGTGTAGGATAAAACACATATCTCGTGGTGGGACCACAGAACCTGCTGACGTTAATATGTGGGGCCCACCATCTATTGTTGGACAGTCGAGATGAGGCCCATTGTCAAGCCCCAAACTAGAGAACCGGGCTCACAAAATTCTCGATTGCCGAATCCGGCGCCGACAGCCTCTGCAGTATCCCATTTTAGGCTCCCAACACTCATACACTAGGTTTCGATCCTGGGATCCTACAAGGAGGATTTTTAACGTCAATCTGTTTCGTAATGAGCATAACGATAAGCATAACTCACAAATAATAACCACAAGAACACCATCACAAAATTCACTATGATAAAAAACTTTGAGTACAATGCGTATGAAAGGAAATAACAGATAATGGAAATAGTAAAAAAAAAAACTCCAGAAGCTCGACTGTGTGCTCCAAACTGCGGATTGTATGCTCCAACTACAGCAAGATTACGACTACATCCTAACGTCACCTGCATGCATCAATCATGCATAAGCTTATAGAAAGCTTAGAGGGCCGTGTAAGTGTGTGCGCAATAAGGGCGTGCTCAGAATGCAGGGTCAAAGAAATGCAAAATCATGTTGATGAGTACATGAATACAATCAACCGTACCAAGGCTATGCGGTGCAAGATATGAATGTTATCGGCCATATTAAGACCATGCAATACGAGATGCAACTCAAGCATGTCAATCCTCATCTAAATCCTCATACAACTCATCAAATATCAGTACAGTTCTCATTCTAGATAATCACCGGGGTTTAATACACTCCAAATGGCACTACCGCTCTCCCAGCCACACAGTTCAAGTGAGTGTAAGAAACCTCACTATCCACCTAACCAATAGTCTGTCAATACCTATCCGGCATGTTGATAGCAGGCCTATTCACAAGCTGGTCAAACTCAGCCTAGTAATGCCCCTTACCTTTGGGTGAGTAAGGTCACACCCCTTTCTAACTGACCATGACACATTGGGAGACGCGGCCTCCTGGCATTCGGCCCTCGTGTGTTCAAATATTTACTCGGTCTCGACGTTGGAGTCATCCTCTGGTACCATCGGGTTTAAAAATTTTCACCCAGGGACATCTATGGTGCCCCGATGCTTAATAATAATATTTTCGGTGTCCGATCCTACTATTCACGATGTGTCTGTGAAGGTCATAGCCCTGATGTCGCTAGGACGTATAGTAATCATGTCATACAAATGCGAAGTGCATGAATTAAACCATCAGTCATGCAACAATCCTGCGCGTACTACGTTAATGAAGGGTAACTCCGCATATCAAGGAGCCCATAAACAATCTACCCGAAGGCATATGCTATGATCAGTCACTCCTCATATCAATCATATATATGATGTGTATGAGTATGAATAATGGATCTATACTAAGCATGTTATATGATAATGGACCCTGTTCATAATGAAGATGAGCCTAGACGGCCTACACACTACAAGTATGGGACTATCAATGGGCCCTAGGGAGAGTGACAATATGAACATTTAACCATCATTGCTCACACAATGTGGACGCTAAACCATCATTACCCCTAAAGCATGACCTGCCATGAACATCATTACGCAAACCATGGTGGAATCACATATTGTAATGGGCCTTATGTACATCCCATTGGGCCTCATCCCATGGGCCTCAAATATATGAGTTGGGTCATATCACATGGGCCTCATATAAATCTAGGTGGGCCTCAACATCGGGCCTCATATATGACATCAGGCCTAATCAAATGGGCTGAAACAATGGGCCAAATCAACTAGGCCAAGTCGAATGGGCCGAGTTGAATGGCCGAGTCCAATACACCATTCATCAATTGCTAGAGATCATTATATAAATCATACAAAAATGAATCATATCCAAAGGATCATCTAGACCATACCACAAATGGCAGTGGAGGTAATGCTTTCCACTTGTTTAAACCACACAGAGTCATCACAAGATTTATTTTCCACCCAATCTGTTCACAAGTCCCCCTTAAAACAAATATCATTTAATCCAGAACTTTTAGGATATGTTAAAGGGATTTTAATGGTGGACGTTCATTCTCCTCTAATTTCTGTAGTGTGGTCCAGCTGACCATCGGAGTTGTTCATCTTTAGTCTCAAGCCTTGAGGTGGGATGGCCAAAAGGATGGATGGCTGCCCAAATGGATGGACGGCTGGATGTAGCACATCCATCAGTGGTGGGTCCCGCATACGTGGCCCAACATAATAATGTATATTAAATAATATTAATGTATTATATATATTATATACTTAGATATAATATAATATGTTTTATATACACCAAATTCACTATCCAGTTACATGTGGATGGAACAGATTACATTATTAAAGGTGGGTCCCATGTAAGAGTGGCCCACCATCAACATTTATTAATATAATATTTGTATTATATATATATATATGTGTGTGTGTGTGTGTGTGTGTGTGTGTGTGTGTGTGTGTGTGTGTGTGTGTGTGCACGAGATTGCAAAGGTCTAGCGTCTAGACCTCTGGACGCTGGATGGGCAGCTTAGATGGACATATCCATCAGCAGTGGGTCCCACGTGGGGCCCACCATAATGTTTATCTGCATCCATACCATTGATAAGGTCACACAAACCCTGGATGAAGAGGAAAAACAAATTTCATATGGATACAAAACTTTTTCAATTCAAAAGAGTTTCAATGGCAGACGTTCAATCTCCACTCTTCCCTGAGATGTGGGCCACCTGAGTTCAAGGTAGGGACGATTCTTGGGGCGGCCCACAGCTAGAAGGAGCCTTCAATTGCACAGTGTGGATGTTTCACACACATATCACTGTGGGGCCCACAATTGGGACGCACGGTCCCATAGCCACCGTTGACGCCAGCTGCTGGCGTCCACTGTTAGTAGCAGCAGCAGTCGCTACTACTGTTAAATTTTTTTTGAAAATTATGAATTTTTGGAGTTTTTCATATATAGGGCCCACATTTGAAAAATCCAACCCGGCCATTGGATTCTAATGCCCATGATCGACCAAATGAGACTAATATGCGACGTGTTTTTGGCAAATAGAAGAATCAAGGTGGGTTTTAACGTTAATAACACTATTTCCTATGGTATGGCCTGCCCTAGAATCGGATTAGTCTTAAATTTCTACTCGACATCTAAAATGAGCTGAGGAACGGGATAGACGACTTGGATTAAATTCATTCATCATGGTGGGGCCTACATGAGCAGTGTACACTTCACTGTTATCCACAAACCACGTCAGTACACACTACACTATTAGCTGCACCCACCCACAACGTTCACACCTCACTGTAAGCCACGTCCAGCGTCCTTGGATGCTGGACAATGGATACAACGCAGGCATCATGCTGGGTCCTACCATAATGTTTATCTGCCATCCATACCGTTGATAAGGTCACACAGACCCTGGATGAAGAGGAAAAATAAATTTCATATGGATACAAAAGTTCTACAATTCAAAAGGGTTTCAATGGTAGACGTTCAATCTCCACTCTTCCCTAAGATATGGGCCACCTGAGTTCCAGGTACGGACGATTCTTGGGGCAACCCATAGCTAGAAGGGGGGCCTTCAATTGCATTGTGTGGATGTTTCACACACATCATGGTGGGGCCCACAGCTGGGACGCATGGTCCCCTGGCCACCATCGATGCCAGCCGTTAGCGTCCTCTGTTAGTAGCAGCAGCAGTCGCTACTGCTGTTAAATTTTATTTTTTTTAAACATCATGAATTTCTAGGGTTTTTCATATATAGGGCCCAGATCTGAAAAATCCAACCCGGCCATTGGATTCTATGGTCCATGATTGACCAAATGAGACTAATATGTGACCTATTTTTGGCGAATAGAAGAATCAAGGTGGGTTTTAACGGTAATGACACTATTTCCTATGGTATGGCTCGCCCAAGAATCTGATTGGTCTCAAATTTTTGGTCAACGTCTAAAATGAGCTGGGGAACGGGCTTCACAACTTGGATTACATTCATTCATCATGGTGGGGCCTACATGAGCAGTGTACACTTCACTGTTATCCACAAACCACGTCAGTACACACGACACTATTAGCTGCACCCACCCACACTGTTCACACCTTAATGTAAGCCACGTCTAGCATCCCTGGACGTTGGATAGTGGATACAACGCAGGCATCATGGTGGGTCCCACATATATGCGGCCCACTTAATCTGGATCAACATGATGTTTGTGTTTTTCCTTCCATCCAGACCTGCAAACAGACTGCATGATGTAGATCCCTCACTTCCATCAGATGGGTCCTACATGAAGGTAAATGGCATGGGGATAATATATGCTTCATGGTGGGACACACACACTAGGTGGGCCATTCACCCCTTCATCATCATCACCATACAAGGAAGAGAGAGAGAGAGAGAGAGAAAGAAAAAGACGGTGACAGAGGGACCCCACTACTATCGGTCCCTCATGGTTACATTACATACATCAAAATGGGTCCCACCAACAAGTGAGCCCAAGAATAAGAATTTAGTGGAGGCCTCCTTTTTGCTCCCTTAGGTTTGTATGCTCTTATGCTTAACTTTTAACGATGGATGGTGGAGTTTTGATGGTAGGGATGAGAGATGAGAGGGTGGGCCACACTTGATTACTCTTGGAAACTTGGGGAGCTTGGACATTAGATTTTCTTTACTTAGGAGAGTGTTTTGAGAAATGAGGGAGAGAGAGAAATGATGGGATTAAAGGGATGGATGGAGTGGTCGATGTAAGGAAAGGAGATGGGGAAGCACGGGCTTAGTTGAAAATGGTGTAAAAGATGGATGGTGAGGGGAGAGAGAGTGTTGACTTATGATAAAGGAAGGAGTGTCATGTGTACTTGTTGTTGGGTGAGGTGGCATTGAGGTAAGGTGGTGTACTTAACTTGATTTGATGGGACATGTTGTAGAGATTCCCTCGAAATTCATAACACTTGACGTTTCTCTAGAATGTATGCGGACCCACCTCTCCTGGCCTAGGTATCGGTTCGATGTGCGAGTTGCAGCGTTAGAACCACGGTGAGGGCGCGGTCGCTACGGTACAAGTTTCAAGTCCTGTCGACTTTGATATGCGAGATTCGTCTTAAGATCGTATGCAAATGTCAGATACAAGTCGGGGGTCGCCAAAATTTGACCGAAAAGACCGCAGAAGCTTATGGAACGGTATGGTCTAGGATACGGGTCTTACACTTCTTTCCTCCAAATAAAAATTTCATCCTCAAAATTTACAAAATTATTGTAAGTAAACATAACTCATAATAGAAAAGAAAACAAGGCATAGTCATATAAAATCGGAGACAACATACAGGATACAACATATAATCAATCATTAAAGAGATGAGGATAGCGCTCTCGAATCTCGGTCTCACACTCCTAAGATGCCTCATCAAAAGAATGGTGACCCCACTGAACCTTCACCAACGGAATGACCTTGGTTTGAAGGACCTACTAATTTTGATCAAGGATATAGACTGGCTGCTCGATGTAAGAAGTGTCCTTACGAACCTTTAGCGGCTGCCAATCAATAACCGGAACTACATCTGACCTACACTTCCTCTACATAGAGACATGAAAAATGTTATGAATGCCAGACAACTGAGATGGTAAGGCAAGCCGATAGGCCATGACGCCAATGCGCTCAGTAATCTCGAAAGGTTCAATGAATCTTGGGGAAAGCTTGCCCTTCGCTTCAAATCGAACGACGTCCTTCATGGGTGAGACCTTGAGATATACATGGTCCCCTACATTAAACTCTAAGGGACAAAGCCGACGATCAGCAAAACTCTTCTGTCGGCTCTGAGCTGTACGCATCCTTTACCTGATGATATCGATAGCCTCTGATGTCTACTGCACAAGCTCGGGACCTAAGAGACACTGCTCTCCAACCTCGGTCCAACAACTTGGAGATTTGCATAGTCTGTTATACAATGCGTCAAAAGGAGCCATGACAATGGTTGCCTAATAGTTTTTGTTGTATGCGACTTAGCTCATCGCAGATGCTCATCCCAGCTACTTCTGAAATCAATCATACAGGCCTGAATCATGTCCTCAAGGATCTGATTGACCCTTTCGGTCTGACCATTGGTCTGCGAATGATACGCGGTGCTGAGTTGCAAATTAGTGCCCATTGCTCTCTAAAAGCTCCTCCAAAACTGAGATGTGAACCTCGGGTCTCAGTTAGAAATGATCGAGACTAGAACGCTATGCAGTCTTACAATCTCTTCGATGAATAACCTCGCAAGTGGTCCAAAGGTCAAGTCGCACGAATTGTAAGAAAATATACCGACTTCGTTAGACGATCAACGACGATCCAGATGGCATCGTGACAGTGCTAAGTCCTCAGCAAGCCCATGATAAAATCTGTCAACATGTGCTCCCACATCCACATCGAGACACTCAACGACTGCAATAGACTAGGGGGTCTCTAATGATCGGCCTTGTCACACTAGCATGTGTCACATTCAGCCACAAAACTGGTGACCTGGCGATTCATCCCTGCCCAAAAATATTGTCTCCTCATATCATGATACCTCTTCGTCGAGCCAGGGTGGATAGAAAACCGTGATCGATGTCCTCAGTCATAAGATCTCTACGCAACTCAGGAATATCCGGGACACATAATCGACCTCTGAAGTGAAGTCCACCATCAGAACCAATCTGCTAATTTGTCTAACTCTCAGATGTTGCCTCTGCTTGATAATCCTGTAACGACTCATCTGTCTGCTAAGCCTCGATCACCCTTACGACAAGAGAGGGTTAAATCGACAGACTCGATAGCTGAATGATAGAAGACTGTACACCAAAATTGAAGTCGTACTCTACTATATCCTCGAACATCCTCCACTCCTGAATCATCATGTGTGCCACCAAGCCTCGTGGTTGATGACTGAGCACATTCACCTTGCCTGGGTGGTACTTGAGATTAAAATCATAGTCCTTCGGCGTCTCTGCCTCATGTTTAACTTAGACTGAGAAAATAGATACTTCAAGCTCTTGTGGTTAGATAAGAGCTCAAACCTGACCCCATACAGATAGTGTCTCCATACCTTCAGTGCGAAGATGACTACTGCTAGCTCCAAATCATGTGTGGGGTAGTTCAGCTCATGGACCTTGAGCTGACGAGACACATAAACTACTGGTCTCTCGTGCTACATTAAGATAGCACCCAAGCCAATATGTGAATCATTAGTAAATACGACAAATTCATCACTCCCAGAGGGAAGAGTAAGGACAAGAGTGGACGTCAGACGGTCCTTCAGCTCCACAAATGCCTGCTCATATGTGTTAGTCCAAACAAAATCTACTCCCTTTCGAGTAAACCTAGTCAACGGGGATGTAATACGGGAGAAGCCCTTAATGAAACACTGATAGCTCACCCTGATCTCGGACGAAGTCGTGGGCTGGCCCCACTGACGTACTGCCTCAACCTTCAAGGGGTCCACTGCAACACCCTCCCTTATCACTACGTGACCGAGGAACTTCACCTCTTCCTGCCAAAACTCACACTTATCCAACTTTGCATACAATTGCTAGGCACGAAGGGTCTACAATGCAATCTCCAAATTCTGCTCATGCTACTCATGGGTCCTCAAATATATTAGAATGTCGTCGATGAAGACCACAACAAACTGATTGAGATATGGACGAAAGACCTCGTTCATCAACTGCATGAAGACTGCGGGTGCATTAGTCAGTCTGAAGGACATGACCATAACGAGTCCTGAAAGCCGTCTTCGGGAGGTCCTCCTCTCAGACTTGAATCTGATGATAACCGGAACATAGGTCAATCTTCAAAAAGAACTATGCACCATGTAGCTCATCAAATAAATCATCTATCCTTAGGAGCGGGTACCTGTTCTTGATTGTGACCTAGTTGAGCTCGCGGTAGTCCACGCAGAGCCTCAATGAGCCATCCTTCTTCCTAACGAAGAGTACCATCGCCCCCCATGGAGAACTGTTCGGATGGATGAATCCCAACGCAGCTCACGCAACTCCATCGATGTCGTACGATACGGGGCCTTCGAAGTTGGCGCGGTACCGGGCACGAGATCAATCTGGAACTCAATATGACGACGTGGCGACAATCCTGGAATTTCATGAAACACATTGGGGAAATCACAAATAACCGACAACTGGTCAATACATGCTGTAATAGGCTTCTTAACGGTGCAAGACATCAAGCATGACAACAGCTCTCCTCTGGGCTCGGTAACAAACTAAAACTATGACATGCCTGGTATGCAGAACATGACTGTGCTCGCGGAGCAGTCCAAGATGGCGTAGTACTCAGTAAGCCAATCCCTGCCTAAGATAACGTCAAAATCTAACATTGACAGCACGAATAAGTCAGCGTATAAAAAGATATCACCAACCAGAACAGGGCAAGATGAAAAAAAATGGCCTAATACTATGGTCTTTCCTAAGGGCGTTAATACAATCAATCCCTCACTAGCAGACTCTGTCGGCAATCCAGTCAATTGGTAAAAATTCACATAAATGAATGAGTGCGAAGCACTGGAATCAAATAATACTCGGGTGGTGCATGAAAAGACTAGAAGTATACCCTCAACGACTCCTCCGGAGGTCTGCAGGTCCTATTGAGCCGCATAGAATCTAGCCTGAGCTAGTTGGGGAAGTGTTTCTCCCCTCTGAGATCCCTAGTACTGTTACTGCCTTTGCGGTGACCTGCACTGCTGTCTCTGCTACTGCTAGGGCCTCAACAGTTGAGGTGGCTACGGTTGCTGCTACTGCGGTCGTTGTTGCGCTGGAGGCTGTTATGGCCCTCTCGGCTGCTGCAGATGAGGGCGGGGGCACTTAGACACGTGATGCCCTGTCCCACTACATCCAAAATAGTTCCCTAAAATGGCTGCTGGGGTGGCACTGGAGGTTTTGCTGGTGCTGTTGGTGCTCTAGCAGGTGGCTGACTCCTGTACCTCTATGGTCGTCGATGCTGCTGGGAGCTACTGGAGGAGGCCTGCCTGTTTCGGCCTTTCCTTTAATCTCAATCAATCTATGAACTCACCCACTCAATCTCATAAATTTGGGCCATTCGTACTACCGCCTGAAAGGTTGGGAGCTCATGCCCAATAACACAGTCGCGAAGACCGTAACGTAAGCCGTTCTCAAAATGATTGGCCTTCCACCCCTCCTCATCAATCAAATATGGTGCGAATCTCGATAACACCACAAAACAAGCAGCATATTGTGCCATGATCATGCCTCCTGCACCAAGGTCTCGAACTCTAGTGCTCTCTGACGACGAATGTGGTCGGGGAAGTACTAATGCTCGAATCGGTCAATGAAATCCTCCCATGTCTAGACATAATCAGGCCCTACAACATGGGTAATGAAGGTCCAACAATGCTCGGCCTCTCCCCGGAGAATAAATATGGCCAATCGAACTCGCTGTTGGGTCATACATGTCATAGTATCAAAAATATTCTCCACATCGGAGCACCAGCGCTCGGCTGCAGTCGGATTAGGCTCGCCCTAGAAATGCGGAGGATCAAGCTATTAGAACTCTCGAAGAAGTGCGCTCGGACGCTCCTGCTCTGCCTGAGTAAGCGAAATAACTGGATACCTACCCTGTCCCTGAAGTGGGGCTGTCATAGCCTACAACATCTATTGTAACTGAGAGGTACTCACAGGTACGGTCGGCTCCACATCGGCCTCAGGTGGAGGAATGACATCCTTAGGCAGGGGAGCAGGGGATCTCTGGGGGTGGAATGGGAGTCACAGGTGATAAAGCTGGAGCCTCAGGTGGTAGAGCGGGAGTCGATCAGGTCACTCTCCTAGGCAACATATACTATAGGAAAGAATAAGGATGCCAATCAACCTTAAGAATTGCACGTTAGGGAACTCAATCGAAAGGTTACGCACTCAGAATCTAATCGTCTTGAACTCATAGTAAATATGTGATGTCATTCTTGGTTATTCTTAAGTTATACTCTAATACCAACTTCTGTCACGCCCCAAACTCGAGAACTGGGCTCACAAAATTTTTGATTGCCGAATTCAGCGCTTACAGCCTCCTCAGTACCCCATTCTCAGCTCCTGACACTCATACACTAGGTTTCGATCCTAGGATCCTACAAGGAGGATTTTTAACATCAATTTAATTTGTAATGAGCATAACCATAAGCATAACCCAGGAACAATAACCATAAAAACACCATCAAAAAATCCACTATGATCAAAAACTTTGAGTACAATGTATATAAAAGAAAAGTACAAGATAATGAAAATAGCAAAAAAAACTCCAGAAGCTCGACTGTGTGCTCCAAACTACGGACTGTATGCTCCAACTACCACAAGACTATGACTATGTCCTAGCGTCACCTACATGCAATGATCATGCATAAGCTTATAAAAAGCTTAGAGGGCGGTGTAAGTGTGTGTGCAATAAAGGCATGCTCAGAATGTAAGGTCAGAGAAATGAAAAATCATGCTGATGAGTATATGAATACAATCAGTCGTACCAAGGCTATGTGGTGCAAGATATGAATGCTATTGGCTATATCAAGACCATGCAATGCAGATACAACTTAAGCATGCCAATCCTCATCCAAATCCTCATATAACTCATCAAATATCAGTACAGTTCTCATTCTGGATAATCACCGGGGTTTAGTACACTCCAAATGGCACTGTCGTTCTCCCAGCTGCATATTCCAAGTGAGCGTAAGTGTAATGTCCTGGAAAAATCTGTACAAAGACCCGAGTACCACCTCGAGCAGAAATCACTTAGGACCAAATCCACTAGAAATTAAATGAGAATTAACTAGCGTTAAACTAGATTACTTGTGAAATTAGCACCAACCACTTTAAATACGATCTGCAAGACCTAAAACTTGTAGAATTGTTAATGCTACTTTACCCTGAAACCTAAGATCTATCTCTAAACCCGGTTTCTCTCGGGAGCACATTGAAACCCCGTATCGAACCCGGACCACACGTCGAAAGTTTGATAGAGATGAACTTAGACAAATATGACCGCCTTATTAGACTTAACAATCACCTCAAAAATTAAGTCCAGACAGTATCCCACGACGATTTACTTGAGTTCGGAGCGAAGTGTGTGAGAAAAGTGAATGTTTTTAGAAATTAAATCCAAATTTAAGTAGTCTGACTCATGTCACTTGCGGGCTAATTATAAGCATTCTGACCATTAGAATTTGACCCAAATACACCCTCGAATCAGGGGAAATGTCCCACACGTGCCAATATACTTGTGGCCTCGATCGAGTATCAGTGACCGTTGAACTAAAACTGGTCCACCACGGTCGATTTGTAGACCCGATCAGACTAAAAACTTAGGTTGACCAAGATCTAATATTAGTGAGCTTAAGTTAGACCGCATTCAGCAAAGGGACCTCCAAAAATACTTCATTAGATTGAAACAAGCCCGATTTGGATATAACCTAAGTATACCATGGCCCTGGGGCTGTTTCTATCAGTTTTAGGCCTATATAAGGGCTTTAAACACCCTCTCTCATATTCCATACGAATTCTCAAACCCTAGCTAAGAAAAGAGAAGAAAAGGAAAGGAAAGAGAGAGAAAGAGAGAGAGTGAGTTGGAGATTCATCCTGGGGTTCTTCCCAGCTTCACTACGTGCCAAATTTGTTCATTCGTATCGCTATACGGGTGATTTTGATTCTATTCTTGGGTAAGGAAATCCTAACCCTAATCCATTCTAGGGTTTTCAATAGTTTAAGTAATGATATAGCTAACCAAATTCGTTCTTTAGGTTGCCAATCTGCCGTTGACGAAGATTAAATGTCTAAATCATATCCGTTATGCGTTTATCAATTTAAGGTGCCGACTATATACGATTAGGTTATAGTTTTCAAGACTTTCAAAGTCAGTTAATGATTTATTAGTAATGTGGGTGCCATTACACATACCAAATGAGCTATTTGTTTCGTTTTACGTATATGTATAAACTATGTTGTGAATAGAGTATTTCATGTGTTTGTTAAAATGTTTGTATGCATTTAAAATCTGATGTTGTGATTGCCATGATTAACTGTCATAGGTACATGGGTGTTATATATGCAAAAACTCCTTGGTAAAACGATTTGCCCTAATACGTAATATAACCAACATACGTGATGTATGTTGGAAGGTGTAGTCTAAGTGTTTGTAAAAGTGTCTAAATGAGTTAGTTGTTAGTAGATTGTGATTTAGGAGGGAGTTGAGATATGAATCCCAATTATCTTAACTATGTGTGTGATTTCCTCCATGAACTGTATAGCCTACTTATTCATGTTTAACTATGTGTATGATTTCCTCCATGTACTGTGTATTCATGTTTAAGTTATATTCCATAACATGTTTATATGATTATAGGATTTGACTTAAACGTGGTTGGGACTATATCACAGTCCAGGTAATCGGTAAAAGTTCTCAAACTGGTAGCTGAGGTTATTTTTACCACGCAAGATGTGTTCGATGAATTCGAGCCGTACTTGGGATGTCGACAGTGGTTAGGCCACACAGAGTGCTTATGCATTTCATGTCGATCAGCTCAACATGCGATCGTCCTAGTCAAGCTTGTCAATTAACTCGATTGACCCGATGTATGTTCACCATGTTTGGACTCTACTGCTTGAATCTAATGTACCAAACTCACCAGTGAAACCCTGTTAACCTCGGTACCTTGATCTACTAAGACTCATGAGTCGAACATGGTGGTATGAGACACCGTGGTCAAGCTGTCAGCCTACGTTAGGGCGAGGAGCCTCCCCGTAGTGACCAGTGAGAAACCCAGACTCATGAGCTGAATACGGGGGTATGGGACATTGTATTCGTGCTATCGGCCTATACTGATTTGGTGATGAGCCCTTTATAGTGACCTCAAGCATACCTTGACACTGCATTGAGACGACGAACCTTTTTATAGTAACTAAGGTATAACTAGGCCTGTATTGATTGGTGACGAGCCCTTTGTAGCAACTTAGAATCGTAACATCATATGAGATTTACTAGGACTGATGACCCTAAAATGGATCATTGTTTGGGTATTGATATAAGGGAGGTTCCTTAGCTTCCTAATCCTGCTGTATGAAAAGGACTAATAAGAACTTAGTAATCATGTACATGCACCACACTGCATGTGCCGTTTGGTGTTTGGCAGAGCACTGAGGAAGTGACTAACATGCGCGACTGTAAGATGAAGATCGCAGAGGGAGTGCAGGCGAGGGCATACATCATTTCTTCATACATTCTTACATTAATCAGAGTACTTTGGAATGTTTAATTGTACTGCTTTATCATTTCTGTTTGACTGAATTGATAACATGTTAACCTTTGCTGTATAGCTCCACTGAGTTGATCACTCACTCTCATGTTCTGAGATGGTGCTTAAACACCAAATAGACTGTCTTAGTTGCAGGTGATGATGTGACACACGAGGCAGATCCGGAGTTTAATGATGACAAGGAGGCATTCTCGTGGATGCAGTATTCAGGCGAGTTCACTTAGACCGTTCTGAATCATCGGGACTTCAGGGTTTATACTTTATAGAGGACTATCACATTTTGACATTTGTATTTTGAAAAATACTTATAATTATCACCTAGCAGAGCATACATATTTTGGAGACTTATACTGGCTTATATTCATTTCAGTCTTCTGCTTGCGTATTACAACTATCCCTGGATTATGTTTTGCTGATTTGGCTTAATTTGCTTCATATTTTATGCACTAATACAGACAACATACATCCATCATTAAAAAATGTTGCATAAGTGATGTTTTGGAACTTGGGAGTTGAGTTATGCTCGACCCCCAATTTTCAGGGCGTTACAGTAAGAAACCTCACTATCTGTTTGGCCAATAGTCTACCAATACCTATCCGGCATGTCGATAGCAGACCTATTCACGAGCTGGTCAAACTCAACCTAGTCATGCCCCTTACCCTCGGGCGAGTAAGGCCATACCCCTTTTCAATCGACCACGACAAAGTGAGAGACGCGGCTTATTGGTATTCGGCCCTCGTGCGCTCATATATCCACTCGGTTTCGACGTTGGAGTCATCCTCTGGTACCATCGGGTTTAGGAATTTTCACCCAAGGACATCTATGGCGCCCCGATGCTTAATAATAATATTTTTGGTATCCAATCCTGCCATCGACGATGTGCCTATGGAGGTCATAGCCCTGATGTCGCTAGGGCGTATAGTAATCATGTCATACAAATGTGAAGTCCATGAATTAAACTATCAGTCATGCAACAATCCTGCGTGTACTGCGCTAATGAAGGGTAACTTTGCATATCAGGGAGCCCATAAACAATCTGCCCGAAGGAATATGCTATGATCAGTCACTCCTCATATTAAACATACATATGATGTGTATGAGTATGAATCATGAATCTATACTAAACATGTTATATGATAATAAACCCTATTCATAATGAAGATGAGACTAGACGGCCTACACACTACAAGTATGGGACTATCAATGGGCCTTAGGGAGAGTGACAATGTGGACATTTAACCATCATTGCCCACAATGTGAACGTCAAACCATCATTGCTCCCAAGGCACGACCTGCTATGAACATCATTACATAAACCATGGTGGAATCACATATTGTAATGGGCCTTATGTACATCCCATTGGGCCTCGTCCCATGGGCCTCAAATATATGAGTTGTGTCGTATCACATGGGCCTCAAATATATGAGTCGTGTCGTATCACATGGGCCTCATATAAATCTAGGTGGGCCTCAACATCAGGCCTCATATATCACATCGGGCCTAATCAAATGGGTTGAAACAATGGGCCAAATCAACTAGGCCAAGTCGAATGGGCCGAGTTGAATGGCCGAGTCCAATACACCATTCATCAATTGCTAGGGATCATTATATAGATCATAGAAAAATGAATCATATCCAAAGGATCATCTAGACCATACCACAAATGGCAGTGGAGGTAATGCTTTCCACTTGTTTAAACCACACAGAGCCATCAGAAGATTTATTTTCCACCCAATCTGTTCACAAGTCCCTGCTAAAACAAATATCATTTGATCCAAAACTTTTAGGATCTGTTAAAGGGATTTCAATGGTGGAAATTCATTCTCCCCTGATTTCTTTAGTGTGGTCCACCAGACCATCAAAGTTATTCATCTTTAGTCTCTAGCCTTGAGGTGGGATGGCCAAAAGGATGGATGGTTGGATGTAACGCATCTATCAATGGTGGGTCCCACGTACGTGGCCCATCATAATAATGTATATTAAATAGTATTAATGTATTATATATATTATATACTTAGATATAATATAATATATTTTATATACTCCAGATTCACTGTCCAATTACATGTGGATGGAACATATTACGTTATTAAAGGTGGGTCCCACGTAAGAGTGGCCCACCATCAACATTTATTAATATAATATTCGTATTATATAATAATATTATATATATATAAATGTATGTGTGCACGAGATTGCAAAGGGTCCAGCGTCTAGACCTCTGGACGCTGGATGGGCGGCTTAGATGGATATATTCATCAGTAGTGGGTCCCACGTGGGGCCCACCATAATGTTTATCTGCCATCCATACCGTTGATAAGGTCACACAAACCCTGGATGAAGAGGAAAAATAAATTTCATATGGATACAAAAGTTCTACAATTCAAAAGGGTTTCAATGGTAGACGTTTAATCTCCACTCTTCCCTGAGTTCCAGGTATAGACAATTCTTGGGGCAACCCACAGCTAGAAGGGGGGCCTTTAATTGCATTGTGTGGATGTTTCACACACATCATGGTGGGGCCCACAGTTGGGATGCATGGTCCCCTGGCCACCATCGACGCCAGCCGTTAGCGTCCTCTATTAGTAGCAGCAGCAGTCGCTACTGCTGTTAATTTTTTTTTTTAAACATCACGAATTTCTGGGGTTTTTCATATATAGGGCCCACATCTGAAAAATCCAACCCGGCCATTGGATTTTATGGTCCATGATTGACCAAATGAGACCAATATGTGACCTGTTTTTGGCGAATAGAAGAATCAAGGTGGGTTTTAACGGTAATAACACTATTTCCTATGGTATGGCTCGCCCAAGAATCTGATTGGTCTCAAATTTTTGGTCAACGTCTAAAAGGAGCTGGGGAACGGGCTTCACAACTTGGATTACATTCATTCATCATGGTGGGGCCTACATGAGCAGTGTACACTTCACTGTTATCCACAAACCACGTCAGTACACACGACACTATTAGCCGCACCCACCCACACTTTCACACCTTAATGTAAGCCACGTCTAGCATCCCTGGACGTTGGATAGTGGATACAACGCAGGCATCATGGTGGGTCCCACATATATGCGGCCCACTTAATCTGGATCAACAGGATGTTTGTGTTTTTCCTTCCATCCAGACCTGCAAACAGACTGCATGATGTAGATCCCTCACTTCCATCAGATGGGTCCTACATGAAGGTGAATGGCATGGGGATAATATATGCTTCATGGTGGGACACACACCAGGTGGGCCATTCACCCCTTCATCATCATCACCATACAAGGAAGAGAGAAAGAGAGAGAGAGAGAGAGAGAGAGAGAGAGAGAGAGAGAGAGAGAGAGAGAGAGAGAGAGAGAAGATGGTGATAGAGGGACCTCGCTACTATGGGCCCCTTGTGGTTACATTACATACATCAAAATGGGTCTCACCAATAAGTGGGCCCAAGAATAAGAATTTAATGGTGGATCACCCACCTCTACGCCTCCTTCTTACTTCCTTAGGCTTGTATGCTCCTTTGCTTAACTTTTAATGGTGGATTATGGAGTTTTGATGGTGGGGATGAGAGATGAGAGGGTGGGCCACACTTAAGTTGCTCTTGGAAACTTGGGGAGCTTGGATGTTAGATTTTCTTTGCTTGGGAGAGTGTTTTGAGAAATGAGGGAGAGAGAGAAATGATGGGATTAAAGAGATGGATGGAGTGGTGGGTGTAAGGAAAGGAGATGGGGAAGCATGGGCTTAGTTGAAAATGGTGTAAAAGAGAGATGGTGAGGGGAGAGAGAGTGTTGACTTATGGTAAAGGAAGGAGTGGTCATGTGTACTTGTTGTTGGGTGAGGTAGCATTGAGGTAAGGTGGTGTAATTGACTTGATTTGATGGGACATGTTGTAGAGATTCGCTCAAAATTTGTAATGCGCGGCGTTTCTCTGGAATGAATGCGGACCCACATCTCCTGGCCTGGGTATCAGTTCGATGCGTGAGTCATGGCATTGGAACCGCGGCGACGGTGTGGTCGCTAAGGTACAAGTTTCGAGTCGTGTTGACTCTGATATGCAGGACTCATCTTAGGATCACGCGCAAATGTCAGATACGGGTCGAAGGTCACCGAAATTTGACTGGAAGGACCGTGGAAGCCTACAGAATGGTATGGTCTAGGATATGGGTCTTACACCCATACATCAAGGTGAGTCCACACATGTGGGACCCACCAGCTTTGGAAGAAGCTAATACTTGTATTTTCCCTTCACCCCATCCATATGTCCTGGACGTCCAGCGGATGGACGGCCTGAATGGAAATCTATGGACAGACAGCTGGGATGTGAAACATGTGTATCATGTTGTCACACATGCTACACTCAGCATGTCATTAAGGTGAGCCCCACGTCCCATGCATGAACGAGGTGGATTTTTAACATAAACATTATGGTGGGTCCACGTGGTGGCCTACCAAAGTCTTAGATCAGCTGATATTTGTATTTTCCTTCATCCAGGCCTATCCCAATGGATAAGCAGCAAGGTGGGCCTCATGAACGGACGGTTTGGATTAAGTGGGCCACACGCCATCAAACAAAGAGAGAGAGAGATAGAAACGGCATGCGATTGAGGGCTCCGCCACTATGAGCCGTCCCTTACAAAACATATATCAAGTGAGTCCCAAGGCATGTGGGCCCTAAATAAAAAAATCAAAATCTAGTACTATGAACACCCACCATTGGATCTTCTTTGTCCCTTAGAATCCTTGGCTCTTAAGCTCTCCATTTGATGGAGGATGATGAGGATTGAAGGGCTAGAATGAGAGTTGAGGGGGTAGGAAGAGGGCCACACTTGGCTCTCCTTGTTCTCCTTAGAGCTTGGACAGTCCTCTCCCTGGGATTGCTTGGGATGGAGTGAGAAATGAGAGAGAGAGAGGAGTGTTGTTGTAAGGAGAGATGACATGGAGGGTATGGTGCTTGTTGACTTCTTGGTAAGAAAGGAATGACTAAGTATGAATTTATTTGACTTGGTGAAGAGAGAGGTATGGGTGAGTGATGGGTTGTAATGGGATGTACTTGACTTGATTGATGTGATGTTTGGGTAGAGATTATCTCAGGATTTGCAATAAGCGTTGTTTCCTCTAAATAAATGCGGGCCCACAACTCCTGGCCCGGGTATCACATCGGTGCGCAAGACGTGGCGTTGGAACCACAGCGACGACGCGGTCACTAGAGTACAAGTCTCGGGTCAAGTCGACTTGAGTATACGGGATACGACTTAGGGTCGGGCGCAAATGCCGATTATAGGTTGTAGTTTATCAAAATTAAACAGGGAGGATCGTGGGAGTATACGGAACGGTACGGACTAGGATATGGGCCTTACATCTTATTCAATATATTTTGTACGAGAATGCTGAATTGGATTTTTAGAGATATTTATTGTACTCGAATGATTGCAATATAAGGTCATCGTATTTTGTGTATTTTCATAATCATCTAGTATTCTTTTCATCCAAATTAGCTGAATGCAAGCATTCCCTACAGCAATATATTCAGCCTCTGCAACAGAAAGAGATAAAATTTTATTTCTTTTTAAGTCATGATACCAGGCAGTTTCCAACATAGAAACATCCACCACTAGTAGATTTTCTATCATCCACATAACCTACCTAATCTGCATCAATATAACCTGTGATTTATATAGACGTTGAAATTACGGTTAGACCGTTACTATCGAAGTATGGATGTATGACCAGGTGTCATAGAGGGGGTGAATAGGACTTTTAAAAAAAATTATGTCCTATTGAGCAATAAGTTCTACCAATTCAAAACTTAGTTGAGCATGATTATCAAGAGTTCATTAACATATGTCCTAAGATAGTGAAAGATCAAAGTGCTGCATTTTATCACACATATATTGCGCATAAGTAAATATTTCAATAATTAATCACAAACATAACAATATATATATAGTGGTTTGGCTATGTGCCTACTCCATTCCCGGCTGACGCACTCCCCCTTAATGTGTGTCAGATTTCACTATCAAATGGTTTTAAATAAGGTTGACCATTAACCTTCTCAACCTACACAAGGTTAGCTAAGGAGTCTACACAAGACATCCTTAAAAGCCTACACAAGGAAAACTATGCCTAGACCAGGCAAACAGGTCCTACACAATGACACAACCAGGAGGTTACACAAGATAACCTATGCCTACACAAGCAACCATATCCTATATAAGGAAACAACGTATTCTCCCGTCGGAGGCCTATGAAAGTCTTAATAACTTAGTAAGATAACCTCTGAATCCCAGTCCTACATAAGGAAAGGTCTTTAATATCTCTGGACTCTAATGACTTACTTGTAAGTAGGTGAACTTTGTTATTTGCACATGTTGAAGATGACCTTCCATGTTGATGAAGTGTCTTTAGCTCCTTTGATTCTCAATAGCTGTAGATGCTCCAATACAGGTCACTAGTGTTGGGTCAAGGTATTCTACAGAATCTTCTCTATTAAATGTTGGTCCTTAAGTGAAGGAGGGATTTTAGAATATTAATCATTTAAAGGATTCCAGCTTAATGATTTGTCATTAAAAGTGCTGCTGAAGGATCCTTGAATGGTGAAGTTCATTCTTCAATCCAATCTATTGATTTAACAATGACTATATTTAAAAAGGGATTGAAGGATGAACTAACATGAGAAAAGGATTTAAGATGGTAGGTGAATCAACTATAATAATAACTTTCTTAAATCTCTCTCTTTTTCTCAATTAGGAACCTGAGAAGCAACCCTCTTTAAATAGGCAATAAAGTCCAAAATGGTAAAAAAAAAAAGGGGCAAAAGTCTCTCCACGTTCAATGTCATAAAAGGTCATTCAATGTCATCGAAGTTTACTTCGATGACTTGAACTGCCTCCGATGTCATCGAGATTTTCTACCGAAGAAGCTTCAGGTTTTCTTAGAGACTTTTGATATTCAAAATTCGATGTCATCGAGACTACATCAATGTCATCGAGGTTTAAATTTCGATGACATTGAATTGAGTTCGATTGCATTAAATAATTGATGTTTTCATTCAAAAACTCTCTGGACAGATTGGTCCCAATTTTGATGTCATCGAATGGTTTTTTTGATGTCATCGAATGCAGTTTGATTAAATTGAATAATTTATGATTTTCCTGTTGAGCTCGCTGAACATATGGTGCCTATTTTTCAATGTCATCAAACCTTCCTCGATGTCATCAAAGTTTGAATTTCAATGACATCGAATGGTATTCAATTGCATTGAATAATTCTCCAGTCATGTGGTTTGGTTGATGAACATATTTGGGCACTTTGTCATCGAATAGAGTTCGATGTCATCGAAACTCAAGTTTCAATGTCATCAAATCAATGTTTGATGCCATCATTAGTTGTAGAAAACTTGTAAATTTTCACATGCTCTTGCAACTTAGTTTTCTGTTTTCTAATCCACCAAAGATGTTTTTCTTGTTGATTTTGGGACAGGTTACAACAATTTTTAAGGGGATTATTACCTGAGGTGTTTTGGTCATGGGATGTGAGGTTTAGTTTACCTTTGGTGATCATTATACACATCCATTTTGTTGAGTCTTCAGCTTGTAGTCTTCATGTGGGGCTCACTGGACTATATGACTTACCTGTCACGTTAATTGAAAAACATGGGCACTTTCAGATGTAACATGTGGAGACAATAAGCCTAAGTTCACAGAACTTGCAACATATCTGATTATCGATTTAACAACGGATAAGTGAGATTCTTTGGGGTCAGATTGATATTTAGCACAAATGCTAACATTGAGTGAAATATCAGGTCCACTAGTAGTTAAATAAAGAATACTACTAATCATATTGCGCTATAGTCGAGAGTTAACACTTGTACTTGATTCATCTTTTGAGAGTTTAAGAATCGTACTCATATGAGTGTTAAAATTCTTACCATGTTCAAAACCAAACCTTTCTATTAGGTTCAATGCATATTTGGCCTGAGAGATGAATATGCCATCTTCAAACTTTTTTATTTGTAATCTAAGGAAATAGTTTAGTTCGCCGACCATACTCATTTCATAAGATCTGCAAACTTAGTTGAAAGATTAGCACAAGTAGATCCATAAATAATATCATCAATATAAATTTGAACAATTAGGATATCATTATTGTATTTCTTGATAAATTCGATTTTGTCAATACTACCCATAATAAAATTATGACTAAGTAAAAATTTAGTCAATTTCTTATACCATTCTCTAGGAGCTTGTTTTAAATTATAAAGTGCCTTGTTAAGATGGTAAACATGATAGGAAAGTTTGTGATTTTCAAAACCCTTTGGTTGTTCAACGTAAACTTCCTCACTTAAGTCACCGTTAAGAAAAACACTTTTTACAACCATTTGATATATTTTAAATTTTTTATAGCATACAATGGAAATAAATAATTTGATTGATTCAAGACGCGCAATTGGCGCAAAGGTTTCATCGTAATCAATACCTTCAATTTGTGTATAACCTTGTATAATTAGTTGTGCCTTATTTCTTATAATATGCCCCATTTCATCAATTTTATTTTTGAAAATCTACTTGGCTTTAGTCACATGTTTGTCGGAAGTTCTGAAATTAGATACCAAACATTATTGTTAACAAATTGATTTAATTCATCTTGTGTAGTTAATATCCCACTTTAATCAGTAAGTGCCTCATTTACATTACCCGGTTCAATCTAGAAAGTAAAGCAAACATGATTACATGTATTTTCAAGCTGTCTTCTAGTCTGAACACTAGTGTGAGGATTACCAAGTATTTAATTAGTTGGATGGTCTTTGACTAACCTTAACTCAGTATTATCAGATTTAGATGAGGATTTAAGTTAATTAACCAAGTTGATATCATTATCATCTTGATCAAGACTGGGTGTGATCAGTTGATTATCTAGTACAACATTTATTGATTCTTGTATAACTTTAGTTCTTTTGTTTAGATCCCAATATGCTTGACTATTTAAAGAATAACTTAGGAATAATCCCTCATCGCTTTTGGCTTCAAAATTTTTAAATTTTTATGGTCAAGTAAAATAAAGCATTTGCTTCTAAAAGTTCAGAAATATTAAACAATGGGCTTTTTGTTAAACCATAGTTCATAAGTTGTTTTGTTTTTAGCTGTTCTAATGTAAACACGATTAATTATATAACATGCAGTATTAACAACTTAAGCCCATAAATATTTAGGTAAATTCATGTTATTTGGTATTACACTAACCATTTCTTACAAAATTCTTTTTTTTTTCAGCAACCCCATTTTGCTGAGGCATTTTTGGAGCAGAAAATTCATGCAACATTCCATGGTCATTGCAGTATTTTTCAAAATTACTATTTTCGAATTCAATTCCATGATCACTTCTAATTCTGATCACAGATAGTGCCTTTTTAGTTTGGATGTATTTTGTAAGTTTTTTTTACTTCGTCAAGAGCATCTAACTTCTCTCTTAGAAAGGCTACCCAAGAAATTTAGTGTAGTCATTGTCACGCCCCAAACCTGGAAATCGGATTCATAGGAATCCCGATGGCCGAATCCAGTGCCGACAGCCTCCGTAGTACCCCATTCTCGGCTCCTAGCATGCATATGCCAGATTTTGATCTTGGGATCCTATAAGGAGGAATTTTTTTTTATATGTGTATATATATATATATTTTTTTTATTTTTTTTTTGAAATGTACATTTAACTAGTAATAAGCATAACCACAAGATTACCCAATTCACAACGGCAACATCATCATCACATATCCACTAATATAATCATTTCAATACAATACTGAATGGAAAATACATAAATAGAAATTCAAGCTCCAGAAGACCACCGCACGCTCCAAGCTCAATACTTCTGCAGCCTAACATCACCTGCACGCATCTATCGTGCATAAGCTTATAGAAAGCATAGAGGCTGGTGTAAGTGTGTGCACAAGATAAGTGCCAAGTATTCAATACAATGCCCTAATCATACAATACCAGAAAACTGGTAATCCACAAACCATACAATGTCTGAATAAGCAGAAATACTGACAAGATATAAATCATACGATAACAGAGTAAGTGGAAGTATGAACAAATCTATAAGTCAATCAATATCAGAATACGCAATATAGAACAACTATACAATAAGGAGTCATAAAGAGCCAAATATCGGATGCCGAGAATGTAATGCAATATACAAATCCTGCTAAATCTGTCTAGGCCATATAAGTTCAGAAATAGCAACCCAAGATGCCATATGCTTGCGGATGTAATGCAATATGCGATGCGAATGAAATAACCATGCTGGATTGTGAAGTCGGGATGATAGTACGTAGTATCGCAGGCTATGGGGTCCACCACAAGTGACTTCTATCCAAACCAGTCTCATACCTAAATTTGGATAGTCAGACTCATCATGGTAAAATCCTGATCTCAGGTTAGTCGCGCCCCCAACCGAAATCCTTGCCATAACAAAGGTACATAACAATTAGTTGCGCACCACCAGCCCGAGTGGATAGTGAATGAATAAATGAATGAATGATCATGCAACTCCTACTCAATAATTCCACATATCAATACGGTTCCTCTCTAAAAAATCACCGAGGTCTATTACACTCCATACCAGATTGTCGCCTCATCGTGCGCAACAAGGTGAGTGGAAGAGACCTCACTATCTGCCTGCCAATATCGGGCCCAGCTCGTCAATAGCAGACCCATTCCTCGAGCTGGTCAGACTCAACCTAGCATTACCCCCTCCTCTCGGGCAGGTAAGGTCACACCCCCTTCCAACCGACCACGACACAGTGGAGAGCACAGCCATCTGGTATTCGGCACTCAGTGCTCATCTACCCACTCGGTCTAGACGTTGGAGCAACCTCTAAAACTAAGAGGATTTAGGGACTTTCACCCAGGGATATCTATAGCACCCCATGTAGAACAGATTTTTGATGTCCCATCTGGCCATCCACCATATGCTTGTGGAGGCTACAGCCCTGATGTCGCTAGGGTGTACGGTGGTCATGTCACACAAATGCGAGATGCATGAGTCACACAGTGCAATCATGCATCGATCCTGCGCATACCGTGCGCTCATGTGGGGTAACTTCGCCTATCAAGGAGTCTCACAACAACCAGCACTATGACATATGTAATGGTCAATCATATATCATAACAAACATGCAGATGATGCGTATGGGCATATATCTTGATGCTATGCAGTCACATACTCATAATCAGTATCAATAACAGGCATTGACAATCGACAACGACAACGTGGACATTTAACCAACATTGTCTCCTAAGGAACGGCCTACATAAAGCCTAACATATAGTGGACTCATGGCCTCACACAAGGGCCAAATATACAACACTATGGGCCTCACTCAAGAGTTTAATACACCTCATGATGGACCTTGCACATGGGCCTAACATACATTACAATGGGTTCCATCGCCTAGCCCTCAAATGCATTACAGTGGGCCTCATCACATAAGCATCATATACATCACATTGGGCCTTAAACAGGGGCTGGATACACGTCACAACAGGTCTCAAATATAGGCCGCATATACATCACATTGGGCCCCGACAATCAGAATCGGCAATCAGCCACGACAATTGAAATCGACATTCGGCCACGATAATCGGCCTCGATCGACAATCGGCCTCGATAATCAGAATCGACGATCAGCCACGACAATTGATAATCGGCCACGATCGGTAATCGGTCACGATAATCGGCCTCGAACGGTAATCAGTCAATCAACCATGACACGTAAAGTCGGCAATTGGCCACGTCAATTGATAATCGGCAATCGATCACGATAAAGGGCCTCGATCGCTAAGCGGCAATCTGTCAAGTCAATCGGCCACGACAATCGCACCGATAATCAGCAGATACACAAAATGGGGTTCATAGATGATCAGTCGATCAACTATAGTATAAAGATCAGCACTCGGCCGTGGTGATATCAAATTCGATAACACGGAGCCATCCGTCTACGGTGAATGGGGCCCACTTATTTGGGTTAATCCACTGAGGGAATGATGAGAATGGGCCTAACAAGGCATAAGGGAAGGTCATAATGTGGACATCCAACCATCATTGCCCATCAATGTGGACATCTAACCAACATTGCTCCCAAGGAGTGGCCCACATAACAGATTTATACGCAACGTATCTGCTACACATACATCACATTGGGCCTCATTCATGGGCCTCACATACATCACATTGGGCCTCATTCATGGGCCTCACATACATCACATTGGGCTTCATATAAGGGCATTGAATACATCACAATGGGCCTTAACCCATGGGCCCCAAATACATCACAATGAGCCTCAACCCATGGGCCCAATACATCACAATGGGGCTCAACCCATGGGCCCAATACATCAGGCGGGCCGCATTACATGGGCCACACCAACGGGCCTCACACAAATGGGCCACAAATACATCAGGTGGGTCGCACTAATTGGCCTAGCACAAATGGGCCATAAATACATCAGGTGGGCTGCACTAACGGGCCTAGTACAAATGGGCCACAAATTCATCAGGTGGGCTACATCAATGGGCCGCACTGGGGGGCCTTATATACATCAATGGGCCGCACTAGTGGGCCTTATATACATCAATGTGGACTACATCAATGGGCCGCACTAGGGGGCCTTATATACATCTAGTGGACTACATCAATGGGCTGCACTAGTGGTCCTTATGTATAACAATGTGGACTACATCAATGGGTCACACTAGTGGGCCTTATATACATCAAGTGGACTACATCAATGGGCCGCACTAGTGGACCTTATAAACATCAAGTGGGCCCTGCACGCATGACAGGTATATAGCTGATGTGAGGCTACTCTAGCCAATCCGTTTCCCATACGTGTATCAAGGCAAGTCCCTGTAACACCCTGAAAATCGGGGGTCGTGTATAAACTCAACTCCCGAGTTCCAGACCGTCACTTATGCAACAAAAATGGTTATGATTCAATGTTGTCTGATTTAAAGCATTCACATGAGTAAAAGTATACCAAAACTGCAATTCATACTTCAGATCCAGTGATAAAAGCAAGCGGAAGACTAAACAATGTATATATCACTGTATGGAAAAACAAAGTATATCTCATCTGTCTCCAAAGTATGACTACATCTCTGAGTCTCATATACATATGCATAAACAAAAATAATGTCCAAAATAAAGTCCCACTGATGTCCCCTCGATCCAGGTCGCCTACGGGAAGCCGTCATGATACTGCATATACGAGAACTCATCCTGGTCCTCGTCGATCTCCGACTCCACCTCCTGGATCTCGACCTCACCTGCATCTACAACAGGGTCTGGTGGGTGTTGCAAACACCATCCCGTAACGTGGGAATGAGTGATCAACTCAGTGGAATCATAGAGCAAAGATTAGCATGTTCACAATTCAGTCACGCGATAATAGTAAAGCAGTAAATCAGACAATCCTAATACTGTTGTTAATGCAAGATGATATGACGTGATGTATGCCCTCACCGAAGATCACCCTCATGCGGCAACATCTTACGACCGCGGCATGCCACACTCCCTAGAGTGCTCCACATCTTCCAGGCACATGCAATGCTATGGTGATATGATTTCCAAGTTGTTATTAGTCCATTCAAATAGCAGGATTGGGAAACTAAGGTACTTCCCTTGTATCAATCCCAACACAGATCCTGTCTAGGGTCGTCACTCCTAGTAATCTCATACGATGTATATTTCGTAGGTCACTGCAAGGGCTGCCAGGGCTATTGCTCGCACTCGTTGCACCGCTCCCCCATCACCTTATCAATACAGGCCTACCGTACTCTACTGCAACGGAAGGGTCGTCGCCTCCCGTGGACTCAGAATACGCTCGCAGTCACTACAAAGGGCTCGTCGCCTGATCAGTGTAGGTTGACAGCTAGAATATAGTGTCCCAAACCACCATAATCTGCTCACGAGTCAAGGTGCTCATTGGTCACTACGGGGAGGTTTGTGGCCCCAGCGTAGGCCGACAGCTCGACCACGGTGTCCCATACCACCATGCCCGGCTCATGAGTCTTCGTGGATCAAGGTACCATGGTTAACAGGGTTTACAATGGTAAGTTCAGTACCCTAGGTTCAAGAAGTTATGACACATACAAGGTGAACATACATCGGCCAGTCGGGTTACTTGACGGGCTCGACTAGCGCGATCGCATCTCAAGTCGAACGACATGAAGCGCGTAAAACACTTCGCGTGGCCTAACCACTGCCGCCAACTCTAAACACGAATCACGTTCATCGACGCGTCGTTCGTGGCTATGACCAGTCAGCCACGAATTCGCTCGGTTACCGACTGCCTGGACTAAGTCTAGTCCCACACATCTATGGAATCACATTAACACTATATGCAAAGGTATTGGAATTGAAATACATCATGTGAGCATGTTAACACATGTTATAACATTCAACTTAAGCAAATCTTCAAGGCATACTTTCCATGCATGTAATCCAATCATGCATAAGGTCAACATGTAGGAAATCATTTAGGTCAGCATATTAATCAAGAAATCAATCTCAAACTACTACATAACATCATTTAATTCAATACATACTAATACAAGCATTTATACAAACACATACACTACACACTTAAGTCTACATATAGTATGTCGACCCAAAGTGCGCAACTAGGCGAATCTCTTCGCCAAACTGATTATGCAAGCATTCCTAACTCCCTAAAGCGGCGACAAACCATGTCAATCACGTCAGCAAAATATGCATGTAGACCGTACTTCCTACAATTGACTAAAATGCCCTAAATCTCATATTCTTCGTTAATTTACGAAACAGGAAACGGGGAGCATGTTGTACATGTCAAACGGCGATGTCGTCGATAATCTACTATTAAACGACATTGAAAGCGTTGTAAACCGTCAATCAAAGCGTCTAAAATCCTCACCTAGTCTCTTACGGTTGCGGAATTTTGAACGGAGCGTGTACGCTTCGTCTACGGCAGTAGGAGAGCCTGATTTATGGAATACGTTAGCTAACATGTTATGCATCTAAGTAAACCCTAAATCAGCAAGTTTTTGGGGTTATTTTATACCTGAAAAAGTGGAGAAATCACCAGCCAGGTGATTGGAAAGAAGTGCTGAAGCAGCAACTGTCAGGGGCTCGGAAGCGGGAAAATTCTCTTCTTCTCTTTCTCTCAAACTCTCTCTCTTTTTCTCCTAGGGTTGCAATTTTCGGATGGAAGGGAGAAATGAGGGTTTCAACCCCTTTTATAAGCTTAAAATCACCGGAAATAGGCTCCGGGACGAAGTTTACTTGGTGCCTATCCATTTCGGGGCTGTTTCGGTCCAAAAACTGCTTTCTGGTGGTCCCCTGGTCGATTGCGGTCGGACTTAAGCTCATGTGTACCAGATGTAGCTCGTATTAAGTTTTCAGTCTGGCAGGGTTCGCAGATCGCACGTGGCGGACCAGTTTCAGTTCAGCGGTCACCGCACATAGATCAGGGCTGAAAGTCTCATGATAATAAATAGAAATTTTTCCTGATCCGAGGGTGTAATCTGGATGAATTCTGACGGTCAGAACGCTTAATACTGACGCGTCAAGTCGTGTGCCAGATTTGAATTTGAAATTCCAAATTCGTCCTTATTCGCGGTCGCTTCAGTCCGGGTTCAACGAAATCGTCTGTGATTATCGGTTTGACTTGATTTTCGAGATGATTATCAAGTCCAGCTGGGCGGTTCTAACGGTCTAAGATAGGAGGTATCGGACCTTCGACGCGCGGTCTAAATCCAATACAAAAGTTCAATGTGGTCCAGAGGATAAACCCGCTTAGAGTTTGATCCAAGGTTATAGAGTGTTGTAGAGTTGTTTGTCCTACTCGATTTGGGTCTTGTAGAACGTATTTAAAGTGATCAGGGACTATGTCCCAGCTACTCTAGCGTTGCGCTAGCTAACTTACGCTTAATTTCCATGGAATTTATTTCTACGCGATTTCGGGTCGAGTTGGTACTCGAGCCCAAGTACGGATTTTTCACAGGCGTTACAATCTACCCCCCTTAACAAATAATTTTATCCTCGAAATTTGTACCTTTTCATACTCCTCGAGAAGCTGTGGGTAGTTCTTTCTGATCTCGGCTTCTGTCTCCCAAGTAGCCTCCTCCTCAGTATGATGCGTCCATAGTACCTTCACAAGGGGAATCACCTTGCTACGCAGTACCTGCTCCTTCCTGTCTAAGATGCGTGTCGGTCGCAGGATATAAGTAACATCCTCTCCTAACTGCACCTGCTCCCATCTGATGATATGGGAAGGATCAGCAACGTACTTCTTCAACATAGAAACATGAAATACGTTGTGGACGCTCGCGAGGGGCGTGGGTAAAGCCAATCGGTAAGCCACTGCTCCCACACGATCGAGGATCTGGAATGGACCAATGAATCACGGTGCCAGCTTCCCCTTCTTCCCGAACCGAAGGACTCCCTTCATAGGGGAAACTCGCAAATACACGTGATCCCCGACTGTGAACTCAAGTGGCCGTCGTCTCGTATCGGCGTAGCTCTTCTGTCTGCTCTGCGCTGTAAGAAGCCGACGTCGAATAATATCGATCTTCTCTGACGTCGCCTGCACCAACTCTAGGCCGATCAAGCTATGCTCACCGACCTCTAACCAGCAATGCCGTGCGCGACAAGGTCGCCCATACAGCGCCTCATAAGGTGCCATGCCGATACTCGCCTGGAAGCTATTATTATACGCAAACTCCGCATATGCAAGACAGTCATCCCAACTGTCCTTGAAGTCCAATGCTCAAGCTCGCAACATATCCTCCAGGATCTGGTTCACTCGCTCCGTCTGTCTGTCCGTCCGTCTGTGGGTGGAAGGCAGTACTGAATTTCAACTTCACACACATAGCCTCCTGAATGCGAGTCCAGAAAATAGAAGTGAACCGCGTGTCTCTGTCCGACACGATCTCCAACGGAACTCCATGCAGACGCACGATCTCTCTGATATACAATCTAGCCAGCTCGTCTGCAGAGTTCGTAACTCTGATCGGTAGGAAGTGCGCCGACTTCGTCAATCGGTCGACGATCACCCAAATGGAATCATGTCCCTTCCTCGTCTTCGGCAACCCAAAAATGAAGTCCATGGAAATGAAATCCCACTTCCACTCTGCAATCGGCATAAGCTGCAAAAGTCCAGGTGGTCGGCGATGCTCTGCCTTCACCTGCTGACAAGTGAGACAACGGGACACGAACTCAGCTATTTGGGTCTTCATACCTTCCCACCAATACGTTCTCTTCACGTCACGATACATCTTCGTACTGCCTGGATGCATCGCGAGTCTAGTAGAATGCGCAGCCTCGAGAATCTCTCGTCTCAAGTCAGGGACATCTGGGACGCATAGGCAGCCACGGTAATGTAAGCCCCCATCCATACCAACTCGCCAGTCGGCGTCAGCATCATCACTGGCCTGCTCTCGAAGCTCAGTAAGATGCGCATCGTCCCTCTGCGCCTCGATGACTCGGTCATCGATCTGAGATCGCACCTGTACGTGTGCGATGAACTCAAATGGTTCCTCTATGGTGAGTTTCTGCTCAAAGTCTCGCAAAAACTCAACCATATCCCACTCGGCAACCATCAGCGGAGCCACAAACTCTATCGCCTTCTTGCGGCTCAACGCATCAGCCATAAGGTTCGCCTTCCCAGGATGGTAAGAGACTTCAAACTTGAAGTCCTTCAGCGTCTCCATCCATCGCCGCTGCCTCATATTCAAGTCTCGCTGCGTGAATATGTACTTGAGGCTCTTGTGGTCGCAAAAGAGCTCAAATTCCTCTCCGTAGAGGTAATGTCTCCAGAGTCTCAGTGCGAATATAACGGCTGCCAACTCTAGGTCGTGTGTAGGGTAATTCTCCTCGTGTTTCCATAATTGTCTCGAGGCATACGAAATTACCCTGTCCCTCTGCATAAGGACACAACCCAAACCAACGCTAGACGCGTCAGTGTATATAGTGTATTTAACCCCTTGCTCTGGCAATACTAGCACAGGGGCGGACGTAAGCCTGTCCTTCAGCTCCTGAAAAGCTGACTCCACCTTATCATTCCAGGCGAACTTCACGTCCTTCCGTGTCAACTGAGATAAGGGTCTCGCGATCTTCGAGAAGTCCTGAATGAAGCGCCGATAGTAACCAGCGAGACCCAAGAAACTCCTCACCTCAGTGACAGAACCAGGCCGCTCTCAGTCCTACACCGCAGCTACCTTAGACAGGTCAACTGCCATGCCATCCTTGGACACCACTTGTCCCAGAAACTTCACCTCCTGCTTCCAGAAGTCGCACTTCTTGTACTGTGCGAACAACTGATGCCGTCTGAGCGTATTAAGGACCAAACGCAAGTGCTCCTCATGCTCCTCTCGACTCCTAGAGTACACCAAAATGTCGTCAATGAATACAACGACGAATCGATAAAGGAAAGGCCGAAATATCCGGTTCATCAGATCCATGAACACGGCCGGTGCGTTCGTAAGACCGAACGACATCACGAGGAACTCGTAGTGACCAAAACTGGTCCTGAATGCTGTCTTCTGCATGTCCTCATCCCTGACGCGCAGCTGATGATAACCTGACTGAAGATCAATCTTCGAGAAGTACTGCGCTCCTCTCAACTGATCAAACAAGTCATCGATCCTGGGGAAAGGGTACTTGTTCTTCACCGTGAGCTGGTTCAGCCTGCGATAATCAATACACAATCGCAGCGAACCATCCTTCTTCTTTACGAACAAGACCGGTGCTCCCCAAGGAGACACGCTAGGCCGTATAAAGCCAAGCTCTAGCAGACCATCAATCTGCGTCCTCAACTCCTCCATCTCACATGGTGCCATGCGATACATCGGCAGTGAGACGGGTGTAGAACCAGGAATCAGATCGATAGTGAAATCGATCTCACGTCGGGGCGGCAAACCAGGGATCTTCCTGAACAGATCCCCGAACTCAGAAACAACTGGCGTCTGCTCAAGTACTTGGGCACCAGCGTCACGCAATAGAGTGGCGTAGCTAAGTATGCGGAAAGAAAGATTTACCTGCACTGAAAACGTGAAAGGCGTGCCCTCAGGCTCGTACACCGTCACCACACGAGCCTCGCAGTCAATCTCGGCTCTCGCTGCAGTCAACCAGTCCATGCCAAGAATGACGTCGAGATAAACGAGCGAGGGATCGACGACCAGATCAAGAGTCATCGTCCTGCCTCCCAGATCAACTAAACAACCCTCACACATCTGGGTGACATCCGAATAATCTCTATGAGCTGCAAGGACTCGCACGCTACCCATAGTGATAGTCTGTAACCCAAGACGTCTGACTACAGCACGCGATATCAAAGAAATCGTGGAACCAGTGTCCACTATGACAAGAACGGGAGTACCTCCGATATGGGCCGTGACCTCGAAGGCTGAATGCTGGAAAGTCGGCGTCGTAGCTGCCTCAGCGGTCAATGCATGAACTCGAGCCTGCTGTGGCCGGTTCGGCCGCTGTGTCAAGGGCTGTGGAGGCTGTCGAATCTGCGATACCGTAGGTCTGAAAGAAGGATGCGCAGGAGCTGACCGTATAGGCGGTGCTGATATCGCCTGTGGACATACACGATCAATCTTCTGCGGCGGCGAGAACCCACTGTCCCGCATCCTCGAAAAGCAACTCTGCGCCAAGTGGCCCGTCCTCCCACAGTATGTACATGACAAATCAGGGCGCCAAAACGGTGGTACAGGCGTCGTGGTCCTAGTAGGAGGATCAATGCGAGGCCTCTTGCCCGCGAAGGGCCTGTCTGGCAAATCCGGTCGCGGCCTAGAAGCAGCCGGGCCTCGAGATCGCGCAAGTCGATCCACGTCCTGCTCTGCCCGCATGGACATGTGAACCAACTCCACATAAGAGGGAAAACTAACACAACACATCTTCGACCGAATATCCGGTCGCAAGCCCTCCAAAAAGCGCCGTATGCGCATCTGCTCATCAGCTAGGATCGTCGGGACGTACCTGCCCAACTCTGTGAACCGATGCTCATACTCGGTAACTGTCATCGCTGCCTGTCTGAGACGGAGAAACTCATTCTCCCTGTCGTGCCTGTAGGTCTGGGGATAATACTTCTCATGGAAGCGAAACTCAAATGCTGCTCACGTCCATACAAAATCTGCGGCAACAGTCCGCAATACGCTATCCCACCACATACTGGCCTCTCTCTCAAACAGGAAGGTAGCCAGCTCTACCTGCTCAGCCTCGGTGCAGTGCAACATCCGTAGAATCTTCGACACCCGGTCGAGCCAGTACTCAGCCTCCTCGGGTCTGTGAGAACCCGAAAAAGTAGGAGGCCGCAAGCGCTGAAATCGCTCCAGAAGGCCCCGTGTGTCGGCAAGATTCCCCGCAGGGAAAGCAGGCGGCGCAGGATGAGCTATACCCTCATCCTGGGCGTAAGTATAGGCATCCTCAGCTGGATGCGCAGGTGGTGCAGGTGGAGTAGATGTAGTCGCACCCCCACCCTGGGCTAAAGTCCCCACTATGGTGGTCAGAAGCTGCTGCTGCTGTAGCATCATAGCCATCATCTGCTCGAATCTGTCAGGGGGTGGAGCAGGCTGTGGCGGATGGAGTGTGGAAGTAGATGAGCGCTGTGGCTCTCTAACTGATGGTGTAAATGGCGGTGGTCCATCTGTAGGACCAATAGCAGGCTGAGACGATCGAACCGCCTCAGGAATCGGGCCCACAGCAGGGTCCGAACGAGTGCCAGACTGAGAGGGAGTCTGATCCATATGCTCTGACAATGCAAGGCGAACCGTGCTCCGCGTAGTCTTGGGTGGCATTCCCTATATTCAAAATAGGGCGCAACCTTGTCAGTCTCAGTTGCACAAATACACCACAATCATTCACATAGAGAGTCAAAGGCATTCCATGCATTTCAATTAATCAAAATTGTCACAATACAAGGGATATATCCTTACAAGCATCATGACTAGAATTACATGGAAATTAAGACAGTTAAGCAATAGCAACATAAGCAAAGCACTAGCCCTAACAGGCTTACACACATAAAGCAGGAAATGATTAACTACTGATAATAACATCAAAGATCGCATCGCTAGTCGGAGTCTGGTGACGGAGGAGGAGCACCCTTATCCTGTAGGCAACACAGGATTGCCTTCAAGGTGCGAGTCACCTTGCCAAATTTCTTCTTTGTAACGGCCTTGGCATCAGCGACTTCTGCTCGAAGTTCTTGGACTTTCCTTCGCAAAGCGGTCTGACTCTCCTCCATCCGAGCAATGCGGTCGTCGATAGTAGCCTGCGCAGAAGGAGGAGGGCTCTCATCAGTATCCTGAGCCTCCTCTTCTGCTTCTTCCTGAGCTTCTTCCTGAACCTCTGCTCTAGGTTCTTCTTCGCTTTGATCTTCCTCTTCATCAAAGTCATCCCCACTATCCCTTTCAAGTTGATTTTCACGGTATTGTGACCTAATCTTCATCTTGACCATTGTTGACTCATCGATGGTGTGAATCGATACCGGCAATTCGGGCCCAAGTCTATAGGCAAACTCAAGCGCAATCTTGCAAATAAGTCGGCCAAAGGGAAGCGATTCGGATGTTCTTCTCGACCTGGCTATGAGAACTATCTACCGTAAGATGAAAGTGGCCATACATACGTTCTCTCCCTGGGCCACCAGAAATAAGAAATCGACCATAAGACGTGTACATTCAATGCGGTTCGTCGACCTGGGATAAACATTAAACGTGCAGATATGGTGCAGCAGGCGCAAATCCTCAGACATGTACGTCGCCTTGAGGCTATTATTAGGCTGCCATGGAACCAACTTACCGCACAGAAACCTGGTGCGGCGATCTCGTTTACGTCTAGTCCTCAGATTCTTCTCGCTAGGATGCACGTCACCTAGAGGCACGTTGAGAAGTCGCGCAATCAATCGAACGTCGATCGTAGCCATCCGATCTCTACCAAAAGGGATTTTGAACTGCAAAGGCTCCAAGGTAGGATTCTGGATGCTAGCATAGAAGGCACGAACGGTGCTCACATTAGCACGAGCGTGAGCTTCAAAGATCGGACCCCAGTGCGCAGCTTCAATGCGTTCGAACAACAGATACTCGCCGAACAATCGTCCATCTACGTCCGCCTCAAATAACACTTTGCGATCAGTGTATTGACCATGAGGCATCTCCGAAAGAATTGTTCGTCCAAGGTGTGCATGGGGATCCAAATCCCGCTTTGTACGGCACTCCAGGACTACAGCTGGACCTGCGGCGGTGCTTGAACTTGCGGCACCACCCCGCGTTCTTCTCGATCGAGCAGGGCGGCTCAGCCCAGCCTCGTCTGTTGCAGTTTTCCTCTTACCCATCAAAGATATGATGGATGAGAGTGACAAAAGGCCCAAAATGGCTTCCACAAAAGCCATGAAAAGCGCCGAAAATGCGGAGAAATGGCTGCCCAATCTGAGAAAAGGAAATCTAGGCGTCGTAGAGGGATGCTTCAAACTTCCCAAGGCTGTACTTTCAGGGAAAAATACAAACAAAAAGATAGAATGGAGCACCTCACGATTTCAGCTCTATTTGGGGGATTTTGGAGCTCCAAATGGTGAGATCTTCAAGAAGAGGGGCTGCCAACACCCAATAAGTGATGGGTGGTGGTCGGTTTTGGCCAAGGAGGGTCCTAGAAGTGTTTTGGGACGCCGGAGTTTGGAGTGGGTTGCTGAAAATAAAAAATAGGGCTATGTAGAGGGCTGTTTGTGAAGGAGGGGTAAGATTTGGGGGTTTTTGTGAGATGGGAGACGCATAGGGAGGGTGCACGACCCATTTAAGGGTGTGCGCCCAAAAATCGGGGCAAACGGACCCCGCCGGTCGGCGATGCATTGCCCGACCGGCGATGGCATCGCCGGCCAACTTCCAAGTTGGCCGGTGGGACCCCATGAGTCTGGTCCCCCATGGTCCCAGAGTTCTAAAAAGTTAAGTCCCACCCCCTAGTTCATTGTACTTTGGTCTGTATGAGCCCAAATGTGTGTTCGAGGCTTTCCGGGTCCACATCGCAATCCCGAATACCAAACCATATTATGCAGCATATGAATTTGGGGTAGAAGGAGCCAATACATCTATCTAGACCCTTAGTTACTAAAGAAAGTGAAGTTAGAATGGCCTTATGGCCATTTTTCATGAAATTTTACTATTCACTGTAAAACTTTATGAAAGTACTAATTTTTGTTAATTTCACATTAGGTGTGATGCCTAACATGAAATGGATAAGAAGGAACTGAAGGTCGGAGTGTTTAGAGGAGGAATTTTGTGAATTTTTGGCGAAACGGGGTTTTTAAGCCCTGGCGATTGATTACAGGAGTCGTGGTCATCCCACGGCCCAAGGATTCACTTTTGCGGTTTAAAACCGCTCATAGGACGTCTCCACCCGACTTCCTACAGCTTAGAAGTGATTCGGGTTGCTTTACGCGACCCGAGATACATTACAGACTCGATCTTGCGATCGATCCTATTAGACTTCGCCTATCGGCGAATCTGCGATCCTAGAAGTGTTTCTAGACCCCTCTCGCACCCACCTAAGTCAAAGGAAGCGACAGCGTACGTCGCAAGACCATAACGCAGGCCCAGTATACTCTCATTCATGCTCTGATACCAACTTGTAACACCCTAAAAATCGGGGGTCGTGTATAAACTCAACTCCCGAGTTCCAGACCGTCACTTATGCAACAAAAATGGTTATGATTCAATGTTGTCTGATTTAAAGCATTCACATGAGTAAAAGTATACCAAAACTGCAATTCATACTTCAGATCCAGTGATAAAAGCAAGCGGAAGACTAAACAATGTATATATCACTGTATGGAAAAATAAAGTATATCTCATCTGTCTCCAAAGTATGACTACATCTCTGAGTCTCATATACATATGCATAAACAAAAATAATGTCCAAAATAAAGTCCCACTGATGTCCCCTCGATCCAGGTCGCCTACGGGAAGCCGTCATGATACTGCATATATGAGAACTCACCTGGTCCTCGTCGATCTCCGACTCCACCTCCTAGATCTCGACCTCACCTGCATCTACAACAGGGTCTGGTGGGTGTTGCAAACACCATCCCGTAACGTGGGAATGAGTGATCAACTCAGTGGAATCATAGAGCAAAGATTAGCATGTTCACAATTCAGTCACGCGATAATAGTAAAGCAGTAAATCAGACAATCCTAATACTGTTGTTAATGCAAGATGATATGACGTGATGTATGCCCTCACCGACGATCACCCTCATGCGGTAACATCTTACGACCGCGGCATGCCACACTCCCTAGAGTGCTCCACATCTTCCAGGCACATGCAATGCTATGGTGATATGATTTTTAAGTTGTTATTAGTCCATTCAAACAGCAGGATTGGGAAACTAAGGTACTTCCCTTGTATCAATCCCAACACAGATCCTGTCTAGGGTCGTCACTCCTAGTAATCTCATACGATGTATATTTCGTAGGTCACTGCAAGGGCTGCCAGGGCTGTTGCTCGCACTCATTACACCGCTCCCCCATCACCTTATAAATACAGGCCTACCGTACTCTACTGCAACGGAAGGGTCGTCGCCTCCCGTGGACTCAGAATACGCTCGCGGTCACTACAAAGGGCTCGTCGCCTGATCAGTGTAGGCCGACAGCTAGAATATAGTGTCCCATACCACCATAATCTGCTCACGAGTCAAGGTGCTCACTGGTCACTACGGGGAGGTTTGTGGCCCCAGCGTAGGCCGACAGCTCGACCACGGTGTCCCATACCACCATGCCCGGCTCATGAGTCTTCGTGGATCAAGGTACCATGGTTAACAGGGTTTACAATGGTAAGTTCAGTACCCTAGGTTCAAGAAGTTATGACACATACAAGGTGAACATACATCGGCCAGTCGGGTTACTTGACGGGCTCAACTAGCGCGATCGCATCTCAAGTCGAACGACATGAAGCGCGTAAAACACTTCGCGTGGCCTAACCACTGCCGCCAACTCTAAACACGAATCACGTTCATCGACGCGTCGTTCGTGGCTATGACCAGTCAGCCACGAATTCGCTCGGTTACCGACTGTCTGGACTAAGTCTAGTCCCACACATCTATGGAATCACATTAACACTATATGCAAAGGTATTGGAATTGAAATACATCATGTGAGCATGTTAACACATGTTATAACATTCAACTTAAGCAAATATTCAAGGCATACTTTTCATGCATGTAATACAATCATGCATAAGGTCAACATGTAGGAAATCATTTAGGTCAGCATATTAATCAAGAAATCAATCTCAAACTACTACATAACATCATTTAATTCAATACATACTAATACAAGCATTTATACAAACACATACACTACACACTTAAGTCTACATATAGTATGTCGACCCAAAGTGCGCAACTAGGCGAATCTCTTCGCCAAACTGATTATGCAAGCATTCCTAACTCCCTAATGCGGCGACAAACCATGTCAATCACGTCAGCAAAATATGCATGTAGACCGTACTTCCTACAATTGACTAAAATGCCCTAAATCTCATATTCTTCGTTAATTTACGAAACAGGAAACGGAGAGCATGTTGTACATGTCAAACGGCGATGCCGTCGATAATCTACTATTAAACGACATTGAAAGCGTTGTAAACCGTCAATCAAAGCGTCTAAAATCCTCACCTAGTCTCTTACGGTTGCGGAATTTTGAACGGAGCGTGTACGCTTCGTCTACGGCAGTAGGAGAGCCTGATTTATGGAATACGTTAGCTAACATGTTATGCATCTAAGTAAACCCTAAATCAGCAAGTTTTTGGAGTTATTTTATACCTGAAAAAGTGGAGAAATCACCAGCCAGGTGATTGGAAAGAAGTGCTGAAGCAGCAACTGTCAGGGGCTCGGAAGCGGGAAAATTCTCTTCTTCTCTTTCTCTCAAACTCTCTCTCTTTTTCTCCTAGGGTTACAATTTTCGGATGGAAGGGAGAAATGAGGGTTTCAACCCCTTTTATAAGCTTAAAATCGCTGAAAATAGGCTCCGGGACGAAGTTTACTTGGTGCCTATCCATTTTGGGGCTGTTTCGGTCCAAAAACTACTTTCTGGTGGTCCCCTGGTCGATTGCGGTCGGACTTAAGCTCATGTGTACCAGATGTAGCTCGTATTAAGTTTTCAGTCTGGCAGGGTTCGCAGATCGCACGTGGCGGACCAGTTTCAGTTCAGCGGTCACCGCACATAGATCAGGGCTGAAAGTCTCATGATAATAAATAGAAATTTTTCCTGATCCGAGGGTGTAATCTGGATGAATTCTGAAGGTCAGAACGCTTAATACTGACGCATCAAGTCGTGTGCCAGATTTGAATTTGAAATTCCAAATTCGTCCCTATTCGCGGTCGCTTCAGTCCGGGTTCAACGAAATCGTCTGTGATTATCGGTTTGACTTGATTTTCGAGATGATTGTCAAGTCTAGCTGGGCGGTTCTAACGGTCTAAGATAGGAGGTATCGGACCTTCGACGCGCGGTCTAAATCCAATACAAAAGTTCAATGTGGTCCAGAGGACAAACCCGCTTAGAGTTTGATCCAAGGTTATAGAGTGTTGTAGAGTTGTTTGTCCTACTCGATTTGGGTCTTGTAGAACGTATTTAAAGTGATCAGGGACTATTTCCCAGCTACTCTAGCGTTGCGCTAGCTAACTTACGCTTAATTTCCATGGAATTTATTTCTACGCGATTTCGGGTCGAGTTGGTACTCGAGCCCAAGTACGGATTTTTCACGGGCGTTACAGTCCCACTGTCCAAGGACTGGACGGTGGAGATACATACATCACGTGGGTCCCACAAGTACATCACGTGGGGCCCACAGCTAGGCAGCATGAATGAAACACAAATATTATAGTGGCGTCCCACACCACCTACCTAAGTGGACGGTGTGAATATAACGCATTATCAAGATAGGGCCCACCATAACATTATTTTCTACCCAATCTGATCATAAGGTCACAAATACTTGAATTAAGTGGAAAACAAATATCATATTGATCTAAACTTCTGTACACCCAAAAAGGATTTCAATGGTGGATGTTCAATCTCCACTGATTTCTATAGTGTGGTCCACTTAAAAGATCTGCCTCATTTCTTTGTCTCAAGCTTAAAGACAAGCTCACCAGATGGTTGGACGGTTTGGAAGTACCACATACATCATGTGGGACCCACAACCTGCTGACGTCATCATAGCAGTGGGTCCCACCGTTTAAATGGACGGTGTGGATCAAGGGACCCACATAAATTGCTGACGCCACCTGCAGCAGCAAGCTGTTGGGTGAGGTACCAGCCAATCTGTTTCCCAGGTGGGTCCACACGTGTGGGACCCACCAGATTGAATGGACGGCATTGAAGAATACATACATCATGAGTAGCACACCGTCCAGCGATGGACGGTGTGGATAAAGAAATATATACATCGAGGTGGGTCCCGTCCCACATGTGAAGCATGTGTGGGTGAGCCCCACACGTGTGCCAATGGTGAACGGCATGGACATTACACATACCTCATGCTCAAGCCCACGTCTCACTGACGTCATCAGCATCTTCAAAGCTGTTGATCCCCATTGTCCATATGGACGGTGGGATAAAATTCATATATCATGATGGGTCACTACAAACGGATGGAGTAGATCTAAAGCACATGCATACAAGTGTAGGGTCCACATTGGTGGGCCACCCTAAAGTGAAATACCAAGCCACTATTTGTATTATCTGCTGCATCAGGGCCTGCTGTAAACTGTTACCATTCAATACCACGGATCTGTCCCAATCTGGGCCTATGATCTCTCCAGATGAATGGCGTGGATGCACTGCACATGCAGTAAGGTGGGGTCCACGTGAGTGGGTCACCAGCCGCAGTATCAAGCTACTACTGCGTTTGTCTCTGCATATAGTCCAGCAGCAGGTGCTGCTGGACGGTCTGGATGACCATCATCAAGGAAGGTTGCTGGCCTTAGATGGCGTGGACACAATACATCAGGGTGGGGTCCACGCATGTGGCCCACCAGAAATTTGAATCTGCTTCACTTAGGTTGGGTGGTGTGGATCAAAACAGATGTATACTTGCCTCGTGATGGGGCAGCAAAGCCTACTGATGTCAATTGCATGGGATCCACCGTCTTCAAGCGGACGGACGGTTTGGATATACAGCAGGTACATCAAGGTGGGTCCCATCCCACACATGTAGCACGTGTGGGTGGGCCCCACACGAGCCGAATGGCAGGACAGAGTGATATAACACATACTTCTTGCTGTGACCCACAAGATTTGTTGACATCAAAGTAGGGCAGCAGCTGCTACGTAGGAGGGTACCCCAGCCAACCCACATCCAGGTGGGTCCATGTGGTGTGGCCTATCAGAGTTTTGATCAAGCAGATATTTGTGTTATCCTGCTGTCCAGCGTCCAGGGATAGACAGCGTGGATACAATACATATGTCATGTGGGTCACCACCATCCAGATGATGGACGGTGCTGATCATATATTCAGCAGGTGGGTCCCACCGTCCACACAACTGGACAGTGTGAATTTACATCAGGGTGGGACACATCCATGCCTTGGGCGGCCTGGCCCCCCAACATGTCATGAGGTGGGCTACAAGCATTATATCATAAAAGAAAAATGAAAAAAAGGGAGAGAGGGAGAAAGAGAGGAGAAAAGAGAGATCGGATGGGTCCCACCACAAGTGGACCCTCAATCAACGGTTGAAAATAAAATAAATCACTCACAAACAAAGGAAAAAGAGAGGGAGAAAGAGAGAAGGAAGCACCCACTTTTGATCTTCTTGGACTTTTTCTTCCATCAATGTATGTCAGAGATCCAATGGATGCACTTCAATGGTTGAGATCGGCTTAGGATGGTGGAGATGGGAGATAGGAAAGTGGGCCACACTTGCTCTCCATGGAAGCCATGGACGTTGGGTGCTCTCATGAGGTTGCTTGAGAGAAAATGATATAAATGAGAGAGATAGAAATGATGTGAGTGATAGAGTGATGGGAAGAGAGATGGGTGAAGTGATAGAAAAGTTGACTTTAGAGTACTTTTGTAAGAGAAAGTATGGTGGCTTGTACTTGACATGTGAAGTGATGGATGGGATTGATTGATGTGACATTTCATAGAGATTCCCTCGATACCCACAACATGCGGCATTTTCTTTAAACTGAACGCGTGCCCACATCTCCTGGCCTGGGTATCGCCTCGGCGTGCGAGACGCGGCATCGGAACCACGCCGACGACGCGGTCGCTAGGGTACAAGTCTCGGGTTGAGTCAACTCGGGTTAACGGCGTGTGAATCAGGGTCGTGCGCAATTGTCGGTTAAGGGTCGAGGTTGCTGGGATTCGACCGGGAAGACCGTGGAAGTTAACGGAATAGTACGGACTAGGATACGGGTCTTACAGTCATCTACTACAACTAGAAAATATTTCTTTCCCCCTCTACTCTTCATTCTAGTTAGTCTGACTAAATCCATATGGAGTAGTTCAAGAGGTCTTGCAGTGGCTAAGGAGTTCACTTTCTTGTTACTACTCCTAATTTGCTTGCTTATTTGACAGGCACCACATACTTTATTTTCTATCTTTTTCAATTTAGTTAGACCGTGTAGATGATCTCTTTTGCTTAATCTATATAGGTCTTTATAGTTTATATGTCCAAGACTTTAATGTCAAAATTCAATCTCGTCTGTTTGGACAGTGTAGCATGAATGATTTGTTAAGCAAGAGTCATTAATTATATAGAAATTTTTAGATGTTTTGCGACCATTTAATATTACATGTCCTTTCTCATTAATTATCTCACATCCGTGATTTAAAAAGTTTACACTATGTTTATTATCACAGATCTGAGATATACTCAGTAGATTATGTTTTAGCCTTTCAATATATAAAATATTTTCAAATAGAGGTAAGTTGGGAAGTTGTACATTACCTTGACCAATAATCTTGCAGTTGCTTCCATCTTCGAATGTAACCAAGCCGCCATTTATTTGAATGATGTTTGAGAGAATAGCTTTATCACCTATCATGTGTCTCGAACATCAACTATACAGGTGCCATCTTGAATGGCTGCTTGTTTTGAAAACTTTGTGGATAACAAGATACTTAACCTTTGGAACCTATTTCATTACGGTTCTAGGTTTAGGAGGATCTCTTGATTTTTGCTGTGTTTGGGAGTTAGGATTTCTTCTGTTTCTGTATACTCCATTCTTACCAGAGTTGGATTTTAATAGCTCTTTAAGTAAGTCCATAATTTTATCAACTAAAGGAGGATATCTATTATTATTTCTTTAATATTTGTGGTAGTTGGCACTATTTTTATATTCAAGGTTTGAAAATGTTTTGAATTTTTGAAGTCATTATTTTTTTTAATTTGATTCTTTTAGAGTTTCTGCTTTAGAGTTCGAGGAATCTCCTTTTACAAAAGTAGGAGCAGAATCCTTAGATTTCAAAGAGTTATTTTTAATGTAACCTAGTTCAGACTTATCACCACATCGCCTAGATGAGGTTAACAAGTTTTCAAGTTTCTAGTCACCTTAGGTATATTTACAAGTGTCCCTTAAACCCTGAAGGGAGGAAACTTGAAGTTTTAATTTCTCATTTTCAGATTTAAATTTTTACAATTCAGAAAATTTTAAACTTAAATCTAACTTGATTTTTTTCAAAACAATCGAAAAAATGAGATTTTTCTAAAACAAGCTTTTTAAGTTTTAATTGTAGTTTAGCATAATTCTCTTTTTAAAATTTCAATTCAGCTGCAATCTTACAACTTTCTCTATATAGGGCATCATATGCATCTTAAAGATCATCTTCATTTTCAGAGCCACTTCGTGGAGTTTCATAATCATACATATCACAGTCATCTGAAGAAGTGATTTTGGCTATAGTCATAAAGGCTTTCAATTCATTTACATTTTCCTGATCTGATTCATCAGTTTCTGAATTAGTTTCAGACTCTAATGATTCATTCCAAGTAACTATCATAATTTTTCTTTTAGATTTACCCTTTTTAGGACATTTAGAAGCTAGATGCCCAAATTCAAATCAGTTGAATCATTATGTCTTTTGTTTTAGATTTTCAAAAGTTTGAATTTCCTTTTCATTTGTCAAATGGTTTTTGAAAATTTACTCTTTTCTTATTTTTAAAAATTCTATAGAATTTCTTTGCTAACATAGTCATATCATCTTCATTTTCTTCAATATCAGAATTTACATTAAAATAATTTGAATTAGATTTAAAAGATTTAAGAGCAATGGACTTGATCCTATGAGCTTTGAAATTCATCTCGTAAGTTTGAAGAGAACCAACTTGTAAGCCCCATATCCTAGACCGTACCATTTCATAGACTTCCGCGGTCTTACCGGTCGAATTTCAGCAACCTTCGACCCTTAACTGATATTTGTGCGCGACCCTGATTCGTACGCTATCAACCCGAGTCGACTCAACCTAAGATCTTTACCATAGCGACTGCGCCGTCACTACGGTTCTGATGCCACGACTCGCGGCCGAGGCGATACCCTGGTCTGGAGATATGGGTCAGCGTTCGGTGCAAGGAAAACGCCGCACGTTACGAAACTCAAGAGAATCTCTACGACTTGTCACATCAATCCCATCAATCAATCAAATCCCATCACATCTCATGTCAAGTACACATCACTTTTCACCCTTTTTCAAGCAAGTCACAAAAGTCCAAAAGTTCTTACAAGCTCATACCTTTCTTACACAAAATGCCCTCAAAGTCAAAAAGTTCTTACACCACCCATGCCTTTCTTATACAAATGGCCACAAAAGTCAAAAAGTGTCATACACACCCACACCACCACATCCATCACTCCATCACCCATCACTCCTCTCTCTTTACAACTCTCTTTCTCATTTTTTTCAAACCATTTCCAAGCAACCAAAATTCCATACGTATGAGCCTCTCCCATCTCTCCAAGAGAGCCACAAGTGTGGCCCACCTTTCCATCTCAAGATCTCTCATCTCCACCATCCAAACCTCATCTCATCCATTGAAATCGAAGTTAAGGAGCTAAGGAACCCATAGGAGCAAGAAGATCAAACGGTGGGTGCTTGATAATCATAGTTTTTCATGTTTTTAAGATGGGCCAAGTGAGGCCAACCGATCAATGGTTTGGGTCTCACTTGGGACCCTAAGATGTGGCTGGTGGCCCACTTTGATCATCATGATCATTCCATGATGGGGCCATTCTCCATGGACCCCATCATGATGTTTATTTTTCTTGTATACCTGGGGTCATCTAGACCATCTATTTTAGTGAAGAAGGGATCTCCACCATTGGATTTTAGATTTAATGGGCCCATGTGTAATGGGACCCACTTAATGTATGTTGTAGATTATGAAAGGGAGGGCCCATAGTGTCGGGGTCCCTCCATCATCCGGTCTTCCTTTCTCTCTTTCTCTCCCTCTCTCTTCATTTTTATTTGTGTGTGATGGTTTGGCCGTGTGGCCCACTTGGACGGACCCCACATGATGTATGTATTTCCCATGCCCTCCAAACCCCCCTTCTTTGGTGGCCCACATCCATAGGTGGGGCCCACCTCAACGTATGCATCATGTCCAGACTGGACGCTGGACGTTGAATGAAAAACAAATATGGGCTTGGGTTTAAGGCCTTTTGGGGTGAGCCACTTGTATAGGCCCCACGTTGGTGTATGTATTCAATCCAAGCCGTTCATCCTCTTACCAACCTCATTTTAGCCGTTGAGCAGAAGAATGAGGCTGATTTGAGCATCTGGTGGGCCATAGCATAGAAAACTGTGGTGGTTACCGTTGAAACATAGCCTGAAGTTTCTATGCAACCAAAAATTTTAAACTTTAGACTCATTTTTTCTGTTACGAGCTGTAAAATCCCATGGTCGGGATGAATTTTCCAAATGTGGGTCCCACCAGTGAAAAACCACAGGAATACAAAAAAAAAAGGGAGAGGCAGCAACGCAGCTTATGCTGCTAGTGTCAGACGGGCGTAGGCAGCGCCTGCTGTACGGTCTAGCGGGAGGACAGACAGCCCCACGGCCCAGCCGTGGGCCCCACCCTGATGTATGTTTTGTAAATCCATACTGTTCATTTTGTGGGCCCTTAGGGAGGTAAGCTGCCCTCCAAAACTCAGCCTAATCAAAAGCTCGAGTGGCCCACAATACAGGAAATAGTGGTGAATGAGTGGCTGCCGTTAGCCCCTTTTGGGCGTCTAGAGGTTTTGGATCATATGAAGTTTGTTTTCCTCTTCATCAGGGTCCATGGGACCCATCCATGCTGTACATCCGTTTTGGTGGGCCACACCATCACGTATGTGATGTTATACGGTGGGCCCCACTCCCACGTGTGGGGCCTTCCCTGATCTAGGTGACCTTCCAGGCCCTGGCCGGACTGGACGTCAGTGGATATATATATTTATATATTATGTTATATATACTATATATATTATACATATTATAATATATATTATATATATCATATATATATATATTATATTTTTATATAAAATATACATGGTGGTGGGCCCTACGTGAAACCCACCTTGCCATTTGGAGTGTAGCAAGCTACTGACAGCAGCTATGTAGTTGCTCCTCCTGTCAGCAGCCAGCCCGCAGGCCCACTTAATGTATGTGTCTTTTCTACGAGGTTTGCAGTTTGAATGGTGGGGCCCACCATGATGCATGTGTTACATCTATATCGTCCAACCATTATGAGATCATTTTATGGCATGGGAAAGTGAGTGAATCAGATTAAAGCTTAAGTGGACCCCACCATTTAAATGATGGACTGTGGCATCTACCGTTCAAACTTCTAAGGGTCATGGTAATTTCCTATTAAGCTAGTTTTGTTTTCATTTAATCTATCTCTATGTTAACTTATGAATGGGTCAGATCTTAAAAAAACATAAGGGTGGGCCCAATTTGATATACTTGAGGCCCATTGACGCGGCTCGATTTGATGCATATGAGGCCCATGGTTGAGGCCCACTTTGATATATATATGTAAGGCCCATGGGTTGAGGCCCATTTGATATATTAGGGGCCCATGGGTTAAGGCCCATTGAGATGTACTAGGGCCTATGGGTTAAGGCCCATTTGATGTACATATGGGGCCCAATTGGTGTGGCCCATTTGTTACATATAAGACCCATGAGATTAGCCCCATTTGATGCAATCTAAGGCCCATGGGTTATGACCCATTACAATGCACATAAGGCCCATTGGTGCGGTCCATTGATGTGGGCCATTTGATGAGTAAAAGGCCTATATGATATGGCCCATTTGATGTATTTAAGGCCCAATGAGATGTACCTAAAGTCCATTGCAATGTGTGATCCCAACACGGATTATGTAACGATGTTTACGACGATCATGACTTGGGAGCAATATTGGTTTGATGTCCACATTGTGAGTATAATGATGGTTGGATGTCCACATTACGACTCTCCCTAGGGCCCATTATTAGGCCCGTACTTGTTGTGTGTAGGCCGTCTAGACCCATCTACGTTGTAAGGATAGTTCATTACTTTATTACATGCTTAGTATAGCTCCATGACTCATGATCATACGCATCATATGTATGCTTGATATGAGAAGTGACTGATCATAGTATATGCCTTCGGGCAGATTGTTTATGGGACCCCGATTAGGCGGTGTTGCCCAACATGAGTTTACGATACGCGCAGGATTTGCTGCATGATTGGATAATGTGATTCATACATTTCGCATTGTGTGATATGGTTACTGTACGCCCTAGCGACATCGGGGCTGTAGCCTCCACAGACGCATCGTGCTTGGCAGGATTGGATACCAAAAATTTTATTCTACATAGGGTGCTATAGATATCCCTGGGTGAAAGTCCCTAAACCCTTATGGTACCAAGAGGTTGTTCCAACGTCTAGACCGAGTGGGTACAGGAGCGCCAAGTGCCGATTACCAGACGGTTGCGCTTTCTACTGTGTCGTGGTCGGTTGGAAGGGGGTGCGGCCTTACTCGCCCAAGTGTAGGGGGAAATGCTAGGCTGAGTCTGACCAGCTCGAGGAATGGGTCTGTTATTGAAGAGTCAAGCCCGATATTGGCAGCCGGATAGTAAGGTCTCTTCCACTTACCTTATTGCACTCGATGGGGCGGCGATCTGGTTTAGAGTGTACTAGACCCCAGTGATATCCTAGATTTGAGCTGTATTGATATATGGATTTAAATGAGGATTCACATGCTTGAGTTGCACTTCGCATCGCATGACCTTGGTATGGCCGACATTATTCATGCTTCGCATCGCATGGCCTTAGTATGGCCGATATCATTCATGCTTTGCACCGCATGGCCTTGGTATGGCTAATGATATTCATGGATCCGCCTGCATATTCTGTATTACTCTGATATTGCATGATCATATTACTACCTTGCGCACACACTTTCACCACCCTATAAGCTTTTCATAAGCGTATGCACGACCGTTACGTGCAGGTGACGTTGGGGCGCAGCAGCGCTAAGGCAGGAGCACTTTGCAGATCATTTTGGATATTTTAGTCTATCATCATTGTATTTCTGTCTATGATCATTGTACTTGTAAAGTTTTTTATCATAGTAGAAATGTAATGGAGTTTTTAGTTGTTATTTGTGGGTTATGCCTTTAGTTATGCTTATTACGAATCAAACTGACGTTGAAAATCCTCCTCTTAGCATCTCAAGATCGGAACCTGGCGAATGGGCACTGGGAGCCGAGAATGGGGTTCTACGGAGGCTGTCGGTGCCAGATTCGGCGATCGAAAATTTTATGTGCCCGGTTTCTGAGTTTGGGACGTGACAGAAGTTGGTATTAGAGCATAACTTTGGAATAACCGAGAACAACATTACATGTCTGCTATAAGTTTAGAATGACCAAGTCCTGAAGTTCGGATAGCCTAGCGATCTTCTATTATTGACCCTTAATGTGCGTGCCTTCGAGAGTTTTCAAGTTGATAGGCACCTTCGCTCTTTCCTGTAAGACATGGCACGAGGGAGAGTGACTCGATCGACTCCCGCACCACCACCTGAGGATCCCGCTCCACCACCTGCGGCTCCCGCCCTACCACCTACGATGCTCATTCCATCACCAGATATTCCTACTGCCCATCATGAGTATACTGCTCCTCCACCAGAGAATGGTGCAGACCCGACTATATCCGTGAGTGTCTCTCATTTGAAGCAGATGTTACAGGCTGTGACGGCTGCACTCTAGGGGCAGGGCAGACACCTCGTTGTTTCACCAGTCCATGCAAAGCAGGAGCGCGTGAGCGCCCTCCTTCGTGAGTTTCGACGGCTTGATCCCCCGCTTTTCCAGGGTGAACCAGACCCTACAGTAGCTGAGAGGTGGTGCGCCGATGTGGAGAAGATATTCGAGATGATGGGATGTACGACTAAGTGGCGAGTTCGACTAGCCGTATTTCTTCTCCATGGTGAGGCTGAGCACTGGTGGGCATCAGTCTCTCGAGCAGCAGGCGCTGATTTTGTGTGGACTTGGGAGAATTTTGTGGATCGGTTTGACCGACAGTATTTCCCAGATCACATCCGACGACAGTGAGCATTGGAGTTCGAGGCCTTGGTGCGGGGTGATATGACAGTGGCTCAGTACGCGGCTCGCTTTGTAGCACTGTCTAGATTTGCACCCTACCTTGTAGATGATGAACGGAGATCCCGTCGATTTGAGGATGGCCTGCATTACGGTCTTCGAGGCCGTGTTATTGGGTATGACCTACCGACTTTTGATGGAGTGGTACGGAAGGCCCAAAATTTTGAAGCTGAGTGGGCTGGTTCTCAGTCTGATCACGGTCAGAGGAGAGACCGGAAGAGGTAGGCTCCCTCCCGTGATTCCCAGCAGCGTCAACCATAGTAGAGGTGCACAAGTCACTCAGCCTTTTGAGCGCCAACAGCACCTCCGGTACCACCTCCGAGGCAGTTTACCAGTACTTGTTTTAGGTACGGTTCGACGGGACACCGTATGTGGGAGTGTCCCAGCCCCCAGCAGCAGTAGAGAGGTCCATAGCAGCAGAGGGCTCCACAACAGCCTCCACCATAGCCGTAGCAGATACCCCCACAACAGCAGCGACAACAACTCCCACCACCGAGACCATAGCAGTAGCAGCATCAGTATCAGCCTCAGAGGCCGCAGCAGCAGAGGTAGCAGTTTCGACCGCCTCAGCGACCCCAACAGCAGCAGCAGCACACTCAGAGGGGACAGACACCTACCTAGCAGGCTCAGGCTAGGTTCTACGCGGCTCAGCAGGATCCGCACTCATCTGGAGGGGTTGTCGAGGGTATTCTTTTAGTCTCTGCATGCGTTGCACGTGTATTGTTTTATTCTGGTGCATCTCATTCTTTTGTCGTCGAGAGTTTCTTCCGATCGACTGGCTTGCCATTGAAGTCTGCTCGTGAGGGTCTGTCAGTATCGACTCCCCTGGGGAAGACTGCAGTGTTGGGCCGATTTTGCTCGTCTTGTCCCGTTCTACTTGGAGATACCTTTTTACCTACCGATCTATTTACATTACCGATGTCTGAGTTCGATGTCATCCTGGGCATGGATTGACTCGCTGAGTACTATGCCATATTGGACTGCGACGCGAGGACAGTCACATTTTGTATACCCAGCGTGCCGCAATTTCAGTTCGTTGCAGAGCTCAGAGGAGAGCTGTTGTCTTGTTTGATATCGTGTGCCATAGAGGAGCCCATAGCAGTGGGCATCGACCATTTTCCCATGCCTTGTGATTTTTTCGATGTGTTTCAGGAGATTTCGAGATTATCGCCTCGTCGACTCACCGAGTTTCAGATTGATCTCGTGCCCGGTACTGCGCCTATCTCGAAGGCCCCGTATCGCATAGCACCATTGGAGTTGTGGGAACTGCAGAAGCAGTTGGACGAGTTGCGTGAGTTAGGCTTTATCCGTTCGAGCAGTTCATCGTGGAGAGCGCCGGTACTCTTCGTGAAGAAGAAGGATGGCTCGTTGAGGCTCTGCATTGACTACGGGGAGCTCAACAAAGTCACGATTAAGAATAAGTACCTGCTCCCTAGGATTGATGATTTGTTTGATCAGCTGCAGGGTGTACAGTTCTTTTCGAAGATCGACCTGCATTCCAGTTATCATCAGATTCGAGTCCGAGATGAGGACATTCCGAAGACGGCATTCAGGACGCATTACAGTCATTTTGAGTTTCATGTCATGTCCTTCGGGCTGACCAATGCACCTGCGGTCTTCATGCAGCTGATAAACGAGGTCTTCCGCCCATATCTCGATTAGTTTGTTGTAGTCTTCATCGATGACATTCTAATCTATTCGAGGACCCGTGAGGAGCACGAGCAGCACTTGGAGATTACTTTGCAGACCCTTCGCGTACACCAGCTGTATACGAAGCTGGAGAAGTGCGAGTTCTGGCAGGAGAAGGTGAAGTTCCTCAGTCACGTGGTGACAAGGGAGTGCGTCAGTGGGACCAGCCCACGTCTGCGACAGAGATCCGTAGTTTCCTTGGTTTGGCGGGCTATTATCGACATTTCATTGAGGGCTTCTCTCGTATTGCAGCCCCGCTGACCAGGTTGACTCGGAAGGGCGCAGAGTTTATTTGGAGTAATGCCTGCGAGCGAACATTTATGGAGTTGAAGGACCGTCTGACGTCTGCTCCTGTCCTCACTCTTCCCTCTAGGAGTGATGGGTTTATTGTATTCACTGATGCCTCGCATATTGGTTTGGGTGCTGTCTTGATGCAGCACCGGAGACCAGTGGCTTCGCGTCTCATCAGCTCAAGGTCCATGAGCAGAACTATCCTATGCATGATCTGGAGCTAGCTGCAGTTGTCTTCGCACTGAATGTGTAGAGGCACTATCTTTATGGGGTCAGGTTCGAGCTCTTCTCTGATCACAAGAGTTTGAAGTACCTCTTCTCGCAGTCTGAGTTGAACATGAGGCAGAGGCGCTGGATGGAGCTTCTGAAAGACTATGATTTTGATCTTCAGTACCACCCGAGCAAGGCGAACGTGGTGATAGATGCCCTCAGTCGTCAGCCGCGAGGCCTAGTGGCGTATATGATGATTCAGGAGTGGCGGATGCTTGAGGATGTAGTAGAGTATGATTTCGAGTTCGGCCTGCAGTCTTCTATCGTGCAGTTATCGAGCTTGTCGATTCAACCCTCTCTTGTCGCAAGGGTGATCGAGACTCAACAGGTTGATAAGTCGTTGCAGAGTTATATGGCTAAGGCTGCATCCGAGAGTCAGGCAGATTGGCAGATTGGTACAGACGGTGGACTTCGGTTCAGAGGCCGATTATATGTCCCAGATATTCCAGAGTTACGCAGAGATCTTATGACCGAGGCACATCGATCGTTATTTTCTATCCACCTTGGCTCGACGAAAATGTACCATGACATGAGGAGAGTATTTTTGGGCAGGGATGAAGCACCAGATCGCCAGTTTTGTGGCCGAGTGTGACACGTGCCAGCGTGTCAAGGCCGATCATCAGAGACCCCCTGGTCTGTTGCAACCGTTAAGTGTCCCGATATGGAAGTGGGAGCACATGTCGACTGATTTCATTATGGGTTTGCCGAGGACTCAGCGCGATCATGATGTCATTTGGGTTGTTGTGGATCGTCTGACAAAGTCGGCACATTTCCTTGCGATGCGTGCGACTTGGTTTATGGACCGGCTTGCGAGATTATTTATCGAGGAGATTGTGAGACTGCATGGCGTTCCAGTCTCGATCGTTTCTGACCGAGACTCGAAGTTCATGTCTCAGTTTTGGGGGAGCTTCCAGCGAGCGATGGGGACTGATTTGCAGCTCAGCACAACGTACCATCCGTGGACAGATGGCCATACCGAGAGGGTCAACCAGATCCTCAAGGATATGCTTCGGGCCTACTCGATTGATTTCGGGGGTAGCTGGGATGAGCATCTACGATTGGCTGAGTTCGCATACAACAACAGCTATCAGGCAACCATCGGCATGGCTCCTTTTGAGGCACTATACGGCAGACCATGCACATCACCGATTTGCTAGACCGAGGTTGGGGAGCGTCACCTCCTAGGTCCCGAGCTTGTGCAGGAGACGTCAGAGGCTATTGATATCATCAGGCAGAGGATGCGCATAGCTCAGAGCCGACAGAAGAGTTTTGCTGATCGTCGGCGTCGTCCCTTAGAGTTTGATGTAGGAGACCATATGTATCTCAAGGTCTACCCATGAAAGGCGTAGTTTGATTTAGAGCGAAGGGCAAGCTTGTCCCAAGATTCATAAGACCTTTTGAGATCACTGGGCACATTGGCGTCGTGGCCTATCGGCTTGCCTTGCCATCTCAGTTGTCTTGCGTCCACAATATTTTTCATGTCTCTATGTTGAGGAAGTGTGGGTCAGACATAATTCCTGTTATTAATTGGCAGCCGCTGGAGGTTCGTGAGGACGCTTCTTACATCGAGCAGCCAGTTTCGTATCCTTGATCAGAAGGATCAGGTCCTCCGAACCAAGGTCATTCCTTTAGTGAAGGTTCAGTGGGGTCACCATTCTGTAGAGGAGGCTTCTTGGGAGCGCGATGCCGAGATTCGAGAGTGTTATCCCCGTCTCTTTGATGATTGATTGTGTATTGTATTTTGCATGTTATCTCTGATTTTATGTAGTGATGTTATGTTTCTTCTTCCTTATGAGTTACGCTTAGTTGTGATGGTTGTGTAAATTTTGAGGACGAATTTTTTATTAGGAGGGAAGAGCTGTAAGCCCCGTATCCTAGACAGTACCATTTCATAGATTTCCACGGTCATACCGGTCTAATTCTAAAAACCTTCGACCCTTAACTGATATTTGGGCCTGACCCTGATTCGTACGCCGTCAACCCGAGTCGACTCAACCCAAGATCTTTACCATAGCAACCGCACCGTCGTTGCTGTTTTGATGCTGCGACTCGTGCGCCGAGGCGATACCTTGGTCTGGAGATATGGGTCAGCGTTCGGTGCAAGAAAAACGCCACTCGTTGCGAAACCTAAGGGAATCTCTATGACTTGTCACATCAATCCCATCAATCAATCAAATCCCATCACATCTCATGTCAAGTACACATTACTTTTCACCCTTTTTCAAGCAAGCCACAAAAGTCCAAAAGTTCTTACAAGCCCATACCTTTCTTACATAAAATGCCCTCAAAGTCAAAAAGTTCTTACACCACCCATGCCTTTCTTATACAAATGGCCACAAAAGTCCAAAAGTGTCTTACACACCCATCACCACCACATCCATCACTCCATCACCCATCACTCCTCTCTCTTTACAACTCTCTTTCTCATTTTTTTCAAACCATTCCCAAGCAACCAAAATTCCATACGTATGAGCCTCTCCCATCTCTCCAAGAGAGCCACAAGTGTGGCCCACCTTTCCATCTCAAGATCTCTCATCTCCACCATCCAAACCTCATCTCATCCATTGAAATCGAAGCTACGGAGCTAAGGAACCCATAGGATCAAGAAGATCAAACGGTGGGTGCTTGATAATCGTAGTTATTCATGTTTTTAAGATGGGCCAAGTGAGGCCAACCGATCAATGGTTTGGATCTCAATTGGGACCCTAAGATGTGGCCGGTGACCCAATTTGATCATCATGATCATTCCATGATGGTGTCATTCTCCATGGACCCCATCATGTTGTTTATTTTTCTTATATACATAGGGTCATCTAGACCATATATTTTAGTGGAGAAGGGATCTCCACTGTTGGATTTTGGATTTAATTAGCCCATGTGTAATGAGACTCACTTGATGTATGTTGTAGATTATGAAAAGGAGGGCCCATAGTGCCGGGGTCCCTCCATCATCCGGTCTTCCTTTCTCTCTTTCTCTCCTCTCTCTTCATTTTTATTTGTGAATGGTGTGGCCGTGTGGCCCACTTGGATGGACCCCACATGATGTATGTATTTCCCATGCCCTCCAAACCCCCATTCTTTGGTGGCCCACATCCATAGGTGGGACCCACCTCAATGTATGCATTATGTCCAGACTGTCCAGCGTCCAGGGACGCTGGACGTTGAATGGAAAACAAATATGGGCTTGGGTTTAAGGCCTTTTGGGGTGAACCACTTGTATAGGTCCCACGTTGGTGTATGCATTCAATCCAAGCCGTTCATCCTCTTACCAACCTCATTTTAGCCATTGAGTAGAAGAATGAGGCTGATTTGAGCATTTAGTGGGCCATAGCAAAGAAAACTGCGGTGGTTACCGTTGAAACATAACCTGAAGTTCCTATGCACCCAAAAATTTCAAACTTTAGACTCATTTTGTCTATTACGATCTGTAAAATCCCATGGTCGGGATGGATTTTCCAAATGTGGGTCCCACCAGTGAAAAACCACAGGAATAAAAACAAGAAAAAGGGAGAGGCAGCAACGTAGCTTATGCTGCTGGTGTCGGACAGGCGCAGGCAGCGCCTGCTGCACGGTCTAGTAGGAGGATAGACAGCCCCACAGCCCAGCCGTGGGCCCCACCCTGATGTATGTTTTGTAAATCCATACCGTCCATGTTGTGGGCCCTTAGGGAGGTAGGCTGCCCTCCAAAACTTAGCCAAATCCAAAGCTCGAGTGGCCCACAATATAGGAAATAGTGGTGAATGAGTGGCTGCCGTTAGCCCCTTTTGGGTGACCAGAGGTTTTGGATCATATGAAGTTTGTTTTCCTCTTCATCAGGGTCCATGGGACCCATCCATGTTGTACATCCGTTTTGGTGGGCCACACCATCACGTATGTGATGTTGTACGATGGGCCCCACTCCCACGTGTGGGGCCTTCCCTGATCTTGGTGACAGTCCAGGCCCTGGACGGCCTGGACGTCAGTGGATATATATATATATATATATATATATATATATATATATATATATATATATATATATATATATATATATATATATATTATGTTATATATACTATATATATTATACATATTATAATATATATTATATATATCATATTATATATATTATATTTTTATATAAAATATGCATGGTGGTGGGCCCTACGTGAAACCCACCTTGCCATTTGGAGTGCAGCAAGCTGCTGATAGCAGCTATGTAGTTGCTCCTCCTGTCAGCAGCCAGCCCGCAGGCCCACATAATGTACGTATCTTTTCTACGAGGTTTGCAGTTTAGATGGTGGGGCCCACCATGATGCATGTGTTGCATCTATACCGTCCAACCATTATGAGATCATTTTATGGCATGGGAAAGTGAGTGAATCAGATTTAAAGCTTAGCTTAAGCGGACCCCACCATTTAAATGATGGACTGTGGCATCTACCATTCAAACTTCCAAGGGTCATGGTAATTCCCTATTAAGCTGGTTTTGTTTTCATTTAATCTATCTCTATGTTAACTTATGAATGGGTCGGATCTCAAAAACACATTAGGGTGGGCCCAATTTGATATACTTGAGGCCCATTGACGCGGGTCGATTTGATGCATATGAGGCCCATGGTTGAGGCCCACTTTGATATATATGTAAGGCCCATGGGTTGAGGCCCATGGGTTAAGGCCCATTGAGATGTACTAGGGCCTATGGGTTGAGGCCAATTTGATGTAAATATGGGGCCCAATTGGTGTGGCCCATTTGTTACATATAAGACCCATGAGATTAGGCTCATTTGATGTAATCTGAGGCCCACGGGTTATGACCCATTGCAATGCACATAAGGCCCATTGGTAAGGCCCATTGATGTGGCCCATTTAATGAGTAAAAGGCAAATATGACATGGCCCATTTGATGTATTTAAGGCCCAATGGGATGTACCTAAGGTCCATTACAATGTGTGATCCTAACACGGATTATGTAACGATGTTTACGACGATCGTGCCTTGGGAGCAATGTTGGTTTGACGTCCACATTGTGAGTATAATGATGGTTGGATGTCGACATTACGACTCTCCCTAGGGCCCAATATTAGGCCCGTACTTGTTGCTTGTAGGCCGTCTAGACCCATCTACATTGTAAGGGTAATTCATTACTTTATTACATGTTTAGTATAGTTCCATGACTCATGATCATACACATCATAGTATGCTTGATATGAGAAATGACTGATTATAGTATATGCCTTCGGACAGATTGTTTATGGGACCTCGATTAGGCGATGTTGCCCTACATGAGCGCACGATACGTGAAGGATTTGCTGCATGATTGGATAGTGTGATTCATGCATTTCTCATTGTGTGATATGATTACTATACACCCTAGCGACATCGGGGCTGTAGCCTCCACAGACGCATCGTGCTTGGCAGGATTGGATACCGAAAACTTTGTTCTACATTAGGTGCTATAGATATCCCTGGGTGAAAGTCCCTAAACCCTTATGGTACCAGGAGGTTGTTCCAACGTCTAGACCAAGTGGGTACAGGAGCGCCGAGTGCCGATTACCAGACGGTTGCGCTTTCCACTATGTCGTAGTCGGTTGGAAGGGGGTGTGGCCTTACCCGCCTGAGTGTAGAGGACAATGCTAGGCTGAGTCTGACCAGCTCGAGGAATGGGTCCGCTATCTACAAGTCGAGCCCAATATTGGCAGATGGATAGTAAGGTCTCTTCCACTTACCTTATTGCGCGTGATGAGGCGGAGATCTGGTTTAGAGTGTATTAGACCCTAGTGATATCCTAGATTTGAGCTGTATTGATATGTGGATTTAGATGAGGATTTGCATGCTTGAGTTGCACTTCCCATCGCATGGCCTTGGTATGGCCGACATCATTCATGCTTAGCATCGCATGGCCTTGGCATGGCCGACATCATTCATGCTTAGCATCGCATGGCTTGGTATGGCTAATGATATTCATGGATCCACCTGCATATTCTGTATTACTCTGATATTGCATGATCATATTACTACCCTACGCACACACTTTCACCACCCTCTAAGCTTCCCATAAGCTTATGCACGACTGTTGCGTGCAAGTGACGTTAGGGCGCAGTAGCGCTAAGGTAGGAGCACTTTGCAGATCATTTTGGATATTTTGGTCTATCATCATTGTATTTTCCTTTATGCTCATTGTACTTGTAAAGTTTTTTATCATAATGGAAATGTAATGGAGTTTTTGGTTGTTGTTTGTGGGTTATGCCTTTAGTTATGCTTATTACGAATCAAACTGACGCTGAAAATCCTCCTCGTAGCATCCCAGGATCGGAACCTGGCGAATGGGCGCTGGGAGCCGAGAATGGGGTTCTACGGAGGCTGTCGGCGCCAGATTGGGCGATTGGAAATTTTGTGAGCCCGGTTTCCGTGTTTGGGGTGTGACACAACTAACTCTTCAACCTTCATAGTATCGGTATCCCTCCATTCTCGTATTGCAGTAACTTTTGAATTAAACCTATCAGGAAGTGATCGTAATATTTTTGCGCAAACTTTGCTTTCATGGATTCTATCTCCAAGACTCCACATGGAATTCACTATGTCATTTAGTTTGGTATAGAAGTGCATAAAAGACTCATTTTCTTCCATAAGAATTTCCGTAAATTTGGTTGTGAGGATTTGGATCTTAGGTTTTTTAACAATGTTAATTCCTTCATGTGTCATTTTAATAATATCACATGCTTGTTTATATGTATTGCATTAAATGATTCTTTTAAATTCATCTGGTGATAGAGCATAAGTTATTGCATTTAAGGCCTTTGCATTAGCATTACTTTTACTTTTCTAAACAGTTGTTTAAAAAGTGTATGTAATTTCTTTCATGAACACAATTCCATTTTCAGCTACTACTTCCATCATATGAAGGATCCATTGGGTAGCAGTGGCTTGTCACACACTTTCATCAATGGATTCGAGGAAAATCATCATCCTTGATTTCCAATATGAATAGTTAGAGCCATCAAATGGAGATAACATGGTAATGGATAAACTTTCAAAACTTAACATCTTATAGCTTTGGATTTAGCTTAAGGAGGTAAATAAATAAAAAAGAAAAAATAATCAACCCTCTCTGATAACAATTGAAAAGGAAATCTATTGATGTCAGGGGGGGGGGGGGGGGTGAAGGGGGGAATAGGACAATGTAAAATAATCAAAATAAAAGCGGAATATATAAAGAATACAAAATTTCAATCACCTAAGTATTGAAACCTTGATTCCAAATAATTTGTAAGACAACCTTCACCTAAAATATTAGACAGGACAACCTTACTTCACGAATATCTTTAAAATCAATCTTTCAAACCAGCATGAGAAGATAAAATAAATATAACATTCACTATGAGAATGAAATAAATAACATTCACCTCAAAAAAGAATAAAGCATTCACCATAAGGCACAATTGGTTATAGTGGTTCAGTGCCTAAAAAAACCACACCTACTCACTCCTAAAATTATTACCATTGTAGGTTTGGCTTTCACTATAATAAGGTTTTCACATGTTCACCTTAACAACCTTATACAGTTCCTTGTAATTTTCATGGGCTCACTACAATAAAATCCCTTCTGTGATTTTCAAGGGCTATCACAAATCAACCCACTGAGATTTTCACAGGCTATCTTAGAAAAACCTAAATGAAATAAAATAATAAAGAAATTATCTTCAAATGTTGATTCGAAAAAGTAGTCTAAGCTTGTAGCAGGGATCTTCTTTCTTGTATGTAGATGAGGCAATATTCACTCAACAGCAAGAGTATAAGGTTATATAGTATTTTTAAAGTGAAAAACCCAAACACTACTGATTCAATTCTATTAGATTTCAAGAGTATAGATTATTCTTTTAAGATAAGATTGAAATGATCTTGAGAAAGGGAATTAAATAAGCTTAAAAGAAATTATAAATACCATACAATTAGATTGCCGAGGACCTGAGCTTCTCTCTCACTTGCAGAAGGTTTAGAGTGATTTTTTGTTATTGAAATAAATGAGAGAAGGTCCCTATTTATAGCCAAAAATATTGAAAATTCAGCTAGCTTAAGAATATCTTCGGCTGGCTAGATTCCACCGGATTCATTCCAACGGCTATCGAATTACGCGGGATAAGATTTATCCAAAATTCGGCTGGCTTGAGATGAAACTTGGTTGGCTAAATTCCCACGATTTCCAAAGGAATGTTGTAAGTGTTGTATTGTATAAAGCACACCTTTTTTTATCAAATTTCATTTAGACTAAATAGCTTAAAAAGTGGTCTGCTTAATGTGGATCAAGATGGAAAGTTCAAGTCGTTACTTCAAGACATGATAGGTCAAAGCTTTACTGAAGTTCAAGTCAAGAAGTAGATCAAGATGGAAAGTTTAGAATCTACTGAAGTTCAAGCTGACTGAGTTCAAGTTCTACTACACTAATAGAAGATCAAGCTCCATCTTTAAGCTCTATTGAAGATTCAAATAGAAGAATAAGTTCCAAGAAGTTCAAGCTACTTTAATGTTCAGTATTTTTAGGTATAATAGACCCTAGAAAGACCTTAGGCTTAGGTCCTTTCAAAACATAATCATATATGGGATTTTATACTTTATACAGGCTTAACTTCAACTAGTCTAGGCTTCAGTTCAACTAGTCTAAGTTGTGGTTCAACCAATCTATGAAAATCTTTAATTAGTTTAAGTTTAAATTTCAAAAGATGGATTTTTTTTTATTACTTCCTCGACCAGTCGAGCAGACTGCTTGATCAGTCAAAGAGGGACCTTCGACTAAGCGAGGGTTGTTCTACTCGAAGTCCAACAACTACTTCAACCAGTCAAAGAACTGTTTTATTTAATCGCGCTCAAAATTTGAAAATTTGTTGAACCTTAAATGAGTCGAAGAAAACCTTAGACGAGTCGAAGCAATAACTTTTCAGCCTATAAATAGAGGCCTTCTCTCAATCCAAAATTACCAATTCAAGCTGAGAAAAGCCTTCATCAAGAGAGAGAGAAAGAGAGAGAGAGAGAGAGAGAGAGAGAGAGAGAGAGAGAAGTATCCATTATTGTCAAGCTATTGTATGATATTTTTAATATTTCTTTAATAGCTTTTTATTTTAATTCCTTAATCTCCTTTTTATGAATCTTATTTTATAAAGAGAGTAGATACTCTTCTTTGAGATCCTAAGGAATTCAAACAAGTAGCCTTTAGTTTGAATAGATTTAAAATCTATTTAGAACCTAGAACCCTCATTCACATGATTGAACATTGAACATTCTAATATAAGAGAAGCGGTTCTACAGGCTACATCAAGAGATACGTCTTCAAGGTGAAGATAGTTATATCCCTATCTTTTGTATTATGGTTTCTTTGAGATAGCCAGAAAATCTCAATTGTTGGTTTGTCTAAGATAGCTAGAAAATCTTAATTGTTGGTTTGTCTTAGATAGCTAGAAAATCTCAACATGGGTTTTTTTTTTGTGATAGCCCTTTAAAATCACAACTATATTAGGTTTTAAGGTGACCCTGTGATGACCTTGTTTATAGTGAAAGCCAATATCACGTGGGCTGTGATTATTGGGAGTGGAGTAGGTGTGGTTATTTGAGTATAGTTGGTGTACACACCAAACCACTATAATTCTTACTTTTTGTGGTGAATGTTTACATTTTGCATTTATGGTGAATGGTTGTAATTTTATTTATGCAAATGTAGTGAATGTTTATAAAAGATAGCTCTATTGTCTCTTGCTTGGTATGAGATCTTGATCCTTACGATTGTTCGTGAAATAAGGTTGTCCTGCCTAAACTTTGTTTTGGGTGTAGGTTGTCCTATGAACTAGTTTGAATCAATTTTTCAATACTAGTGAGAGTGTATTTCCTGATCTATTTATTATTTCAGCAAGTTAATTTTTATTTGGCATAGTCCTATTCACACCCCCTCCCCCTTCCCCCTTCTAGGACTATTAATCTCTTCCTTTTCAAATGCATTGCTGGAATTTAACCCGAACTTCACTTGGGCCATCCAAAATTCAAGCTTAGGCTAGCCGAACCAAAAGTTAGGTTGGCCAAATTTTCAACAGATTTTGATTGTTTATCTCAAACTTGAAATTAGGTTAATCGAGGAAGTTACGCTGGCCAAACCAGAAGTTAGGCTAGCCAAACTCTAGAACAAGACACTATATATAACCCAAAATGAATGAATTTTCTAAAGAGCCTAACCTAAGGTCTTTCTAGGGTTATACCACCTATGTTTTAACAAATGTAGAGTTTAACTAAACTTTAAAAAGAGCAACGTCTTCTTTTGACATGATAAGCCGATCTTGAGATGATCTTAAAAAATTTAGAGTAGTTACGATCTTACAGTTCTTGTGATTTGTCTAGTATCATTTTTGTCTTACGAAATTCGACAACTTAAGTGTGCAAAAACTATAAGCACTTACAGGTAATCTATTTCTCTTTGTATTTTCTTCTTTCATAGTGATCATCTGTCATTTCGTGTCGTAGTTTTTCCCGCAAGGGTTTTTCCATATAAAAATCTTTGTGTTCTCTTATTGCTTGGCTAGTGCAATTGGATTACTCTCTTAGATTCATCTTTGTGTGCTTCCGCATTCCCCCAACAAATGGTATCAGAGCAATCGTTGGGGCGCATGCTTGAATATGTGAGGAGAAGTATCAATGGCTAAAAATCTGAAATATGACATTAAGAAGTACTCAGGTAAAAACAATTTTGAGTTATGGAAGATTAAGCTGATTAGTCTATTAACTCGGCAAGGGTTCGATGAGGATCTTGAGTAGCAACATGCATATATGGACGATGATGAATGGAGGATCCTATATAAGATGGCTAAATCCTCAATCTGATTGTGTCTAATGGATGAGGCTCTCTATAACTTCATGAGGGAGAAAACCACAACAGAGTTGTGGGCAAAATTAGAGCACATTTATGCTAAACGGTCCCTGGAGAATCACCTACACTTGAAGTTGCAGTTGTTCAAATTCAGGATGACAAAGGGTAGAGATGTGGAGGCCCACATCATTACTTTTAATAAGTTAATTTGCAAGTTGTTTGACATGGAGGAAGTGGTCAAAGATGAAGATCATGCATGTATTTTACTAAATTCTCTACTGGCATCGTACGAGTATTATAGGGACTCTTTGTGCACTAGTAACTCATCCCTGAGTGTGGACACTGTTATCTCAACCCTTCAGGGAAAGGCCATGAGAAAGAAAAACAGTACCATAGGGGCCTCTACTAATGCGCTGCTTACAAGGGGAAGTAATATAGAGCGAGATACATGATCTTCTCGGTAAAGATCCAAATCTAAAGGCAAGGGCAAGGGTAAGTTAAATTGTTGGAACATTAGGATGGTAGGACACATGAATAAGGATTGTACAAATCCTAAAGTGAAGAAAGAAGACTCAAATGCTTCTTCTAGGGAGGCCAACACTACCATGTCAAATTAAGAGACAAGTGGAGGTTATTTTTTGTCAGTGTTTATGATCAGAAACTTATATAATAATCGTAGAGATGAGTGGATTATAGACACAAGGGCATCCTATCACATGACTCCCCATTCGAGTTGGTTCGCCAGTTATAGGGAGTGCGATGGTGGACAAGTGTTTATGGGTAATGACAATACCTGTAATGTTATGGTTGTTGGTACGATGCACATCAAGGTTTTTGATGGGATGGAGCATACCTTGATTAAGGTCATGCACGTTCTTGACATGAAGTAGAGTTTGATCTCTCTCGATGCACTTGAGGCAATATGGTGCAAGCTCACTAGTTATAATAGTGTTCTTAAAGTATCAAAAGGGGCACTCGTGGTTATGTTAGCGAAGAGGCATAAGAATCTTTACAGGTTGGTTGGGAGCACTTCAATAGGTGGAGCGGCAGGCGCTGTTGTGAATTCCATGTATACACATATGTAGCATGCTCATTTGGGCCACATGAGAGAACGGAGCATGAAGGTACTTTTCAATCATTGTTTAATATCAGTCTCTAAGAATTCTAATTTAAGTATATGTAAATATTATATATATGGTAAACAATCTAGATTATCATTTAAAATTGGTAAACATGTATGTAAGAGAGTGCTTGATTATGTGCACAATGACGTATGTGAGTCATCGCCTGTAGTTTCCATTGGAGGGACGTGATGATTTATCACATTCATAGATGACTACTCCCAAAAAGTTTGGATTTATTTCATAAAACATAAATTCGATGTTTTCAACAAATTCAAATAATGGAATGATATGGTGGAAGAACAGTCAAGGCGAAAAATAAAAATTTTAAAGACTGATAATGGTGGTAAATTTACTTTTAATGTGTTCAATGAATATTGAAAAGATGAAGGGATCATCAGGCCCAACAGAGTGTGCCACACACCCGAACAAAAATGTGTGGCTGAATGAATGAATCAGACTCTCTTGGAGAGGGTCCGAAGCATGTTAAGTAATGCTAGGTCGAGCAAGGACCTATAGACTGAGGCTGTTAACACAGCCTGCTATTTGGTGAATTAGTGTCATTCTACTACAATTGATTGTAAAATTTCAGATGAAGTATGGAGTGGTTATAAGGTTGATTACTCAGATTTGTGGATATTTGGTGAGCGATAAGCTAGACCATAAAGCCAAAAGGTATATCTTATTAGCTATTGTGTTGGTGTGAAGGGCTATAAGTTGTATGACATGTCACATGCAAGATCATCACTAGTTATGACATCATATTCGATGAAGGCTCCCTATTCCAGAAGAATGATCAAGAGGAGAAAAAGAAACTAGAAAGGTTGGTCGTAGACGTTTAGATTAATATAGATGATACTCAGGCAAAGATAGATGTGCAAACAGAGGTACAAGAAGAGGTGGAGCAGACACCTAGGAGAAATCTACCATGAGGTCGTAGGTTACCGACAAGATATAAGGATGACTCCAATGAGGGGGACCTGTCTACTAATAAGAAGGCTCTTGATGAGTCTGATGCAAAAAAGTGAAAGGCAACAATGGACGATGAGATTGACTCTTTGTACAAGAACAAGACATGAAAGCTGGTAGAGCTTTTAGTGGTCTAAAAAGTGATCGGATGCAAGTGGTTATTCAAAAGAAAATATGATAGATACAAAGGAAGGCTTATAGCGAAGGATTACGCTTAGAGAGAAGGAATCGACTTCACAGAGATATTCACACTGGTAGTTAAGCATGTGTCCATCAGATTCGTATTGGCGCTGGTTGCCCAATACAATTTAGACCTGGGATAGATAGATGTCAAGACTACATTCCTACATGGGGAGTTGGAAGAGTAGATCTACATGAATCGACTAGAGGGCTACGAAGTTAAAGGGGCATAGAACATGGTTTATAGGTCAATGAGGTCGTTGTATGGCCTACAACAATCACCTAGGCAGTGGTATAAGAAATTTGATTCTTTCATGTTGGGTCAGAAATTTACTAGGAGTAAATACGATCACTGTGTCTATTACAAGACACTGAGTGATGGCTAGTTCATCATCCTTGCATTGTATGTTGATGATATGTTAATTGCCTATTAGAGCATAAAATTTGATTAAGAAAGATTGGAGATCAAAAAGAGTATGAAAGGGATAAGTTATGTGGACCATGAGTTGCGCAAGGGATCAGTTGCATGTGGATTAGTTGTGCTGGTGCATGAGTTACGCTGGACCATGAGTTACACGGGCCTGCACTGCTCTTTTTATGGGTTGTTGGATTAGGAATGGGAAATGGGGTCCACAGCTCAGAATTCATAGGTTTGCACGTGTGAAGGCCTATAAATACCCCTTACCCCCTCCATTTAAGGGATCAGATTTTCAGAAGACCAGTGCCTCTAACGAGTACTGAAGAGAAGAAAAGAGAGAAAGAGAGAGTGGATTTTGGGTTGCGCTACATGAGTTGTGTGGGCCCACACAACTCCTCGACCATGCAACTCATCGGCCGCACAACTCGTGGATGAGTTGTGTGGGTACCCTATGAAGCAATTGTATATTAGTCTCTTTCTCTAGAGATTCCTATTCAAAGGATCTTGATATTTCCTTTATCATACCAATGGAAGAAGTGTTAAGAAGATCCACACAACTCATCTCTCATGAGGACACAAACGATACGAGCCGGAATACTGCTGAAATTCATATTTGAATCTATTTTACTTGTATTTATGTCTTAGAGATTCTATCTTGAAATCAGAGGATCAAAAGGATGTAATGAACTCAGAATAAATAATATATGATGCTTATTCTCTCTATTTGTTCTTTGTCATTATTAAGTAAGATAATTTTTTCGAATCAAATACTTTCATTTCTGGTCGAAACAAAATGGCGACTCTACTGGGGACTCTTTATCTTACTTAATATTGACTTAAGAATAACTTAGAGAATTTCATCACTGTTTGGCATCCTATAAGGGGCCAAAATGGCGACTATTAGATGAAAATTGTAAGCCCCGTATCCTAGACCGTACCGTTCCATAGACTTCCGCAGTCTTACCGGTCGAATTTCGACAACCTTCGACCCTTAACTAATATTTACGAGCAACCCTGATTTGTATGCCTTCAACCCGTATCGACTCAACCCAAAACCTTTACCATAGCGACCGCGCCGTCGCTGCGGTTCCGATGCCGCGACTTGCGCCCCGAGGCGATACCCTAGTCAAGAGATGTGGGCCAACGTTCGGTGCAAAGAAAATGCCGCGCATTACGAAACCCAAGAGAATCTCTACGAGGTGTCACATCAATCCCATCAATCCATCACATGTCAAGTACATGTCAAGTACACATCACCTTTCACCCATTCCCAAGCAACTACAAAAGTCAAGAATCTCTTACAAGCCCATACCTCTCTTACACCAAAAGCCCTCAAAGTCAAAAAGTTCTTACACCACCCATGCTTTTCTTACACAAATGACTACAAAAGTCAAGATTTTCTTACACCCATCACTCACCACATCCATCACCCATCTCTCTCTCCCTTTACAGCTCTCTCTCTCTCTCTCTTTCTCATTTTCAAACTCAAAAAAATCTAAGGAGAGAAATCCGATACGTATGAGAATTCTCCAAGCCTCTCCCTCTCTTTCAAAACTTCAAGTATGGCTTACTTTCCTACCCCATGATCTCCCATCCTAACCATCCATTCCCCATCTCCTCCATTGGAATCAAAGCTAAGGTGCTAAGGAACTCATAAGAGCAAGAAGATCGAACGGTGGGTGCTCCTCTAGATGTAAAAAATATGATTTCTATAGCCTAGATGTTTTCTTTCTTTCATGAGGGAAGTGTAGAACCCACCAATCAATGGTGGAGATCCCACAAAATCCCATGGTTTGTGGCCTAATGGCCTACCTTATGCATGCATGATCCATACATGGGGCCTTTCTCTATGGGCCCCATCATGGTAGTTTTATTTCATATCATATTATGTTTGGGTCATCTAGACCTTATAACCATGGTGGGGATGGCATCCTCACCATGTATTTTAATTATAGGTCATGCATGTGCAAGATCCATGTTGTAAATGTAGATCTAGGTATGATGTGCGGGTGTGATTGATCTTGGGAGGGCTCAATAGTGGCGGAGCCCCTTTCCCTATGGCCGGATTGTCCTTCTATCTCTCTTTTTCCTCATTTTATTTCCTGATGTGTGTGGCCCATTAATGTATTTTCCCTTTTTATTTAACTTATATAATAAATTTTATCTAAGTACTTGTTGTTGTCCAGAATTTTCTGGACAGTTTCTGGTTGTTTTTGGACCAGATTTTGGGACTATTTGGGGGACTATTCATACCTATTAAATATACTTGTCTGAAAGGTGAAGATCTCATCTTGATGTCCCCCAAATTTTAGCCCCAACTGACCTTCATTGGGGTCCCAAAGGTGTGGTCCAAGTGAGCTGGACAATCTGGATTTTATGCACTGTTCCAGCAACATTCCACCATGGACAGTTGGATTTTTTAAAATTTATTAAAATACCTATGGGTGTTTAAAAATTATAAAAATTTTTAGGAGGGTGTACTACTTATGGTAGGACCCACCTACAAAATTTTGGGGCCAATGGACGCCTGTACACACCATGGTGATGGCGGACCGGCCCATTATAATATGGTGTCCAGATTAGTCCGATTTTCAGGACAGATTGATTTATGTAAATGAATTAAAATATTTACAGATGTTCAAAAATTTTAAAATTTTTTAAGAGTATATTCCACTTATGTTAAAACCCACCTACCAAATTTCAGGGCCAATGGACCCCTGTACACACCGTGGTGAGGGCCGGACTGGCCCACCACGTTGGGACGTCTAGGTCTGTCTGATTTTTCTGGACAGTCTATTTTGTTTAAATTAATTAAAATACTTAGAGATATCTAAAAATTATGAAATTTTGTGGGGGTGTGGCCCACCTATGGAAGTATCACTCTGTGAAATTTCAGCCTCAAGTGACCCCTTTTGGGTGTCCAAAAGAATGGGCCAAGATGTTTGGACTCCCAGATTTGTTCTGCTGTGTAGTCCAGTAATATGCCTTGACAAAAAACCATAATTCAAAATATTTCTTTTGATAGTGGGCCACCTTTTTGGATTTTCTCTCATTATATGCATGATGAGAGACCTTGGCCCTCAATTTTCAGAGTTTTAGAGGCCTTGGACCCACTCCAATGGAGTGCCCAAATTTAGGATAGCAACATGTTATAATTATGCTGGCCTTGGGCTGAAATTTTGAGGAGTGGGGCCCACCATATTATAAAGATCTTAGAGGAAATGATTTATACCCTTAGTTCCTTAAATGTTGGGCTTAATGAATGCACTTTTGAGGCCCACCACAGTTGAATTTAATTAAGTCCATAAATGTAGCTAGTTGTTGAACTATTTAAGGCCCATAGAGTGGACCCATTTGATGTGTTCCAAGGCCCATTTGATGTAATTTAAGGCCCATAGAGTGGACCCATTTGATGTGTTCCAAGGTCCATGGTATTGGACCCATTTGATGTATTTTAAAGCCCGTGGGATTAGGGCCATTTGATATGTATAAGGCCCATGGTTCGGGAACCATTTGATGCAATCTAAGGCCCACGGGTTATGACCCATTGCAATGCACATAAGGCCCATTGGTGCAGCACATTGATGTGGCCCATTTGATGAGTAAAAGGCCCATATGACATGGCCCATTTGATGTATTTAAGGCCCAATGGGGTGTACTTAAGGTCCATTGTAATGTGTGATCCCAACCTGGTTTACGTAATGTTATTCACTACGGGCTACACCTTGGGAGTAATGTTGGTTTGACGTCCACATTGCAAGTATAATGTTGGTTAAATGTCTGCATTGTGACTCTCCCTAGGGCCCATTGGTAGGCCCTTACTTGTTGTATGCAAGCCGTCTAGGCCAGCTACGTTGTAAGGATAGGGCATTACTTTATAACATGCTTAGTATAACTCCATGACGCACAGCCCATTTGTATCGGTCCATTTGATCGGCCTGCTCATATCGGCCATTTGATTGATTTAGCCCATATGATTGATTAGGCCCATCTTGATATATTTATGGTTTGTTGCTAAGGCCATATATGAGGCCTGTTGTTGAGGCCCACCTTGATGTGTATGAGGCCCGTTGTTGAGGCCCACCTTAAATATATATGAGGCCCCTGTTGCAAGGCCCATTGTGATGTATGCAAGGCCCATGTTGCAAGGCCCATTGTGATGTATGCAAGGCCCATGGGTCATGGCCCATTGCAATGTATGTAAGGCCCAATTGGTGCGGCCTATTCCATATATTTATGGGGTCCATGTAATTAGGCCCATCCTGTTGTATTTGTGACCCGTCCATTGAGGCTCACCCGTGGTATATATTTGAGGCCCATTTGTAGGGCCCACCTATTGTGTATTTAAAGCCCATGGGTTGTGGCCATAGTGATGTATATTAGGCCTATGTGATGTAGCCCATACTGATGTGTATCAGACCCAGGTATGTGACTCACTTGCGAAGTATATTTGAGGCTCATTGTAATATATCTGAGGCCCATGGGTGCGACCCATCCAGATGTATTTGAGGCCTATGGGCAAGGCCCATTGTGATATGTGTTAGGCCTATGACCAGGGCCCACCTGTTTCGTATATTTGGCCCTTGTGTGAGGCCATGTGCCTATTATATATTTAATTCTATGTGGGTCATTCCTTGGGGGCAATGTTGGTTAAAAGTCCACATTGTCGACGCCGGTTATTGATACCGTTTATGAGTATGTGACATCATAACATCATGATACATGCCCATTCGCATCATCTGCATGTTTGTTATGAGATGTGATTGACCATTGCATATGTCATTGAGCAGGATGATGTGAGACTCCCTGATAGGTGGAGATTATCTCACATGAGCGCATAACATGCGCAGGATTGAAGCATGATTGGATTGTATGACTCATGCATCTTGCATTGTGTTATGATTACTATATGCCCTACTGACATCAGGGCCGTAGTCTCCACAAGCATATCGTAAGATGGGACACCGAAAATCTGTTCGAGCATCGGGCTGCCATAGATGTCCTTGGGTGAAAATTCCTAAACACCCTCTTGGTTCCAGAAGATGCTCCAACGTCTAGACCGAGTGGGTAGATGAGCGTTGAGTGCCGATTACCAGATAGCTATACTCTCCACTGTGTCGTGGTCGGTTGGAAGGGGGTGCGGCCTTACCCGCCTGAGGGAGTAGGCATGGCTAGGCTGATTTGACCAGCTCGAGGAATGGGTCCGCTATCGGCGAGCCGGGTAGGTATTGGCAGACTACTGACAGGTGGATAGTGAGGTCTTTTCCACTTACCCAGTTGTGCGCTTGATTGGGGCGGCAGGTGGTGTGAAGTGTAATAAACCCCAGTGATTTCTCCAGAGAGGAATCGTACTGATATGAGGACTGACATGATATTATAACACCCCGTCACTATTGTGCATATGGGCGGGCGCACGTGGGTGGACGCTGATGTGGGCGGGTGTGATGTGGGCAGGGCTGAGGCCTGGGTGAGCTACCACACTGGAGGAGAGACCAGCGGTTGGTAGGCTACTGTGCTGACAGGCTACTGAGTAAGAGTTGCATAATCATTCATTCAACCATTCACTATCCAGTCGGGCTAGTGGTGCACAACTAATTGTTGTGTATCTTCGTTATGGCAAGGATTTCAGTTAGGCGCGCGACTAACCTGAGATCAGGAGTTTACCACGTTGAGTCAGACTATCCAAATTTAGGTATAGGACTGGTTTGGATAGAGGTTCCTTGTGGTGGACCCTGTAGCCTGCGATACTACGTACTATCATCCCGACATCACACTCCAGCATGGTCATTCCATTAGCACCATATACTGCATATTCCATTACATCTTCGGCGTGTGGCATTGTGGGTTGTTATGTTTCTGTATTCCTGTAACTTAGATGAGAGCGATGATATTTGTTAGCTCTTTCGAATTGTGTATTACATTATATCTTTATCATTCGACATTTGATTATCTATGACTCATCATTTGCATAGTTCTCCTATATTGCATATTCTGATATTGATTAACTTACGAACTTGTTCATACTTTCGCTTATTCTGTTATCGCATGATTATAATCTTGTCAGTATTTCTGTTTACGCTGATAATTCCTGCTCTTATCAGTGTTTCTGCTTATTCGGTCATTATATGGTTTATGGATTAATGCTTTCCGGTATTGTATGATTATGATATTGTATTGAATACTTAACACTTATCTCGTGCACACACTTACACCACCCTCTAAGCTTTCTATAAGCTTATGCACGATAGATGCGTGCAGGTGATGTTAGGTTGCAGCAGCATTGAGCTTGGAGCGTGCAGCTGTTTTCTAGAGCTTTGATTTTGACATATATATATTTTCCTTTCAGCATTGTATTCAAATGATTATATTAGTGGATATGTGATGATGATGTTGCCTTTATGATTTGGGTAAACTTGTGGTTATGCTTATTACTAGTTAAATGTATAAAAAAAAATCTTCCTTGTAAGATCTCAGGATCAAAAATCTGGCATATGAATGCTAGGAGCCGAGAACGGGGTACTACAGAGGCTGTCGGCACCGAATTCGACGATCGGGATTCCTGTGAATCCGATTTTCGGGTTTGGGACGTGACAGAAATGTCCTTCCTTTCATCTCCAAGATAGAATAGATTTATGAATGAATTCTAATTAAGTTCTATTGTTGATTTTTGACAGATGCAAGAGCAATAAACTGACAACGAGTGTAACAATCATTCAAGACACTAGTGGTAAGGGAAATAAATGACAATCATTCGCTAAGGCGGACAGGCAAAGCCCTAATAGTCACGTTACACTCGGGCAAAAGGATAAAAAGTCCCCATAAACAGAACATCGAGGTAACAAGAAAAGAAGCATTTGATGAATGCCATGACAATATTAGAGAAAAGGAAAGAACAAGGTTGAGAGGGTAACATATAACGTGTTGAGTCATTTGAAAGGCATACCAGCCCGGTTGAGTGTGTATGATGTGTTGCGACTGTTGGAAGATTCTCGAAACAATCTGATTCAAGCTCTATTCAATAATGGCGCCAGAAAAGCATTGCTCACAAAGATGGAACATGAAGAGCAAAATAGTTGCATGCCAGTCATTTCTTTCTCCGACGATGATCTAATTGTGGTGAAGAACATAATAGACCGTTAATGGTAGTGGGCGATGTCAGTGGTAAGAAGATAAAATGAATAATGTTGGATAATGGGTCCGTAGTGAACTTGCTACCATTAATGATGCTAAATGAATTGGGATGTCGTCATTCTCATTTACGCCCTAATGGGATGATGATGATACAAGGGTTTAATCAAGATGGACAACGAGTGCTCGGTAAAATCACACTAACATTGGAGATAGGACAGTTAACAATAGACGTTGTCTGTCACATCATTAATGCACTGACGAGATATAATCTCCTCTTGGGAAGACCCTGGATGCATCAATACAGCATCATACCATCGATTCTCCATCAATGCTTCAAGTACTATAAAGATGGGACTCAATATAAGGTGATGGCTGATGCAAAGCCATATATAGAAGTGGAGTCTTTTTTCGCCGCTGTCGGTTATTATGACGAGTTTGCTGCAGGGAATAAAAAGGAAAGCAATGAGAATAAAACAATAGAAGGTGAAACAAGAACAGTGCAGAATGGGGTCACAAAAATGGAGTTATCTAAGAAAGGGAATGTGAAGCAAAAATTTTATTTCGCACCAAAGCATCTGAGACGACTAGGGTAACCCCCACTAACATTATTATCGCCTAAGCAGTTAGAAATTTTATAGTCAAACTATATGATACCACTACCACATACAGAAAGGAAAAAACCATTTCCGGTTATGCATAAGAGGTTCCATGTTGAAGCCAGTACGAAAAACTCCAAATCTATTGAATTTTATGTTGTCTTAGAGGCAGAGGTAGAAGAAAAGATACACAACAAGATGAACTTCACAAAATTAACACCTAAAGATCTAAAAAGGTACCATACAACTCTGTTAGCAAGAAGATAATGAAGAATATGGGTTTCGATTGTGAAGAACCGATTGGGCTAAACAGTGGAAAAGGTATCTTGACCCCAATCGGAATCAATAAAAAAAAGGAGAGAAGTTTTGCGGAATGGGAGGAGAGTCTTCGATAAACATGATTATTGTAGAATCAGTAGAAGAGGTGAAAGATGAAATGATCAAACATAAACATCCTGAAGAAGCTCCAAAGCACATAGAAGATGGGGGGCAACCAATGATCGATAGCTTGTGGGAAATAAATCTAGAGACAGAAGAAGAACCCTAGAATACATTCATATGCGCCAATCTCCCTGAATAAGAGGCTAACCGGTATATTAAACTGTTGAAAGAAAACAAAGATGTGTTTGCTTGGACATATGCAAAAATGTCAGGCCTGGAACCATCAGTGGTGATGCATCGATTAAATATTTCTAAAGATAAGAGATCGATTAAACAAGCGCAGAGACGATTCCACCTAGATCTGATCCCCTTAATTAAAGAAGTGAATAAGCTAATTAAAGTTGGGTTTATTAGAGAAGTCAAGTATTATGAGACCCGTATCTTAGTCCGTACCGACCCATAGACTTCCGCGGTCTTACCGGTCGAATTTCGACAACCTTCGACCCTTAACCGATGCTTATGTACGACCCTGATTCATATGCCGTCAACCCAAGTCGACTCAACCTGAGACCAGTACCCTAGCGACCGTGCCGTCGCTGCGGTTCCAATGCCGCGACTCACGCGTCGAGGCGATACCCTGGTCAAGAGCTGTATGCAGACGTTCGATGCGAGGAAAACGCCGCGCGTTGCAAAATACAAGGGAATCTCTACGATGTGTCACATCAATCCCATCAATCCCATCAATCAATCAATCCATCAAGCCATCACATGTCAAGTACACATCACTTTCACCCTTTCCCAAGCAAGCCACAAAAGTCTTCCAAGCCCATACCTCTCTTACACAAAAGGCCTCAAAAAAAAGGTCTTACACACCCATCACCACCACATCCATCACTCCAACCATCCATCACTCTCTCTCTCTCTCTCTCTCTCTCTCTCTCTCTCTCTCTCTCTCTCTCTCTCTCTCTCTCTCTCTCTCTCTCTCTCTCCCTTTACAACTCTCTCTCTCTTTCTCATTTCAAACTCAAAAAAATCCCAAGCTCCATACGTATGAGAGCTCTCCAAGCACTCCTAAAATTTTAAGTGTGGCCCACCTTCCCTACCCCATGATCTCCCCATCCTAATCTTTCATTCCCCATCTCCTCCATTGAAGTCCAAGCTAAGGTGCTAAGGAACCCCTAGGAGCAAGATGATCGGACGGTGGGTGCTAGATTTTGCTAGTTTTTCATGTTTTTGAGATGGGCCAAGTGAGGCCAACCGATCAATGGTTTGGATCTCACTTGGGACCCTAAGTTGTGGCCGATGGACCACTTCGATCATCATGATCATCCATGATGGGGCCATTCTCCATGGACCCCATCATGATGTTTATTTTATTGCAATAGGAACGTCATCTAGACCGTCCATGTTGGTGGGGAAAGGATCTCCACCGTTGCTTTTAGATTTCGGTGGTCCCACATGCTTTAGGGCCCACTTGATGTATGATTCATTGCAAGGGAGGGCCCATAATGTCGGGGTCCCTCCATCACAAGCGTGTCCCACTTTCCATCTCTCTCTCCCTTCTCATTTGTTTTTATTTTATTTTATGTCATTGTTTGTGTTTGTGTGGCCCACTTGAATGGACCCCACCTTGAAGTATTTATTTTGTCCAAAGCTTTCTTCAAGTGGGGTCCACCTTACATGTTGCACCCACACCATCCATCAGTGGTGGCCCACCTAAACAAGGCCCACCACAATGTTTATTTTTAAAAGACCCAACTGTCCAGCGTTTGAGACGCTGGACGTCCCTGCCTAAGTAAATAAATAAATAAATAAAAAAAGAGAAGGAAAAAGAGAAAGAAAAGGGAAGGGCTATCCTTATAGCCCACCTTGATGTATTTGTTCAAATCCATGCCGTTCATCCCTTTTTCCAACTCATTTTAGGCATTGAGCCGAAAAATGAGGTTGATCTGTTAATCAGGTGGGCCATATCATATGAAATTGCATTCCTTACCATTCAAAGCTAGTAGGACCCATCTTGGTGCATCCTCACACCCAAAAATCCCAAACTTCGGACTCATTTCACCTGTTGCGAGCCACTGAACGCAATGGCCGGGGTGAATTTTTGTGAAGCGGGCCCCACGTGCAAAAAACCACCAAAAAATGGGTTTTCCCCAATTTTTGAAAGAGGTAGAGCCTCTGCTCTCTCTGTCTCTCTCTCTCTCTCTCTCTCTCTCTATCAGGCGGGCGTCCAGTCCCACGGCTGCTGCCGTGGGCCCCACCATGATGTATATGTTTGATCCACGCCGTTCATGAGGTGAATCCCCTCCTTAGGTGGGCCCCCTCCAAATTTCAGCTCGATCCAAAGCTTAGGTGGCCCACAACATAGGAAATAGTGGGGGATTTAGTGGCTGCCCTCGAAATTCTTTTTGGGCCAACAGAAGTTTCGGATCAAGTTGGAATTTGTATTTACCCTTCATCCAGGTCCGAGTGACCTTACGAACAGTTTGGATGGCATTCAAATATTAGTGTGGGCCCCACATGGGAACCACAATGATGTATGTGCTTTATATCCACCATTCAGGCGGACGGTGGAAGTCCACCATGATGTTTGTATTTAATCCGTCCGCTGGACGGTGGTGCTCAGGCTCACGGTGATGCTGTGCACTTCCCAAACTCAGTGGACCCTGCCATGATGCATGAGATGCATCCAGACCGTCCACCCATTTGGAAATATCATTTAAGGCATGAGTTAAAGTTTGGGTGGGCCGCCTATGTATGGGTTAGGCCCATTTGATTTGCAAAGGCCTATGGGTTAGGCCCTTTTGATTTATTTAAAGCCTAGGGGTTAGGCCCATTTGATAGTAAAAGGCCTATGGGTTAGGCCCATTTGATTTATTTAAGGTCCATGGGACTAGGCTCATTTGATATATCCCAAGGCCCATGGGATTGGACCCATTTGATGTGTTCCAAGGCCCATGGGATTAGGCCCATTTGATGTATTTTAAAACCCATGGGATCAGGCCCATTTGATGTATTTTAAGGCCTATGGGTTTAGGCCCATCTGACTTAAATAAGGCCTATGAGTTTAGGTCCATCTGATATGCATCGGGCCCATGTGATTAGGCCCATATTGATATACTCTGAGGCCCCCTGGATTGTGATCCATTGCAATGTACCTACAGCCCATTGGTGAAGCCCAGTAATGCGGCCCATTTGATAAACGTAAGGCCCACTTGATGCGTATAAGGCCCATTGAATGTGGCCCATTTGATATATTTAAGGCCCAATGGGATGTACCTAAGGTCCATTGCAATGCGTGACCCCAACACAGAGTATGTAACGATGTTCACGACGATCGTGTATTGGGATCAATGTTGGTTTGACGTCCACATTGCGAGTGTAATGCTAGTTGGATGTCCATATTACGACTCTCCTTAGGGCCCATTATTAGGCCCGTACTTATTGTGTATAGGCCGTCCAGGCCTATCAACATTGTAAGGATAGTCCATTTCATTATACCATGTTTAGTATAGTTCCATGACTTATGATCATACGCATCATATGTATGCTTGATATAAGAGGTGACTGATCATAGCATATGCCTTTGGACAGGTTGTTTATGGGCTCCCGAATAGGTGGTGTTGCCCTACATGAGCGTACGATGTGCGCCGAATTTGTTGCATGACTGGATAGCGTGATTCATGCATTTCGCATCGTGTGAAATGATTATTGTACGCCCTAGCAACATGGGGGACGTAGCCTCCACAGACAGATCGTGGTTAGTAAGATTGGATACCGAAAATCTCATTCTACATGGGGTGCTATAAATATCCCTGGGTGAAAGTCCCTAAACCCTTATGGTACCAAGAGGTTGCTCCAACGTCTAGACCGAGTGGGTAGATGAGCGTTGAATGCCGATTACCAGATAGTCGCGCTCTCCACTGTGTCGTGGTCGGTTGGAAGAGGGTACGGCCTTACCTGCCCGAGTGTAGGGGGCAATGCTAGGCTGAGTTTGACCAGTTCGAGGAATGGGTCCGCTATCGATGAGTCGCGCCCAATATTGACAGACGGATAGTGAGGTCTCTTCCACTTACCTTATTGCGCTCGATGTGGCGGCAATCTGGTTTAGAGTGTACCAGACCCCGGTGATATCCCATATTTGAGCTGTATTCATGTGTGGACATAGATGAGGATCTATATGCTTGAGTTGCATTGCACATCGCATGGCCTTGGGATGGCTGATACCGTTCATGTCTTGCATCGCATAGCCTTGGTATGGCTCATGATATTATGGATCTATCTGCATATTTCATATTACTCTGACATTGCATGTTCATATTACTACCTTGCGCACACACTTTCACCACCCTCTAAGCTTTCTATAAGCTTATGCACGACCGTTGCTTGTAGGTGACATTGACTCGCAGCAGAGCTGAGGCAGAAGCACATTGTAGATCGTTTTGGAGTTTTTATTCTTTAACATTGTATTTCCCTTTATGTACATTGTACTTGTAAAGTTTTTGATCATAGTGAAAATGTAATGGAGTTCTTGGTTATTGTTTGTGGGTTATGCCTTTGGTTATGCATATTACGAAACAAACTGACGTTGAAAATCCTCCTCGTAGCATCCCAGGATCGGAACCTAGCGAATGGGAGCTAGGAGCCGAGAATGGGGTTCTGCGGAGGCTGTCGGCGCCGGATTCGGCGATCGAGAATTTTGTGAGACCGGTTTTCGAGTTTGGGGCGTGATAGAAGTTGGTATCAGAGTATAACTTGGGAATAACCGAGAACAATATTACATGTCTGCTATGAGTGTAGAATGACTAAGTTCTGAAGTTCGGATAGCTTAGCGACCTTCCGTTATAGACCCTTAACATGCGTGCCTTTGAGAGTTTTGATAGGCGCCTTCACTCTTTCCTGTAGAACATGGCACGTGGGAGAGTTACCCGATCGACTCCCGCACCACCACCTGAGGATCCCGCTCCACCACCTGCGACTCCTGCATTACCACCTACGATGCCTATTCCTGAGTATCCTGCTCCTCCACCAGAGATTCCTACTGCACATCCTGAGTATCCTGCTCCTCCACCAGAGACCGGTGCGGAGCCGACCGTATCCGTGAGTGCCTCTCAGTTGCAGCAGATGTTACAGGCTGTGACAGCTGCACTCTATGGGCAAGGCAGGCAGATAGTTATTTCGCCAGCACAGGTAGAGCAGGATCGTGCTAGTGCTCTCCTTCATGAGTTTCGATGGCTCGATCCGTCGCTTTTCCAGGGTGAGCCAGACCCGACGGTAGCTGAGAGATGGCGCGCCGGTGTGGAGAAGGTATTTGAGACTATGGGATGTACGACTGAGCGGCAAGTTCGATTAGCCATATTCCTTCTCCATGGTGAGGCTGAGCACTGGTGGGCATCAGTTTTCAGAGAAGCGGGCACCGACTTTGTATGGACGTGGGAGGATTTTGTGGATCGGTTTGACCGATGGTACTTCCCTGATCACGTCCGACGATAGCGAGCGTAGGAGTTCGAGGCCCTGGTGCAGGGCGATATGACCGTGGCCCAATATGCGGCTCGCTTCGTAGCACTGTCCAGATTTGTCCCTTACCTTGTTGATGACGAGGGGCGGAGGGCCCGACGATTCGAGGACGACTTGCGTTACGGTCTTCGTAGCCGTGTGATTGGCCATGAGCTTCTGACTTTTGAGGAAGTGGTGCGAAAGGCCCAGATTTTTGAGACAGTGGGCCGGTTCTCAGTCTGATCGCTGTCAGAGGAGAGACCGGAAGAGGCAGGCTCCTCCTAATGACTCTTAGCAGCGTCGACCACAGTAGCAGAGGCGTACAGGTCGTCCAGCCTTCTGAGCACCAGCAGCACTTCCACCACCACCTCTGAGACAGTTCACCGGCACTTGTTTTAGGTACGGTGCGACGGGACACCGTTCATGGGAGTGTCCCAGCCCCCAGCAGCAGCAGAGAGGTCCACAGCAGCAGAGGGCTTCACAGCAGCCTCCACCACAGCCGCAGTAGAGACCCCTACAGCAGCAGCGACAGCAGCCCCCACCACAGAGGCCACCTCAGCAGCAGCGTCAGCATTAGCCTCAGAGGCCACAACAGCAGAGACAGCAGTTTCGACCACCTCAGCAACCTCATCAGTAGCAGCAGCACGCTCAGAGGGGACAGGAACCTCCCCAACCGGCTCAGGCTAGGTTTTATATGGCTCAGCAGGACCCTCAGTCTTCTGGAGGAGTTGTTGAGGGTATACTTCCAGTTTCTGCATGCATTGCACGTGTATTGTTTGATTCCGGTGCATCGCACTCTTTTGTGGCCGAGAGCTTTTGTCGATCGACTGACTTGCCCTTGGAATCTACTGGTGAGAGCCAATCAGTATCGACTCCCTTGGGAAGGACTGCAGTGTTGGGCCGATTTTGCTCGTCTTGCCCCGTTCTGGTTGGGGATACCTTTCTACCTGCGATTTGTTTATTTTGTCGATGTCTAAGTTCAACGTCATCCTGGGCATGGATTGGCTCGTTGAGTATTATGCCATTTTGGACTGCGCCTCGAGGACAGTCACGTTCTGTATACCCGACGTGTCACAGTTTCAGTTCGTTACAGAGGCCAGAGGAGAGCGATTGTCTTGTTTGATGTCATGTGCCCTAGAGGAGCCTGTTGCCGCCTGCATCGACCATTTGCCCGTGGTTTGCGATTTTCCCGATGTATTCCAGGAGATTCCGGGATTACCGCCTCGCCGACTCACCAAGTTTCAGATAGATCTCATGCCTGGTACCGCGCCTATTTCGAAGGCCCGGTATCGTATGGCACCGTTGGAGTTGCGGGAACTGCAGAAGCAGTTGGACGAGTTGCGAGAGTTGGGTTTTATTCGTCCGAGCAGTTCGCCATGGGAAGCGCTGGTACTCTTCGTAAAGAAGAAGGATAGCTCGTTGAGGCTCTACGTTGACTACCGCGAGCTCAACAAAGTCACGATCAGGAACAAGTACCCGCTCCCGAAGATTGATGATTTGTTTGACCAGCTGCAAGGTGCACAGTTCTTTTCGAAGATTGACCTGCATTCCGGTTATCATCAGATTCGGGTCCGAGATGAGGACATTCTGAAGACAGCATTCAGGACGCGTTACGGTCATTTTGAGTTTCAGGTCATGTCCTTCGGACTGACCAATGCACCTGCGGTCTTCATGCAGCTGATGAACGAGGTCTTCCGCCCGTATATGGATCAGTTTGTTGTAGTCTTCATCGACGACATTCTGATCTATTCAAGGACCCATGAGGAGCATGAGCAGCACTTGGAGATTACCTTGCAGACCCTCTGCGCACACCAGCTGTATGCGAAGCAGGAGAAGTGCGAGTTCTGGCAGGAGGAGGTGAAATTCCTCGATCACGTGGTGACGAGGGAGGGTGTCACAGTGAACCCCTCGAAGGTCGAGGCAGTGCTTCAGTGGGGCCAGCCCACGACTGCGACAGAGATCCGTAGTTTCCTTGGTTTGGTGGGCTATTATCGACATTTTATTAAGGGTTTTTCTCGTATTGCAACCCCGCTAACCAGGTTGACTCGGAAGAGCGTAGAGTTTATTTGGAGTGACGCCTGTGAGCGAGCATTTACGGAGTTGAAGGACCGCATGACGTCCGCTCCTTTCCTCACTCTTCCCTCTGGGAGTGACGGTTTTATTGTATTCACCGGTGTCTCGCATATTGGTTTGGGTGCTGTCCTGATGCAGCACGGGAGACCAGTGGCCTTCGTATCTCGTCATCTCAAGGTCCATGAGCTGAATTATCCCACGCATGATCTGGAGTTGGCTGTAGTTGTCTTCGCACTGAAGGTATGGAGGCACTATCTTTATGGGGTCAGGTTCGAGCTCTTCTCTGATCATAAGAGCTTGAAATACCTCTTCTCGCAGTCTGAGTTGAATATGAGACAGAGGCGCTAGATAGAGCTCCTGAAAGACTATGATTTTGATCTCCAGCACCACCCGTGCAAGGCGAACATGGTGGCAGATGCCCTCAGCCGTTAGCCACGAGGCCTAGTGGCGCATATGATGATTCAGGAGTGACGGATGCTTGAGGATATTGCAGCGTATGATTTTGAGTTCGGCCTGTAGTCTTCCATCGTACAGTTATCGAGCTTGTCGATTCAACCCTCTCTTGTCACAAGGGTGATCGAGGCTCAACAGGCTGATGCGTCATTGCAGAGTTATATGGCTGAGGCAGCATCTGAGAGTCAGGCTGATTGACAGATTAGTACAGACGGTGGACTTCGCTTCAGAGGCCGATTATGTGTCCCGGATGTTCCAGAGTTATGCAGAGATCTTATGACTGAGGCACATCGATCACGGTTTTCTATCCACCCGGGCTCGACGAAGATGTACCGTGACATGAGGCAACAGTATTTTTGGGCGGGGATGAAGTGTCAGATCGTCAGTTTTGTGGCCGAGTGTGACACGTGCCAGCGTGTCAAGGCCGATCATCAGAGACCTCCTGGTCTATTGCAGTCGTTGAGTGTCCCGATGTGGAAGTGGGAGCACATGTCGACTGATTTCATTATGGGTTCGCCGAGGACTCAGCGAGGTCATGACGCCATTTGGGTTGTTGTGGATCGTCTGACGAAGTCGGCACATTTCCTTGTGACACGTGCGACTTGGTCTATGGACCGGCTTGCGAGATTATTTATCGAGGAGAACGTGAGACTGCATAGCGTTCCAGTCTCGATCATTTCTAATTGAGACTTGAGGTTCACGTCTCAGTTTTGGGGGAACTTTCAGCGAGCGATGGGGACTGATTTGCAGCTCAGCACCGCGTACCATCCGCAGACCGATGGCCAGACCGAGAGGGTCAACTAGATCCTTGAGGATATGCTTTGGGCTTGCGCGATTGATTTCGGGGGTACTTGGGATGAGCATCTGCGATTGGCTGAGTTCGTGTACAATAACAGCTATCAGACGACCATCGGTATGGCTCCTTTTGAGGCACTATATGTCAGACCATGCAGATCATCGAGTTGCTGGACCGAGGTTGGAGAGCACCATCTCCTAGGTCCCGAGCTTGTGCAAGAGACGTCAGAGGCTATTGACATCATCAGGCAGAGGATGCACACAGCTCATAGCCGACAGAAGAGTTTTGCTGATCGTCGGCGTCGTCCCTTGGAGTTTGATGTAGGGGACCATGTGTATCTTAAGGTCTCGCCCATGAAGGGCGTAGTTCGATTCGGTGCGAAGGGCAAGCTTGCCCAGAGATTCATGGGACCTTTTGAGATCACTGGGTGCGTTGGCGCCATGGCCCATCGACTTGCCTTGCCATCTCAGTTGTCTGGAGTCCACAACGTTTTTCACGTCTCCATGTTGAAGAAGTGTGGGTCAGACATAGTTCCAGTTATTGATTGGCAGCCGCTAAAGGTTCGTGAGGATGTTTCTTACATTGAGCAGTCAGTCCGTATCCTTGATCCGAAGGAGCAGGTCCTCAGAACCAAGGTCATTCCGTTGGTGAAGGTTCAATGGGGTCACCATTCTATAGAGGAGGCCTCTTGGGAGCGTGAGGCCGAGATTCGAGAGCGTTATCCTCATCTCTTTGATGGTTGATCATATGATGTATTTTGTATGCTGTATCTGATTCTATATGATGACGTTATGTTTCTTATTCCTCGCGAGTTATGCCTAGTTGCGATGATTGTGTAAATTTCGAGGATGAAATTTTTATTAAGAGGGGAGAGCTGTGAGACCCGTATCTTAGTCCATACCGACCCGTAGACTTCCACGGTCTTACCGGTCGAATTTCAGCAACCTTCGACCCTTAACCAATGCTTACGTATGACCCTGATTCGTATGCCATCAACCAGAGTCGACTCAACCTGAGACCTGTACCCTAGCGACCGCGCCGTCGCTGCGGTTCCAATGCCTCGACTCGCGCGCCGAGGCGATACCCTGGTCAAGAGCTGTAGGCAGACGTTCGGTGCGAGGAAAACGCTGTGCGTTGCGAAACCCAAGGGAATCTCTATGATGTGTCACATCAATCCCATCAATCCCATCAATCAATCAATCCATCAAGCCATCACATGTCAAGTACACATCACTTTCACCCTTTCCCAAGCAAGCCACAAAAGTCTTCCAAGCCCATACCTCTCTTACACAAAAGGCCATAAAAGTCAAAAAGGTCTTACACACCCATCACCACCACATCCATCACTCCATCCATCCATCACTCTCTCTCTCTCTCTCTCTCTCTCTCTCTCTCTCTCTCTCTCTCTCTCTCTCTCTCTCTCTCTCTCTCTCCCTTTACAACTCTCTCTTTCTCTTTCTCATTTCAAACTCAAAAAAATCTCAAGCTCCATATATATGAGAGCTCTCCAAGCACTCCTAAAATTCTAAGTGTGGCCCACCTTCCCTATCCCATGATCTCCCCATCCTAACCTTCCATTCCCCATCTCCACCATTGAAGCCCAAGCTAAGGTGATAAGGAACCCCTATGAGCAAGAAGATCGGACGGTGGGTGCTAGATTTTGCTAGTTTTTCATGTTTTTGAGATGGGCCAAGTGAGGCCAACCGAACAATGGTTTGGATCTCACTTGGGACCCTAAGTTGTGGCCGATGGACCACTTCGATCATCATGATCATCCATGATGGGGCCATTCTCCATGGACCCCATCATGATGTTTATTTTATTGCAATAGGAACGTCATCTAGACCGTCCATGTTGGTGGGGAAAGGATCTCCACCGTTGCTTTTAGATTTCGGTGGTCCCACATGCTTTAGGGCCCACTTGATGTATGATTCATTGCAAGGGAGGGCCCATAAAGTCGGGTCCCCTCCATCACAAGCATGTCCCACTTTCCATCTCTCTCTCCCTTCTCATTTTTTTTATTTTATTTTATGTCATTGTTTGTGTTTGTGTGGCCCACTTGAATGGACCCCACCTTGAAGTATTTATTTTGTCCAAAGCTTTCTTCAAGTGGGGTCCACCTTATATGTTGCACCCACACCATCCATCAGTGGTGGCCCACCTAGACAAGGCCCACCACAATGTTTATTTTTAAAAGACCCCATCGTCCAGCGTCTGAGACGCTGGACGTCCGTGCCTAAGTAAAAAAAAAAAAAAAAAAAAAAAAAAGAAGGAAAAAGAGAAAGAAAAGGGAAGGGCTGTCCTTATAGCCCACCTTGATGTATTTGTTCAAATCCATGCCGTTCATCCCTTTTTCCAACTCATTTTAGGCGTTGAGCTGAAAAATGAGGTTGATCTGTTAATCAGGTGGGCCATATCATATGAAATTGTATTCCTTTCCATTCAAAGCTAGTAGGACCCATCTTGGTACATCCTCACACCCAAAAATCCCAAACGTTAGACTCATTTCGCCTGTTGCGAGCCACTGAACGCAATAGCCGGGGCGAATTTTTGTGAAGCGGGCCCCACGTACGAAAAACCACCAGAAAACGGGTTTTCCCCGATTTTTGAAAGAGGTAGAGCCTCTTCTCTCTCTCTCTCTCTCTCTCTCTCTCTCTCTCTCTCTGTCAACGACGCTGCTGCACGTAGTAGCGTGCAGCGTTTGGAGCGGGCGGGCGTCCAGTCCCACGGCTGCTGCCGTGGGCCCCACCATGATGTATATGTTTGATCCATGCCATTCATGAGGTGGGTCCCCTCCTCAGGTGGGCCCCCTCCAAATTTCAGCTCGATCCAAAGCTTAGGTGGCCCACAACATACGAAATAGTGGGGGATTTTGTGGTTGCCCTCGAAATTCTTTTTGGGCCCACAGAAGTTTCAGATCAAATTGGAATTTGTATTTACCCTTCATCCAGATCCGAGTGACCTTACGAACAGTTTGGATGGCATTCAAATATTAGTGTGGGCCCCACATGGGAACCACAATGATATATGTGCTTTATATCCACCGTCCAGGCGGACGGTGGAAGTCCACCATGATGTTTGTATTTAATCCGTTCGCTGGACGGTGGTGCTAGGGCTCACGGTGATGCTGTGCACTGCCCAAACTCAGTGGACCCCTCTATGATGCATGAGATGCATCTAGACCGTCCACCCATTTGGAAATATCATTTAAGGCATGAGTTAAAGTTTGGGTGGGCCGCCTATGTATGGGTTAGGCCCATTTGATTTGCAAAGGCCTATGGGTTAGGCCCATTTAATTTATTTAAAGCCTAGGGGTTAGGCCCATTTGATAGTAAAAGGCCTATGGGTTAGGCCCATTTGATTTATTTAAGGTCCATGGGACTAGGCCCATTTGATATATCCCAAGGCCCATGGGATTGGACCCATTTGATGTGTTCCAAGGCCCATGGGATTAGGCCCATTTGATGTATTTTAAAGCCCATGGGATCAGGCCCATTTGATGTATTTTAAGGCCTATGGGTTTAGGCCCATCTGACTTAAATAAGGCTTATGAGTTTAGGTCCATCTGATATGCATCGGGCCCATGTGATTAGGCCCATATTGATATACTCTGAGGCCCCCTGGATTGTGATCCATTGCAATGTACCTAAGGCCCATTGGTGAAGCCTAGTAATGCGGCCCATTTGATAAACGTAAGGCCCACTTGATGCATATAAGGCCCATTGAATGTGGCCCATTTAATATATTTAAGGCCCAATGGGATGTACCGAAGGTCCATTGCAATGCATGACCCCAACACAGAGTATGTAACGATGTTCACGACGATCGTGCCTTGGGAGCAATGTTGATTTGACGTCCACATTACGAGTGTAATGCTAGTTGGATGTCCATATTACGACTCTCCTTAAGGCCCATTATTAGGCCCGTACTTATTGTGTATAGGCCGTCCAGGCCCATCAACATTGTAAGGATAGTCCATTTCATTATACCATGTTTGGTATAGTTCCATGACTCATGATCATACGCATCATATGTATGCTTGATATGAGAGGTGACTAATCATAGCATATGTCTTCGGACAGGTTATTTATGGGCTCCCGAATAGGTGGTGTTGCCCTACATGAGCACATGATGTGCGCAGGATTTATTGCATGATTGGATAGCGTGATTCATGCATTTCGCATCGTGTGATATGATTACTGTACGCCCTAGTGACATGGGGGTCGTAGCCTCCACAGACAGATCGTGGTTGGTAGGATTGGATTCTGAAAATCTCATTCTACATGGGGTGCTATAGATATCCCTGGGTGAAAGTCCCTAAACCCTTATGGTACCAAGAGGTTGCTCCAACGTCTAGACCGAGTGGGTAGATGAGCGTTGAGTGCCGATTACCAGACGGTTGCGCTCTCGACTGTGTCGTGGTCGGTTGGAAGGAGGTGCGGCCTTACCCGTCCAAGTGTAGGGGGTAATGCTAGGCTGAGTTTGACCAGCTCAAGGAATGGGTCCTCTATCGACGAGTCACGCCCGATATTGGTAGACGGATAGTGAGGTCTCTTCCACTTACCTTATTGCACGCGATGTGGCAGCAATCTGATTTAGAGTGTACCAGACCCCGGTGATATCCTATATTTGAGTTGTATTGATGTGTGGATATAGATGAGGATCTGTATGCTTGAGTTGCATTGCACATCGCATGGCCTTGGGATGGCTGATACCGTTCATGTCTTGCATCGCATAGCCTTGGTACGGCTCATGATATTATGGATCCATCTGCATATTCCGCATTACTTTGACATTGCATGTTCATATTATTACCTTGCGCACACACTTTCACCACCCTCTAAGCTTTCTATAAGCTTATGCACGACCGTTGCGTACAGGTGACGTTGGCTCGCAGCAGCGCTGAGGCAGGAGCACGTTGCAGTTCATTTTGGAGTTTTTGTTCTTTACCATTATATTTCCCTTTATGCTCATTGTACTTGTAAAGTTTTTAATCATAGTGAAAATGTAATGGAGTTCTTGATTGTTGTTTGTGGGTTATGCCTTTGGTTATGCTTATTACGAAACAAACTGACGTTGAAAAGCCTCCTCGTAGCATCCCAGGATCGGAACCTAGCGAATGGGAGCTAGGAGCCGAGAATGGGATTCTACGGAGGCTGTCGGTGCCGGATTCGGCGATCGAGAATTTTGTGAGCCCGGTTTCCAAGTTTGAGGCGTGACAAGTATCCTAAGTGAATATCAAACATTGTCCCAATAAAGAAGAAAAGAGGATAAATTAAAGTATGCATTGACTTTAGAGACTTAAATGAAGCATGTCTGAAGGATGATTTCCTACTGCCAATTACAGAGCTGTTAATGGACAATACAACTAAGTACGCTATTATGTCCTTTATGGATGGTTATATTGGGAATAACTAAATAAGAATGGCCCCTAGAAGATGAGGAAGCTACGACATTCAGAACGTCCCTAGGAATTTACTGTTACAAGGTTATGCCATTTGGTCTCAAGAATGCTGGGGCGACATATCAAAGGGAAATGTGGAATATATTCTAAGACATGATGCACAAGCATGTCGAATGTTACATGGATGATTTAGTGGTCAGGTCAAATGACCATGAGGAACATTGTGAACACCTAGTTTCAGTATTTTGTCGGCTCAGAAAGAAGCAACTGAGGATGAATCCGTCTAAATGCGTGTTTAGTGTTTCGTCTGGAAAGTTACTCAGTTTTGTTGTCAGGCACAGGGGAATTGAAGTCGATTCAGGAAAGATCAGAACAATTCAAGAAATGTCGACTCTAAAAACACTAAAAGAGTTGAAGAGTTTGTAGGGAAAGTTGGCATATATTCATCATTTTATCTCCAATCTTACAGGAAGATGTCAGCTGTTTTCCCATCTAATGAAGAAAGGGGCGGAATTTGTTTAGGACCAATCGTGTCAAAATGCATTTGATTTGATTAAAGAATTGTTGAAACAACCTCTAGTATTAGAGGCACCTGTGAAAGGTAGTGTGAGACCTGTATCGTTCTGTAAGCTTCCGTGGTCCTCCCTGTCGAGTTCCTGCAACCCATGATTTGTTATCAGTGTTTGCGCGTGCTCTGAATCATGTCCCGTATATTAGAGTCATCTTGACTTGAAACTTGTATCCTTGCGACCATGCCGAGGCGATACCCAGGCCAAAAGATGTGGGCCCATGTTCATTCTGAAGAAACGACGTGTGTTACGGATTCTAAGAGAATCTTTACAGCATGTCTCATTAATCAATCAATCAAGTACACATCCTATCTCAAGTACATCACCCATACCCCATGCCACCTCACCCCCTCACAAGTCAACTCTCTCTCCCCACCCATACCTCCTTTACATAAAATTCAACCCAACCCATGCTTTCCCATTCCCATCCCTTACAACAACCATTTCATTCATCCCTTTTCATCCATCATTTCTCTCTCTCTCTCTCTCTCTCTCTCTCTCTCTCTCTCTCTCTCTCATTTTTATCTTCACTCTCTAACCCCAAGAGAAACACCCAAACATCCAAGATCTCCAAGCCTTCCCAAAATAACAAGTGTGGCCCACTTTCCCACCCTCTCATCTCCCATCTCAACCATTCATTTTTCATCAACCTCCATCAAAATTGAAGGCAAGGAGCATAAGAGTCTAAAGAGCTAAAGAAGGAGGCCAAATGTGGGTGATCCACTGTTGATTCCTAATTTTAGAGCCCACTTGCTGTGGGACCCACATGATGTATGCATTGTATAAGGGAGGGCCCAATAGTGGCGGGGTCCCTCCCCTTTACCATCTCTCTCTACTTCCCTCTCTTTATGATGATGTGTGTGGCCCACCTGTGATATGATATAATGGTCTAGACCGTCCGATTGCGGGACCCACCTTGAGAAATGAATGGTATTTCAGCCGTCCATCCTTGTGAGAGGTGAAACGGGTTGACTCGGTACCTCACACTAGTTATATAGCTGGTGTTTTGACACCACCAAGCTCTATGGGTGTAAAACCCGTATCCTAATTCGTACTATTCCTGAGGCTTTTGCGGTCATTCCGATCGATTTTCGGTGACTCGCGATCTGCAACCGGCGTTGCGCGTAATCCTGAGACGGATCCTGTCGGTCTGAGTCAGTTCGACCCGAGACTTGTACCAATACGACCGTGCTGTCACCGCGGTTCCGATGCCGCGTCTCACGCGCCGAGGCGATACCCAGGCCAGGAGATGTGGGCCCACGTTCAGTTCGAGAAAACACCGAGCGTTGCAAGTATCAAGGGAATCTCTACGATATGTCCCATCAATCACATCAATCATAAGTCAAGTACATCCCATCACAAGTCATCACTCATCCTTACCTCTCCTTACCCAAAGTCAATGCAACCCATGCTTAGCCATTCTTTTCTTACAAAAAAAGTCAAAAGAATCCATCCCTTTCTACTCCATCACCACTCCTCTCTCTCTCTCTCTCTCTCTCTCTCTCTCTCTCATTTCTCCCAAGCACCATGAGAGCTTGGACTTCCATGGCTTTCATAGAGAGAAAATGTGGCCCACTTTCCTATCTCCCATCTCCACCATCCTAAGTCGATCTCAACCGTTGAAGTGCCTCCATTGGATCTCTGGCATACATTGATGGAAGAAAAAGTCCAAAAAGATCAAAGGTGGGTGCTTCTTTCTTTCTTTATTTCTCTCTTTTTCTTTTGTTTTGTGGGTGCTTTTATTTGTTGATTTTTATGATTTGAGGGCCCATATATGTGGGACCCATCTTATTGTATGCAATGTAGAGAGGGGCCTATAGTGGCGGGGTCCCTCTATCTCACCGTTTCTCTCTCTTTCTCTCTCTCTCTCTTCCTCTCTCTCTTGCATGGATGGTGTGTGTGTGTGTGGCCCACCATGAAATATATATTTTATCAATGCCATCCACCGAGTGGTCCACATGACAGTCCGTTTGGACGGACCCAAACAAAGGAAAAACGCAAATATCGACTCTTCTTGAGCTGGTGGGTTCCGCACGTGGGACCCATTTAATAACGGATTGGCTAGTGGCCATTGCCAAGTGGGCCCCACCTTATTTGAGGTATGAGATTTATCCCCACCGTCCATCAGGGATGGTGAGATTTCACCATGAAAATTGTCCAGCACACTGGACTATCTTATATAAAAACAAAAGAATGTATATATAATGAATATACATGTGTATATAAATATACTATAATATAGTTTTTATATATATATAATGATGATGAGGTGGGCCACACGTGTGGATCCACCATGATATGTACGTTAGATCCCCACCGTCCAGAACGTCCAGAGGGTGTGGACGGTGGGCACTTCTGATATATGTATATTACATTATAATATATTTTATTATTTTATATTACTTTATATATATATGAGGGAGAGAAGGTAGTGGGGTGGCCCACCTACATGGGACCCACCGCTGGCAATGTGTTGCATTCCAGCCGTCCATATCTGGACGATGCTGGATGGGCCGCACCAGATGTGTGGGTCTCATCCACACCGTCCAACAAACTGGACGGGCGTAACCCACATTGATGTATCTATTCTACCTCCACTTCGTCCGTACGTCAATGGACTAGGCGTGGACCCCACACATGCTGTATGTATTCCACTTCATTCATCCGCTTTCCACCTGCACCGTCAGTGGACCCACGTTGATGTTTCTGTTTCAATCCATGCCATCCAACGATGGAGCCTGACTACACGTGTGGCATCCTCACCGTCCAGCAAGGACGGTGAGATCCACCGTGATGTAAGCGTTTTATCCCCACACGTGGGAACCACCATGAGGTATGTATTATATGTAGACCGTCCATCCATATGAGTTTTAACCCACTACATCCCTCCGTGCAAGGCCCACCTTGGTGATACGTGTGGTCACTAGAGGTGGGGCCCACCTGGTCACGTGCTGCCTCCAGCACACGGGGCCCACTTTAATGAATGTGTTTCATTCACCGTCCATCTGTGGAGGCTGCTGGACTGACGTCCAGCAGCTGTGGGACCCATGTGGTGTGTGTTATCTCCACACCATCCGTCCACGTGGGACGTGTGGACCCCACCAGGATGTATGTCTCATCCTATCGTCCATCACCTGGACGGTAGTAACAATAAAATACCAGTTGTACAGCTAGTGGGCTACCATGATTTATGTATTTTATCAGCTCCATCCATCTGTTGGGCTGCTGGGCAGCAGCCCAGTAATAATTTAGTTGTTGTAAGGGTCACCGTGATGCATGTGTTTCATGCAGGCCGTTCATCTGCAGCGTGCAGGGGCCACCTTGATGTAGTCATTTCACTCGCACCATCCGCTGGATTGGGATGGTGGGACTCACCTCGGATGTATGAGTCCTATACAAGTTGTCCATCTGTTCTACCAGCTTAGATACCCACCTTGAGCTGTGTTTCGATCCAAGCCGTTCATCTGTTTTGGCGGTAGGTAGGTCCCACCCTGATGTATTTACTCTATGGCCACCCCATCCATCTATCCAGATCAGTGGGACCCACCGTGATTTTTTTGTGAATTCATTAATGCCATCCACCTGTTTTGCATCCATGCCTACCATCTGCGAGATCCGCCGTGATTTATGTATTGTACATCTATGTCGGCCATCTAGTTTTCCATATCATTTTAAGGACCAGTTCACCTTGATTGTGCGTATTCTACATCCACGTCGTCCATCCATTTTGATCGACATATGGCCCACCTTAATGCATCTGTTTTAGCCACGCCATCCAGTCCAGCTAGGACGTGGACCCCACCATGACGTATGGGTACTGCTCACACTGTCCGTTTATTTTTGGGCCGTAAATCCTCATTACCTTGAGAGGCTCACTTGACGTGTATAAGGCCCATTGATGTAGCCCATATAATGTATATGAGGCCCAATGACGCGGCCCATTGATATGGCCAATGCGATGGATATGTGGCCATTGTGCGGCCCATTAACGTGGCCCATTGTGATGTATTTTCAGCCCATGTATAGAGGCTTATCACGATGAATATTAGGCCCGTGAGGGAGGCCCATTGTTATATATTGAGGCCCGTGGATGTGGCCCACCTGTTGGGTATTAGGCCCATGGATTGTGGCCTATTGTGATGCATTCGAGGCTCAACATGATGTATTTGGGGCCCATGATTCGAGGCCTGTTGTGATGTACTTGGGGCCCATGGGTTGAGACTCATTAAGATATATATTGGAGGCCCAGGTATGGGGCCCACTTGATTGTAATAGGTCCATGTGTAGGGTCACCGATTATGTGTTTAAAGCCCATGAGTTGTGGTCCATATGATGTATCTGAGGCCCATGTGATCGGGCCCACCTCAATTTATTTTGCAGCCCATTTGTTGGGCTCACCTTAATGTATTTTGTGGCCCATGTATCGGGCCCACTTTAATGTACTTTGTGGCCCATCCGTCAAGCCCACTTTGATGTATTTTATGGTCCATTCGAGGTACTGACCTTGATATACTTGTGGCCTATCTGTGAGGCTTACCTTGATATATTATGGGGCTCATTAGTACAGCCCAATGATGCGGCCCAGTTGTTGTACGTGAGGCCCATTGGTACAGCCCATTTGATGTATATTAGGCCCTTGTGCGAGGCCGTGGGGCCCACTATGTGTTTGGTTCTATGTGGGTTACTCCTTGGGAGCAATGTTGGTTAAATGTCCACATTGATGGGCAATGATGGTTGGATGTCCACATTGTGATCTTCCCTTAAGCCTGGTTAGGCTCATTCTCATCATTCTCTAGTGGGTTAACCCAAATTAATGGGCCCCATTAATAATGATTAGACCATCATCGGTCGTCCATCTATGGATCCCGCTTTGCGTCGATTATCAATTACCGATTCTGATTTGTCGAAGCCGATTGCCGATTATCGATCGAGGCCGATTACCGATTCTGATTTATCGAGGCCGATTGCCGATTATCGATCGAGGCTAATTATCGATCGAGGCCGATTACCGATTCTGATTTGTCGAGGCCGATTGTCGATTATCGATCGAGGCTGATTATCGATCAAGGCTAATTACCTATTTTGATTTGTCGTGGCTGATTGCCGATTATCGATCGAGGCTGATTACCGATTCTGATTTGTCGTGGCCGATTTCCGATTATCGATCGAGGCCGATTACCGATTCTGATGGCCGATTGCCAATTATCAATTGAGGCTAATTATCGATCAAGGCCGATTGCCTTTTTTGATTTGTCGTGGCCGATTGTCGATCATCGATTGAGGCCGATTACTGATTTTGAATTGTCATGGCCAATTGCTGATTCTGATTGTCGAGGCCCGATGTGATGAACATGCGACCCGTATTTAAGGCCTGACGTGATGTGTATTCAGTCCGTGTCTAAGGCCCAATGTGATGTATATTGAGGCCTAGGTGATGAGGCCTATTGTGATTCATTTGAGGGTCGGGCAAAGGAGCCCATTGTGATGTATGTTAGGCCCATGAGCAGGGCCCACCTGTTGTGTACATGTAACCCTTGAGTAAGGCCCATTGTGTTGTATATTAGGCCCTTGTGTGAGGCCGTGAGCCCATTATATGTTTGGATCTGTGAGGGTCACTCCTTGGGGCAATGTTGGTTAGATGTCCACATTGTCGAAGTCGATTGTTGATGCTGGTTATTGATACCGATTATGAGTATGTGACTGCATAGCATCATAATCCATGCCCATACGCATCATCTGTATGTCTATTATGAGATATGATTGACCATTGCATATGTCATAGTGCTGGTTGTTATGAGACTCCCTGATAGGCGAAGATTGTCTCACATGAGCACACGGTTTGCGTAAGATTGATGCATGACTGGATTGTATGACTCATGCATCTTACATTGTTTGCTGTGATTACTGTATGCCCTAGCGACATCAGGGTCGTAGCCTCCACAGGCATATCGTGGATGGGCAGATGGGACACCAAAAATCTATTCTACATGGGGTGCCATAGATATCCCTGGGTGAAAGTCCCTAAACCCTCTTAGATTCCAGAGGTTGCTCCAACGTCTAGACCGAGTGGGTAGATGAGCGCCGAGTGCCGAATACCAGATGGCTGCGCTCTCCACTGTGTCGTGGTCGGTTGGAAGGGGGTGCGGCCTTACCTGCCCGAGAGGAGGGGGTAATGCTAGGCTGAGTCTGACCAACTCGAGGAATGGGTCCGCTATTGACGAGCCGGGCCCGATATTGGCAGGCGGATAGTGAGGTCTCTTCCACTCACCTTGTTGCGAGTGATGGGGCGGCAATCTGGTATGGAGTGTAATATACCCCGGTGATTTTTCAGAGAGGAACCGTACTGATATGTGGACTTATTGAGTAGGAGATGCATGCTCATTCATTCATTTATTCACTATCCACTCGGGCTGGTGGTGCGCAACTAATTATTATGTACCTTCGTTATGGCATGGATTTCGGTTAGGCGCGTGACTAACCTAAGATCTGGAGTTTACCACGTTGAGCCTGACTATCCAAATTTAGGTATGGGACTAGTTTGGATAAAAGTCCTTGTGGTGGACCCCGTAGCCTGCGATACTACGTACTATCATCCCGACTTCACACTCCAGTATGGTCATTTCATTCGCATCGTATATTGCATTACATCCGTAGGCATATGGCATTTCGGGTTGCTATTTCTGCACTTATATGGCTTAGATAGATTTAGCAGGATTTGTATATTGGATTGCATCTTCGGCATTTGATTTTTGGCTCTTTATGACTCCTTATCGCATAGTTGTTCTATATTGCGTATTCTGATATTGATTAACTTATAGACTTGTCCATACTTCCGCTTACTCTGTTATCGTATGATTTATATCTTGTCAATATTTCTGCTTACTCTGATAATTCCTGCTCTTGTTAGTGTTTCTGCTTATTCAGACATTGTATAGTTTGTGGATTACTAGTTTTCGGTATTATATGATTAGGGCATTGTATTGAATACTTGGCACTTATCTTGTGCACACACTTACACCACCCTCTAAGCTTTCTATAAGCTTATGCACGATAGATACGTGCAGGTGATGTTAGGCTACAGCGGTGTTGAGCTTGGAGCGTGCGGTGGTCTTCTGGAGCTTGATTCTCTATTTATGTATTTCCCTTTCAGTATTGTATTCAAATGATTATATTAGTGGATATGTGATGATGATGTTGCCTTTGTGGATTGGGTAATCTTGTGGTTATGCTTATTACTAGTTAAATGTATATATATAAAAAAAAAATCCTCCTTGTAGGATCCCAGGATCAGAATCTGGCATATGAATGGTAGGAGCCGAGAATGGGGTACTACGGAGGCTGTCAGCACCGAATTCGGTGATCGGAATTCCTGTGAATTCAATTTTCGGGTTTGGGGCGTGACAATGGGACCCATCGTTGTGATGTCAGTAAGGTCTGATGTTTGTGTTTTATATATACACAGTCCATCCAATGCAGCAGATTCAAATCTCAAGTGGAAACCACCCATCTGACAAGCAACACCTAACTGTTGTTGTGCAGACGTCAGCAAGTTCGGTGGGTCTGGATTATGAGGTGTGTTTCACATCCATACGTGGTGTGGGACCGATCATGAGATATGTTTTATATCTACACCATTTATCACGTGTGGGCCCCAGCCACGGTGTATGGATTTTGAATCCTCACCGTCCGTTCTGGGCATCTAGACTCCCTGGACGCTGGACCCATCTAGAGTATACACACACACATAGTAATATATGTATGAGAGGTGGGCCCCACATGGGACACACCCATCTGGATTAGATGGTTAGTGTACCAAGAAGTCAGCAAGTGGTGGACCCCACTTAATCCGATGGTGTCATCCACACCGTCCAGCATGCTGGATTGGGGGGACCCACCAGCTGATGTATGTGTTTTGGTTATCTGTCCACTTAAACGGTGGCAAATGGGGCCCACCGCTGATAGATGTGTTACATCCAAACCGTCCATCCAATTGGTAGGCTTGTCTTAAGGCCTAAGATAAAAAAATAAGACAGATCTAGTATCAAGTGGACCACACTACAGAACTAGTGGGATTGAATGTCTACTACTGAAACCCCTTTGGGTTACAAAAGTTTTGGACCAATATGATATTTATTTTTCCTCTCAGTTCAGGTCTTTGTGACCTTATGAACAGGTTGGATGGAAAATAAACGCTATGGTGGGCCTTCTAAATTTTAACAGTGGAAATCATTATCACCATTGTTATCTATGATATTGTTCAAATGATCTTTTGATATGATTCATTTATCTGGATACCGCTCTAAAATGATCTCTATAGATGGATAAATGGTGTAGCTGGAGTGGCCCATTTGATGTATTTGGGGCCCATTTGGAAGGGCCCGATGTGATGTATTTGGAGCCTATGGGTTAAGGCCCACTGTGTTGTATTTGGATCCCATGGGTTAAGGCTCATTGTGATATATTTGGGGCCCATTTGGAAGGGCCCGATGTGATGTATTTGGAGCCCATGGGTTAAGGCTCATTGTGTTGCATTTGGAGCCCATGGGTTAAGGCCCATTGTAATGCGTTTGGATCCCATGGGTTAAAGCCCATTGTGATGTATTTTGAGCCTATGGGCTAAGGTCCATTGTGATGTATTTGGAACCCATGGGTTAAGGCCCATTGTGATGTATGTGGAACCCATGGGTTAAGGCCCATTGTGATGTATTTGAAGCCCATGGGTAGAGGCCCATTGATATATTTAAGGCCCATAGGATGTAGCCCTTTATGATGTATATGTGGCCCATTGTGATGTATATGTGGCCCATATGATGTGCCTCACCTAATGTATGAGAGGCCATGGATGTGGCCCATAGTATTGTATATTAGGCCCCAATGTGAGGCCATGGGCCCACTACATGTTTGGCCCTATGTGGGAAACTTCTTGAGATCAATGTTAGTTGAATGTCCACATTCTGACCTTTCCTTAGGCCTTGTTAGGCCCATTCTCACCGATTTCGATTGTTAAGGCCGATTATCAAGGCTGATTCCGATTATTGAGGCTGCTTCTGATTATTGAGGCCGATTCCGATTGTTGAGGCCGATTTCGATTGTTGAGGCCGATTTAGATTAGCGAGCCCAATTCCGATTGTCGAGGCCGATTCCAATTGTTGAGCCCAATTTTGATTATCGAGGCTGATTCTGATTGTCAAGGCTGATTTCAATTGTCGAGGCCAATTATCAAGGTCATTTCCGATTGTCGAGGCCGATTCCGATTATCAAGGCCGATTCTGATTGTAAAGGCCGATTTCCATTGTATAGGCCGATTTCGATTGTTGAGGCCTAATGTAATGTATATGCAATCCGTATTTGGGGCCCATTTTGATGTGTATTCAGCCCGTGTTTAAGGCTCAATGTGATGTATATGAGGCCTATGTGATGAGGCCCATTGTGGTGCATTTGAGGGTCAGATGATGGAGCCCATTGTGATGTATATTAGGCCCATGTGAGGGGTCATCGTGATGTGTATTAAGCTCTTGAGTAAGGTCCATGGTGTTATATATTAGGCCCTTGTGTGAGGCCATGGGGTCAACTATATGTTATGCTCTATGTGGGCTATTCCTTGGGGGCAATCGAGGCCGATTGTTGATGTCAGTTATTGATACTGATTATGAGTATGAGATAGTATAGCATCATGATACATGCCCATACACATCATTTGCATGTTTATTATGAGATGTGATTGACCATCAAATATGCCATAGTACAGATGGTTTATGAGACTACCTATGTGCAGGATTGATGCATGACTGGATTGTATGAGTCATGCATCTTGTATTGTGTATTGTGATTACTATACGCCCTAGTAACATCAAGGTCGTAAGCTCTATAGACATATCGTGGATGACCAGATGGGACGCTGGAAATATGTTATTAGCATTGGGCTGCCATAGATGGCCCTAGGTAAAAATCCCTAAACCTTCGAGGCTAGGAGATGCCCCACCATCCAAACCGAGTGGATACATGAGCGCCCAAATGCCGAATACCATTAGGACTCATCTCCCACTATGTCGTGGTCGATTGGGAAGGGGTGTGGCCCTACCCGCCTGAGGGTAGGGGGTACAACTAGGTTGAGTTTGACCAGCTCATGATTCAATCCGCTATAGATGTGCCGGGTAGATATTGGCTCACTACTGGTCAAGCGGATAGTGAGGTCTCTTCCACTTGCATGGTTACGCATCCAATGGGCGGTGATTGCTTGTAGAGTGTACTAAACCCTGGTGATGATCTCAAAGATGTATAATACTAATTTGTGGAGCAGGAGTCACATACTCATTCATTCATTCACTATCCACTTGGGCTGGTGGTGCATAGCTATTTGTTGTGTGTACCTTCATAATGGCTAGGATTTCGGTTGGGGCACGTGACTAACCTGAGATCAGGAGTTTAACACATTGAGTCTGATTATCCAAATTAGGTATGTGATTGATTTAGATAGAAGTCCCTTGTGATTGACCACAATTTGTAGAGCAGGAGTCACATACTCATTCATTCATTCACTATCCACTCGGGCTAGTGGTGCATAACTATTTTTTACGTGTACCTTCACAATGGCCAGGATTTTGGTTGGGGCACGTGACTAACCTGAGATCAGGAGTTTACCACATTGAGTCTAACTATCCAAATTAGGTATGTGATTGATTTAGATAGAAGTCACTTGTGATTGACCCTATAGCCTGCGATACTATGTACTATCATCCCGACTTCACACTCTAGCATGGTCATTCCATTCGCACCACATATTGCATTACATCTACAGCATATGACATTTTGAGTTATTGTGTTTCTACATTTATATGGTCTAGATACGGCTAATAGTATTCGTAACATCAGGAATTGTATATTGCATTGCATCTTAGGCATCTAATATTTAGCTCTTTATGACTCTTCATTGGCATAACTGATCTGTATTGTGTACTCTAATATTGTTTGACTCATGGACTTGTCAGTATTTCTGCTTACTCTGATATCATATGATTTATGATCTTACTAGTATTTTTGATATTATATGAATATGGCATTATGTTGAACACTTGGCGCTTACCTTGTGGACACACTTATACCACCCTCCAATTTTTCTATAATCTTATGCACGATAGATGTGTGCAGGTGATGTTATGTTGCAGCAGCGTGGAGCTTAGAGCATGTAACTGACTTTTGGAGCTTTGATTTTGACATATGTATTTCTCTTTCAGTATTGTATTCAAATGTTTATATTAGTGGATATGTGATGATGATGTTGCCTTTGTGATTTGGGTAAACTTGTGGTTATGCTTATTATGAGTAAATGTACATTGAAAAATCCTCCTTGTAGGATCCCAAGATTAGAATTTGGCGTATGGATGCTCGGAACCGAGAATAGGGTACTACGAAAATACCAAGCTCTCCCTTTCAGCATTGAAAAAACTCTTCGTTACACATAATATGAAGCTCTCATTATAGGGATGGAAATAGCTCAGGAAATGAAGATAAAAGTACTATGAATTTTTGGCGATTCTAAACTAGTGATAAACCAGCGTACTACAAAATTTAAAATAATGAAGCAAGAGCTCCTTTTGTATTATCGTCGAGCACAACAATTATTGGAATAATTTCAGGATGTTGAAATCAAGCATATATCGAGATCAGGGAACGCAAGGGTAGACACTGTAGCTAGCTTGACTATAGCTTTGGCTTGTCCTAATCAAAGCCCTCTTCAAGTAACAATCAAAGAAAGAAGGTTTTGCCGCCTGCCGAAGATGCTAAAGTCTCTAAAGAATTGCCTGTGTCATGTTTGGAGATTTCAATTGATGATTGGTGTCAACCTTTTGTGGATTATCTCAAATATGATGTTTTACCGGAGAATCCAGCAAGAAAGCTGTAGACAAAACAAAGAGCGAAGAAATTTATTATGTGTAACGAAGAGCTTTACAAAAAGTCCTATAACAAGGTGTTGTTGAGTTGCTTGGATACGAAACAGGCGAATCAAATATTATGAGAAGCACCTTCAGGGGAATGCAGTGCTCATCAGGCCGGTAGAAATTTGTTCCATCGAGTATATCTAATGGGGTATTATTGACCTACGATGTTCAAGGATGCAATTGTTTTTGCACGTGGGTGTCATGAAACATTAGTCGGTAGCTTCTTGGCCCTTCGTAGCTTGGGGGCTTGATGTTACTAGTCCTATAAATCCATCATCATCTAAAGGAAACCAGTACATTTTGGCAGCCACGGATTATTTCTCAAAGTGGACTGAATCTATCATGCTAAGAAATGTCAAAGAAAAAGATATCATGGGTTTCATACAGCATACAATAATATACCGCTATGGTATTCCGAAGAAGATCATCACTGATAACGGGACTCCATTTAAGAACAGAGAAATGGAGAAATTGTGCCAAAAGTTTGATATCTAGCATTCATTCTCGACTCCCTACTATCCATCGGCTAATGGGTTGGTTGAACCATTCAATAAGACGATTGTGAAGATATTGAAGAAAATAATTACAGAAAATAAGCGTGATTAGGATGAGAAGTTGCAAGAAGCCCTATGGGCCTATCGAACTACTCATCGTACTACTATGAAAGCAACGCCATATTCTTTGGTTTATGGAGTTGAAGCTGTTATCTCCACTGAAATGCAAGTTGCATCACTTAGAATAATAGTACATCAATCGATTACTGATGAAAAAAATGCCGAGATCAGGTTGGCAGAATTGGATTTGCTAGATGAAAAGCGATTAGCAGCCTAGCAGCAATTACAATTATATTAAGCAAGAATATCTATTACTTTTGACAGAAAGGTCAAGCATCGCTCCTTCAAAAGAGGTAATATTGTATTGATGCTAAAAAGACCGATAGTGGTCACTTGTAAGACTAGGGGCAAGTTCGACCCTAAATGGATGGCCCATACATAATATCGTAAGTATACTCCAATGGGGCCTATCGGGTGATAGATCAATATGGGTGAGGCATAGGTATACCAGTCAATGCCTATTTCATAAAAATATATCATCCCTAAATGTATACGCAATTTTGATTCAGAAGATTCGCGATGTAATCCTTCTCAATCAAAAGGGGGCAGACAAAAGTATACAAAGGCAGAACTCTATATTTCTTTCTAACATTGTATTTCTCTTTAAATACTAATGAGATGCAAGCCTTCAAATCATATCAAATCCAAGAAAGTTAATGAAAAGTGCCAATAATTGTTGTCATATCACTAATGCGGCAATGATTATCTCCGAATCGCTAAAGCTATTATTACTACCACCATCTTGCTAGCACAAGACCATTTAAATTTATCGAAATCAATAGCACCATTAGGATGATATACTATTTTAACTATAAAATTTTGTTTCATATCATTAGCAAATGTGGTATATTAATTTTGGTTTATTATTTCAGCAAGGCCAATTCATCATTTACAGATGACAGAAGCTAAGTACGAGAATCATGACAACAATGGCAACTTATCACATATAATAGCGAGAAAGATGTCGCTATGAAGCCGAACACACATAAGGCTTATCATTATAGGCGATGGTGATATGACAGAACTATACGGGTAGCAGTGTCGCCTATGGCCTTAAAAGGCTTGGAAAGAGCATCACGCGCACTCATGCAGGCAGTGACGTATGCCTTCTGTACAACTTTAGGCAGCATCATGTGGACAGCCAGAGAGCGCCCCCTCATGAATGGGTCCGACCTTGTGGATGAAGGAAAAGTGAGTCTTTGAAGCACGATGACTCCTCATATCCTTGTTTGAATTCAGTAGTAACGTGTGAGGACATGTCTCTAAAACAAGACAACCCCTCATTGATGGACTGGCGGCCATGGATTTGGTACTGACGGTAGCCTTGTGTGTCCCGCGAACTCCAGAGAGTTACTGTGGCCAACCCTGTGCATAAATCCTATTGAGTTCACTGCCCCGATAGTTTCACTGGCCCCTCTGATGGATCACGTTTTGTGAACTCCCCGACCGCGATAAGCTCTGTGAACTCTAGAGAGTTACAGCGGCCATTCTTGTAAGACCAACTCTAACTATTTATGAGTCTAAACTGTGATTGCTCTAACTACTTACGAGCTTAAACTGTGTGTGCAACTAACTGGAGTCAAAACTTAGTTCCGCCCATTTAAAATGCCATATAGGTGATACTGATAGTCATATATAAATTGTTATTATAATTGGCAAGAATTTATTAAATATGCTTACGGGAACTGATATGGTTATGAGCTCTAAACTAATGTACAACTCTGCAAATGCATGCATTCATTCATCTTGTATAGAAAAATGTATTACCATAAAATTACTGCAAGAAATGCAAGGCATTGTATCTCCTCTTTTAATTAGAGCAATATCAAGAAAATTAAAAAGTTAGTTGTATTTTATCCCAAAGTTCAGCATTCTAGGATATTTATCATTTAACTGTGATATGTTTACCCTTGTAATAAAAAGTTAGAAGGTCTTTACAATGAAGATGAATTGTACTACAAGATCCTCAAAGGTAGTGGAGGATGAAATCGCAAAGAATCGTCATTATCCTCTAAAAAACTCGACGAACTGAATACATTTTTAGAATTCCTAAAAAAGACACCAAAAGCTATCCATCCTTCGATGGTATTCGTTGGCTTTGCTTCATGAATAATATGTTCCAAGGAAATTCTTGCACAGAACTGACCGGGACAAGGGGCATGGTGGGTCTCTTCGGAATAACCTATGCCTTGGTCTTCCTGATAACTCCTTAGCTGTGAGGGAGGAATATATATGGCATGATCAGCCAGATAATATCTATGTACCATGTAGTACTAATGAGCCCACTAACGCATCCAGGAATAGGAAATATGAACTGGGTAATCCTGGCCCGAGACTATAAAATGAGATCCAATATTAACATTTACAAGCTACCTCCATATCAAAGCCCAATTATATGGCCCGACACCACAACTCCTCATGGATCTCATAACAACATCACGGGTCTTTGGCACAGTCTGGTCAAATTCGAATTGGCGAGCGAATCTACTCGGATAATACAATTCGTGCCAAAATATACTACCCTCTCTCAATGAAAGAGTATTAGATCTAATGGAGACAAGGAATGAATGTTTGCCATAGGAGATAGAATTGTCATCAATAACTTCTGTGCCTTCCAGATGAATGGTGAATGGGAATTGATGAAAATCAATAGGGTCACCATCCTTTATCTTTTGAGTGATCCAACCGTTCAATTTTTCAACCATCTTCCTTAACTGATAGTGTTGAAGAGGGAGCCGATGAGGATCCAAATAAGATCTTCTTAAGTCGTTAAAGGTCCAAGGGAAATACACTCCTAGCCAACCTATGAAGAAACGTCAGGGAGCACGAACTGAGAAAATTTTGGTTGTTGAATCTAAAGTGCCAGAAACTATGTCCCCAAAAGTGTGATATAGAGAGCATAGAACTGGAGGGGCTAATGAATATCTTTGGCCCTCAACCAATGCACTTGTGACTACAAATAAGGATGGTCTAATGATATCCACTTGTTCTGAGACAGGAAATATCACTAAGCTTATCCAATAAGCTAAAAAAGTGGCTAATTCACAGGAATGGTTGTATTCAGTGGTGCTTGTAATGTTCTCACGAATGGTCTTGAGGTCCTATTGATTATGGCCCATGAAGCTGTCAAAGTAAAATAATACAGTTATTTGAATAAGAGATGAAGGTCTAAAAAAAAACCTGAAAAGGGAAGAGTAAAAGAAATATACCGTAGTTTTTGAGTAAAATGAGCTAGCCATTCAAGGGAAGTGATATGTTCAGGTTATGGAATTTGGCCAATTCTATGAAGAGTTCAAGTGTGGTCTTTGAAATCTCAGATTTGCTATCTTCTGCAGAAGTAAGAGAAAGTTCTTCGTTCAAAGGAATGTAAGCATCAACGATATTGCCCATGATGGGAAGACCTACTATACAGAGAAGATCCCATATAGTAACGCTTATCTCACCTAAGGGAAGATGAAATGATTTGGTGATTGGGGACCAGTGATTGAGCACTGAAGATGGCTGCATCTCCATGGAAATATTCTGATGTGGCTATGATGGCATCGAGAAGGTTAATTTGTTCTAGAACGTTAGTATGTTTTCGAGAAACGGTTCAAGCCCAGGCACTGTAGAAATCTTGAGGAGATAGAAGACCCTTAGCTAGAAAATCATCTGTTCTCTAGGGTATATGACCATTGAAGAAATACTGCTGGGCAATTTCAAAAAAATGAATCTGGAAGGACTGATGAGGATTATGGCATGGACGTAAAAATTGCATTTTATATATCCTACTAGCCTTCTGGTGCGATTCTTTCCCTTCCAAATGACCTTCCAAAATCCTTGGTTCCCTTATAATCCAATTGTCCATAGAAGCAAGGCTGCTCTAATGGGTAGATGGTTCACTATGCAGGATTGAGCAATGATGTCGTAAATTTATACGGATAGTGATGGTTTTACCCGTAGAAGGGTTATGAAGCTTCAATACTTCTTCATTATTTTCTACATAATCCCAAGCATGGTGAGAAGACTGCTCTAATGCTGAAGAAAATGAAGGATCTCTTTTCCTTGGAGATGAAGCTTTTGAATGTCTCATGATTAAGGGATGTTAAGTCAAATGTAAGGTTTTAAGAAGAAAAGAGGAAACTTAGGGCCAAAAGGAAAATTTTGGCAAAATTTTGGTTCAAACTAAGTGATGGGGACTTACACGAGTGAGTTGCACAGGAGATGTGAACGGAAAGGGGGATCAGCAAAGAGAAAATTTTCTTAAGTGAAGAATGGATGGGAGTTCTAGTATTTATAGATTGGCGGATGCGTGGGTGAAAGTTATATGGACCCCGTGCAACTCAAATGACTAAGAAGGAAATTGATCCTTCAAAATTGACCTAATGTATAGTCAAATCTCGGATCAAGGGAGCATCTGTTGGAGCATAAAATTTGATTAAGAAAGATTGGAGATCGAAAAGAGTATGAAAGGGATAAGTTATGTGGACCATGAGTTGCGCGAGGGATCAGTTGCATTGGTGCATGAGTTGCGCTGGACCATAAGTTACATTGGCTCGCACTACTCCTTTTATGGGTGGTTGGATCAAGAATGGGAAGTGGGGTCCACAGCTCGAAATTCAAGGGTTCACACATGTGGAGGCCTATAAATACCCCCTACCCGCTCCATTCGAGGGATCAAATTTCCAAAAGACCAGTGCCTCTGATAGGTAGTGGAGAGAAGAAGAGAGAGAGAGAGAGAGAGAGAGAGAGAGAGAGAGAGAGTGGAGTCTGGGCCGTGCTACAGGAGTTGTACTGGCCTGTGCAACTCCTCGGTTACCCTATGCAGCAATTGTATATTAGTCTCTTTCTCTAGAGATTCTTGGTTCAAGGGATCCTGATATTTCCTTTATCATACCAATGGAAGAGGAAGTGCTAGGAAGATCCGCACAACTCATCTCTCTTGAGGACACGAACGATACAAGCCGGAATACTGCCGAAATTCATATTTGAAGCTATTTTACTTGTATTTCTCTCTTAAAGATTTTATCCTAGAATCAGAGGATCAAAAGGATGTAATGAACTCAGAATAAATAATATATGATGATTGTTCTCTCTATTTGTTCTTTCGTCGTTATTAAGTAAGATAATTTCTCCGAATCAAATACTTTCGTTTCTGGTCGAAACAAAATGGTGACTCTGCGAGGGACTCTTTCTATTGCTTAATGTTGACTTAAGAATAACTTAGAGAATTTTATCATTGTTTGGCATCCTATAAGGGGCCAAAATGGCGACTCTTAGAGGGAAACGTTCTTCGTTTCATCTCCGGGATAAAATAGATTTATGAATGAATCCTAATTAAGTTCTATTGTTGATTTTTGACAGATGCAAGAGCAATAAACTCACGAAGGAGGTTCTTGCAGAGAAGTTCAAGTTCTGTGCGATTTCTCTAGACTTGGCGATGGCATAGAAGTAAGATGAAGTATGCACAAGAAGCGTTAATGGAGTTATGATGTAAGGTAACGATAAGAAAGGAGGACAAGAAGATATGCATTTGAAGATTGAAAAATTGGTAAAGATTTATTATATTTGATGTCTTAAATCAAGTCAGATACAGGGCTCGTCAATGCCATCGACAGACTGTTCGATGTCACCTTCGATGACATCGAACAGTGCTTGATCCCATCTAGTATTTTCAAATTTTCACAGTTGGTTGTTGGACATATATGTGTCATTTTTCGATGACATCGAGTAGTGTCCAATGACATCGAAGGTCAAGTTCAATGCCATCGAAGTTGGTTTGATGACATCGAGATTTAAAAAAAAAATCATGATGTCTCTTGACAGTTCGGGTGCAAGTTTGATGCCATCGACTTGGCTTTGATGCCATCGAAGGATAAATTTCTATGACATCAAAGTATGTTTGCTGCCATTGAATCGTTTCTTGCATAATTTCGCTGATATGCCGGATCTATGAAATTTGTTTTTAATTTCATTTGGGATTCTTCCCAAGGCTATATATATGCTTGTAAATAGGATTGGGAGGTACTACTGGGGTTTCAAATTCATCTGAGTGTTTCAAAGGGTGTAGCAAGGGTGATATTCGAGGTTGTTCAAATCGGGTAATATCTTTCTCCTTGTAATTTTTACTTTCATAATGATCATTTGTCTCTTTGTGCTGTGATTTTTTCCTGCAAGGGTTTTTCCACGTAAATATTTCTATGTTCTCTTATTTCTTGGCTTGTGCGATTGGATTACTCTCCTAGATTCATCTTTATGTGCTTCAGCGGTCCCCCAACATAGAATCTGTCTAATTTTTGGGGCTCCTGGCCTACCATGATTAGGAAAATTGGATGTATGGTGTGAATTCATCATAAGTATCATGGTAGGGCCCAGGCCTGACCTTGCAAGCATTACTTAAGCAACAATAACACTAAAGGGTTGTCAACAGGCCAGGCCTGGGGTAGGTCTCAGCTTGGATTTTGAAATATTTTGGGCAGGCACTCGGGCTTGTCCTATTCAAAATTCTTATTTTGCAAGCCCAAGCCCAGACCATTGATACCCTTGACTATGCTGCACGCTGTTTCATAGCAGCGTGTGTTAGAAATATTAAATAATTTATATTTTAACATTAGGCTGAATCGCGTATAAATACGATGTCTTTAAACCTTAATTCGCTCCCTTATTGATTGTTAATGATTTATAGGCAAATTGCTTATAGGATAAGATAGACCTTCTCTTTAGATCCTGCGTGTAGCAATCACGAAGGGATCTATTTAGGAACTCGATAAACGCAACTGATCGTCAGGAAGATGAATTAGTGGTCGTCTTGGAAATTTCTTAGAAGGAAATGTTTTGGAGAGATCAAATGAATTTTGATAGGATTAGTTAGACATGATGATTATGGACCAGAATGGTCTAATTTATATAGGCATCAGAGGAGTGGACCATTGTTGGGTGATCATCAATGGTACAGAACGTTTGCAAAATGTTTCTAACCATTAGCATTTAATTTGGAGTGTTTAAGATCATTGGATCAAACGATCTGACCATTGGATCATCAAGGCCCATCTGTTTTCAAACTGTTTTCGCTATAATGGCTACTAGCCTTTCTCTAACTGACTGATGGTTTTAAATCAATAGATCTGACCATTTCCAGCAACCTATAAAACCCAGCCTATCACCACTCTCTCTCTCTCTCTCTCTCTCTCTCTCATAATTAGGAGATATGGTTAGAATTTAGGCACTATTGAACTTAAATTTTAATTTGGGAAAGGCTATTTATAGAAGAAATGGTGATTAAGAGGAGATTTCTAAATTAATGTTTAGGTGGAAGCACATCCTTATATAAGGTTTATTTGTCCCACCAAATCAATATTTAAGGGTGCTAATGACATCCAAATTAATTCCAAGTTGGTTTTTTAAAAAAGATAGGGGGCATAATACTTAACCCTCATAAATTTAGGAAAAGATAGTTTACTTTGGTACATACAATTTATTATCCTTCATATAAACTTTGCTTTGGGTTGATTAAGCACAATTTTAGGACCCTAATGGTCCTTGGATTAGGTCTAATTGTTTCTAGAAAAGATGTGTTGGCACGCTACCTATATTTTAAGGAATTTTGTTGACTTTTGGCTCCTACTACTACTTTATTAAGCTAATTAATGGTATCTTATATCATATAATCCATGAATTAATGCTCTTAAGTAGGGTCTATTAAGACTTAACCATCCTTTAAAAGAATTGTTGTAATTTTCTCTCCTTATTCCAAGGAAAAGCATTTACTTTTATGAAAAAGTAGCCCATGCATTTATTAAATCTTAATAATAATAGATAAAGCTAGCTTAATGCCATATTATAGTACAATTATGATTTAATTAAGGAACTTCATTATTTTATAGATTTTCTAGAAAAATGATGGAATTATGCCAATATTTAAGAGGTTTTTAAGGCTCTTTGCACACATGTATGTTGCTTGTTCTTCTCACGATAACTCATATTTGGATGCATGCATCGATGCGTAAAGGGTACCATTGAATTCGTAGTAATGACACGATTGCGTTGACATAGATTATAGGTTTTCGGGGTTCTATTCTCTCATGTGTACTTGCATGCTTAATTAGAGTCATACCGAAAACGTCAGACAACCCACAAAAAGTACCGAAAGTGTACGATTCAATTAGACTCAGACCACGGGTATTACATTTACTATAATGAGGTTATTGTGTATATACAACATCCTCACCACAATGGTATAAAATGTATTTTTAGATTTATTTTCTATAAATCACGTATGTTACTCTGTTTAGTGAAGGGTTTTAACCCTAATGAGAAGGAGAGTTTTCATTCATTCTCCTTTTAAGGGCACACCATGTAAGATTAATCCGCGAACCAATAAAGTTAGGTTTTTTGGCTCACTTGAGTTTAGAATTGGACTGATTTTTGAAATGTGAATGCATTCTCCTAGGCTATAAAAAGCATGGTGAGCCCCGCACAATCTATAAGGGTTTTAATGGTAAGCATCTGCTTCCTAGTTGTTCCTTGATGTGTGACCCACCTGAATTTGATTCATGACGTAGGGATGAACGTGATGAGGTTGATCACCATCTTCCTCAAGGATAACTACTCCGAATCCACGGAGCTTCTCTGGACTCCTCATAGAGACTTCTCGAATCCACGAGGAAAGAAAGAAAAAGGATAGATATAAATTCTAATAAAATTCGAAATTGATTAATGAATGAATAAAAATGAGTTCACATCCCTTTAAATAAGGGAGCCAAGCAATAGGAAAGAAATCAGACTCAAACTACAGCTAAAACTCCTAAAATCCGCGACTTACTATAAATAGTAAACTTACTATTTATAGACGGTCGTGATGTCTACTAGTGCGCAAGGTTTTTGGCCAAAAATAGTAAGTGTCCTATGTGGCTTCACCAAACCGTTCTCCTAATTATTCTAAGAACTTTTCATTTTGTACACAAATCCTAAAGCCCAACGGATGAAGAGCTATAAATAAACTAAAACTTACTATTTATAGTAAAAATGAAATTAAAATGGGAAAACGACCGTCGATCAGGGGGTTTCTCATAAATCCAGGTTGTGCAACCCAGCATAGCAGGGTTGGTTGGCTAAAGTAGCTTGTTTTACCCCAAAATCATACATTTTACGTTAAATAACTCATTCCGGATTGCGAGATACACCTGATCTAAGGTCTGATGGTCCGGATCACTTCTGTCGTCAACCGTGCCTTTTCTGATCCATCTTGGCCATGAAATTGTCTGTGACTCGCTCTACATCAGTCCCCTCCACTTAAAAAGAACTCGTCCTCGAGTTCTCCTCCTGCGTTGGTTCATGATACTCGGTCAGGGCCACGACATTGAAAGTCCATGAGATCGCCATGTCATCTGGAAGATCAACAACATAAGCATTATCATTGATCTTTTGAATGATCGGTACTGGTCCAATCATCTTATTTTTTAACTTATTGTACGTCCTGGTCGAAAATCTCTCTTTATGCAAATGGACCATAACGCGGTCGCCCACCTCGAACACCTTTTGTCGTCGGTGCTTGTCCGCTTATTCCTTGTACTTCTCGTTCGAGGCATGTAACTTTACCTGTACTTCTGCATGGATGCCAATGATCTTATCTGCCATATGTTCTGCTGTAATGCTTGTGCCTGGGTGCTTCAACAGAGAGACCAAGTCAAGTGTGTGGCGAGGCACTCGTCCGTAGATAATCTGGAATGGCGATTTCCCTGTCGAGTGGTTCACCATGTTGTTGAACGCAAACTCTTCTTGAGATAATGCCAAGTCCCACTGCTTCAACTTTTCTCCTGCAATACTGCGAAGGAGATTTTCCAATGTGTGATTCACAACTTCGGTCTGCCCATCAGTATGTGGGTGGTAAGCACTGCTGAATTGAAGTCGTGTATCGAATCGAGTCCATAAAGTTCGCCAAAAGTAGCTAATGAACTTCATGTCACGATCAGAAGTAATGGTCTTGGGGACCCCGTGTAGCCGTACTTCCCTGAAGAATAGATTCACCACATGTGTTGCATCGAGGGTCTTCTTGCATGAGATAAAGTGTGTCATCTTGAAGAAACAATCAACCACCACAAACACCGAATCCATGCCGCGTTGTGTTCATGGGAGACCAAGCATGAAGTCCATTGATAAAGCCTCCCAAGGGCCGTCAGGCACAGGTAACGGGGTGTAGAGGCCTGTATTCTGAGATTGCCCCTTGAATGTCTGACAAATATGACAACGTTATACGGCTCTTCCCACATCACGTACTAATTACGGCCAGTAACACCACTCTTCCGCAAGAGCTCACGTCTTGTCTTGCCCAAGGTGTCCACCAAGGCCACCTCCATGTAGCTCCTGAATAATCTGCTCCCTTAGAGAACTTTCGGGGATGCACAATCGATTCCTTTTGAAGAGAAAATCATCCTGTATATGAAGGTCACTGGGGTGACCTTCTTGGTAATTTAACTAAGAATCTTTGAAGTCCTTATCCTCGACATACAGCTCCTTGAGATAGTCATAGCCGACCACATCGTTGCTCATCGTAATAAGTAGTGATAACAACAGCTAAGTGCATCAGCCACCTTGTTCTGCTATCCTGACTTTTGTTTTAGAATGAATGTAAATTCCTGTAAAAATGTAACCCATCTAGCATGCACACGATTCACGTTAGTCTGACTATTAATAAACTTTAATGCTTGATGGTCAGTGTACAGAACAAACTCCCTTTGAATCAGGTAATGCCGCCAATGTTGCAGCACCTGAACAATTGCGTACAACTCAAGCTCATAAGTCAACCACTTCTTTTGGGCTTCACTAAGTTTCTCGCTGTAGAAGGCTACCGGCCTGCCTTCCTGTGATAATACTCCTCTGATTCCGACATGTGAAGCGTCACACTCCACCTCAAACAATTTGACAAAATTAGGAAGCACCAAGACCGGTGTTGTAAACAAACGATGCTTGATCTCATGAAAGCTCTTGTCAGCTTTATCGGTCCATTGGAATGACCCTTTTTTCATGCAATCTGTTATAGGTGCGATTATGGTGTTAAAATCTCTCACAAATCGACGATAGAAAGTCGTCAACCCGTGAAAACTCCTCACCTCATGAATGTTTGTCGGGATCGGCCATTCCCTAATAGCTCGCACCTTTTCATCGTCCACCTGAATGCCTGTAGACGTTATAAAAAATCCTAGAAACAACAGGCTGTCAGTTAAAAAACTACACTTTTTTAAGTTGAGGTATAACTTGTTATCTTGTAGGACCTGCAGCACCTGCCTGAGATGTTTTTTATACTCCGCCTCATCCTGGCTATATATCAATATGTCGTCAAAATATACTACCACAAATCAGCCAGTGAACAGTTTTAGAACTTGATTCATGAAACGTATAAAAGTACTTGGTGCGTTTGATAGGCCAAATGGCATGACCAGCCACTCATGCAATCCTTCCTTTATCTTGAATGTCATTTTCCACTCATCACCGGGTTGGATGCGAATCTGATGTACCCACTCTTTAAATCTAGTTTAGAGAACACCTTAGCCCCTCCTAACATATCGAGCATGTCGTCCAACCGTGGTATTGGGAATTGATATTTAATGGTAATTTTGTTGATTGCTCGGCTGTCTACACACATGCGTCAGCTTCCATCTTTTATTGGCGTTAATAATGCTGGTACAGCACATGGGCTCATGCTCTCTCTCAATAGACCCTTACGGATCAATTCCTCCACTTACCCCTGAAATATCTCACACTCCTTCAGACTTATCCGATAATGAGGGCGGTTTGGCAGGCTAGCCCTAGGGACGAGGTCTATGTGATATTGGATGTCCCTCATGGGGAGCAATCCATCAGGTAAATCTTCAGGCCAGACTTCTTTGAATTTGTTTAGCAACAGCCTTAAACTTGGAGGGATGTTTGAGGGTTCCTTTTTCTCACCCTTCACCACTACGGCATATACCTCGTCGGTTTCCTTAGATTCCTCTATGAAATATCAAATGGTCAAGAGAGAAATCCCCTCCACTTTAGAGGCTTCAGGGTGATTCTCTGGTGCCATAGGGGTAAGGATTATTTTTCAACTATCCTTGACGAATATGTAAATGTTGTCTCATCCCCGATGGGTCGCATCACGGTCCGACTGCCAAGGTCGACCGAGTAGCATATGGCAAGCTTCCAAATCGACCACATCACAAAGTATCTGATCCTTATAATGTTTACCAATTGAGAACGAGATAGTGCATTATTCAGTTACCTTGGTCTCATTCACCTTATCCAGTCAATTGAGTATGGGGAAGAATGTCTCATCGTTGGTAGCTGCAACTTGTCCACCATCACCCTTGAGACGATGTTCTCGTTGTTACCACTGTCTATGATCACATCACGGACCTTTCCGCTGACAGTGCATTGAGTACGAAATATATTGTGTCACTGTGGGTGTAATTTAGTTCGTGGGGTATACAGTAGTCGCCTCACAACTGAAGATTCGCCACGATCCTCGCTCGTCAATTCATTGCCACCTGCTATTTCTCCAGTAGTTTGTTCATATTCATCGAAGCCATGATCTTCTTTTGCGGCCTCATCTTCAATGCCCCCTTTGTTTATAGTCAAGCGTGCTACCGGATGTTGAAGACAAGTGTTTGATAAGTGGCTTGATTGGCCACAGCGGTAACAATTGTTCGGCCTTGGCCGAGCATAAGGATTTGGAATCCTACTCGGGCCCGATATTGTAGGTGCTGCCCGTTGAGGTCTGAATGAGCCGCTCCCCGTATCACGATTTGCGGGAGGAGGAGGTTAAGAACGCTCTCCTACCGAATCTTTTCCTCGAGCCAGCACTAGATCTTATGTGGGACCCGTCATAGGGGGTCGATTTGAAGGATAGGGACGAGCAGGAGCTCTTGCAAGTTGTGTTTCTGCCCTCCCCGCCAATTGAACTGCTTCATTTACGGTCCCAACTGGGTACATCTGAACTCGATCCTGAATTTTCGGTCGCAACCCACTTATAAATCGTACCACCTTCTGTGACTCAGATTCGGACAGATCGTTTCGTGTAGCTAACCGCTGGAATTCTTTAGTGTAATCTGTAACAGTTCAATTTTCTTGTCGGCAATTCTGGTATTGCTAGAATAAGATCTTCTCATAATCACTAGGGAGAAATCGTGATCGAAGAAGACGTCTCATCTGAGGCCATGATACGATGGGCGCCTTGTTCTGGTGGGCTCGCAAAAGTTGTAATTGTTCTCATCATGTAGAAGTGCCAGATTTTAATTTAAACGCTACTAATTTTACCTTTTTATGATTTGACACGTCCATATAATTGAAATATCAGCCAATCGAGAAAATCTTCGATACGTAATAAACCGTTAAAACTAGGAAGTTCAGCCTTACCTCGATAGTCTCTTTCAACATGATTTAGATGATCGCCTCCATGGATTGGTCATCGGGCAGAACCCCCATTAATGTCCTCGTCGCTAGAACTTGAATCATCTGGTGTAGCCCTACGGTTTGTCACTAGTAGTGCTCTGCGATAATCGGGGTCACGTCGTACAACAACCACGGGCGGTGGAGTGACCATATGTGGTAGAGCACCGCCTAGGGCTCGGGGCGAAAGTAGCGCATCCGCAAGACGGTCGAGGGTTGTCTGCAGCCCTTACATGGTCAACTGACTCTCCCGATGGAAAGCTTTCATTCTTTCTGAAAGATAACGAATCCCTAGATCACCGTCTACAGGATTTTGATTCATACCTTCATTATTTGCCATCGGCCCAAGGGGAAATTTCGCTCTAATACGAAATTGATGCAGGGATGAACGTGATGAGGTCGATCACCGTCTTCCTCAAGGATAACTACTCCGAATTCACGGAGCTTCTCTGGACTCCTCACAGAGACTTCTCGAATCCACGAGGAAAGAAAGCAAAAGGATAGAAATAAATTCTAATAAATTTTGATATTGATTAATGAATGAATAAAAACGAGTTCACATCCCTTTAAATAAGGGAACCAAATAATAGGAAGGAAATCAGACTCAAACTATAACTAAAACTCCTAAAATCCGCGACTTACTATAAATAGTAAACTTACTATTTATAGACGGTCGTGATGTCTACTAGTATGCACGGTTTTTGGCCAAAAATAGTAAGTGTTCTATTTAGCTTCACCAAACCGTTCTCCTAATTATTCTAAGCACTTTTCATGTTATACACAAATCCTAAAGCCCAACGGATGAAGAGCTATAAGCAAACTAAAACTTACTATTTATAGTAAAAACAAAATTAAAACTGGGAAACAACCGTCGATCGGGGGTTTCTTGCAAATCCGGGCTGCACAACCCGGCGTAGCAGGGTTGGTTGGCTAAAGTAGCTCATTCTACCCCAAAATCATATATTTACGTCAGATAACTCATTCCAGATTGTGAGATACGCCCGGTGTAAAGTCTGATGGTCCGAATCACTTCTATCGTCGACCATGCCTTTTCTGATCCATCTTGGCCATGAAATTATCTACAACCCACTCTACGTCAATTTAAATGGCTTTTGGGATGGAGAACAGATTTGCTGTGGCCTAAACTGACGCGGTGAGATTTAATTTAACCATATGCCACCGTCAAGGGAGCAAATAAAGCATGTCTGCAAGTGGTCGGGTCAACTCAGTCAGACTGAAGACATACCTGACTATACCAATGAAATCTCGCAGTGCCGGGGCGAACCATTTCCCTTGCAATGAAATGATCTTGATAGGACGCATTTATAGATGGAGTGGGCGTTGGGCCAACACACGGTGAGCCCTACAAACGTACTTGTATGATAAGCTTGCTCTAAAAACGTTGTCATGGATTTGGGTGTATAATGAAAAAAAAAAAAAAAAAGGGGCAGCGTGTCACGTGGGGGTACTGGCCTATTTCGGGGCCCACGTGATGTATACTTCAAATCCAATCTGTGCATCACAGAACCCAAATTAGGCCGTTTTGGGTGGGCTAGCTACACCATAGGGAATGATATTAAATTATGTTTATAACCTCTAGGTTCACGTAGTATAGCCCACATAAGTTTTGAAATGGCCTGACGATTGGTGTCCATTCATCCTGATGGGGTGTCTGATGAATGTCTTAGATGGCATATAGACAATATGGTGGATCCTATAAACCTCCAAGAACGCACTATTGATTGGCATATAGACAACATGGTGATCTGTATTGTGTGGTCCACCTAAGTTTCCATTCGGACTGTTTTTGGCTCCCATTACCTAACATCTGAGGGTGGCCCCAGTGAATGGCTGGATATGATGAACACATCGTGTGGCCCTACAAATAGCCACTGAAACCATGTGAGCACACCGTCCTCTCTGTCCATGCGGGACATGCATTTTGTTCCATATTCACTTCTTTTATATATATATATATATATATATATATATATATATATATATATATATATATATATAAAAGTTGTGTCATTTAAGTCAGGTTCAGTCAGTCGAGACTGACCCAATTATTTGGTTGGATCAGACTTAATTAGGTTCGAGGAGTTTTAAGTGGGTTGGATCCTTTGACATGGTAATGGGTCGCATGATGGGATCTGGCCAGAATTTTTGTACCGTTTAGTAACTAAACCATTGGCTTGGACTCACCCGACCCAACCCCAGCCATTGACGTGCCCCCTGCACAATTGCATTGAAGAACAGTCAACTTCAACCAGCTATTATATCTTGGAGCTAAGGTTTGCTGTGTAATTGTAAGAAATATACGCCATAGTCATAGATATTCGATCTAGGATGAGGTCATTAATCCAGAGAGTTGCTTCCCTAGATTATTGTGGCGGTCTTGAAATCGCAAAGACTATTTAATCAAAAGCTTGAACACACAGTCAAAGAACGTCCTATATATTGAGAGGAAGATGAAGAATTAAATGATTAAAGGATTTAGATGATCTAATTTAAAAGTTTTCTATTACTGGCATTGACTATCAACGATGAGGCCCATCACATAAACAGTTTGGATCGTTTAAAAATGGATGTGTACATGTGGTCCCAAGCAGCATCTGCTTGTATGTGTAGGACATTTGAACGGTGAGGATGACCATATAGAAAAATCAATCTCGTTTACTCATATCACGTGGGCCACCTCGATATGAAAAGAATTAATGACCAGTTAAAATATTTGCATACTGTCCACATCCAATATCATGTAAGTTTGACAGCAGCCTGATGACTTACAACGGTATGTCCACTTCACAATGGGAATCTTACTATTCACTTCTCAGATTTCTCACTCGCTTGTTGTGAATCCACCTAACTAGAGTTGTAACTAATGTCATAGGCACGAAGATGCGCATGGATTAAGCCCAGCCTATTTAAAAATTTCTGCCAATCTACCTTAGATAACTAAGAAAGAAGCCACAATATCAAATCATAATGAAAATGTGTGCCACAGCATTCTCATTTTGTCCTCACCTTTTTGAGTATCATATATCTCTGGTACATGTCCCTTTAATATCTTCTCTATCTTATCATTAAAATCAGTTTATTAGGTGCTGTGTTGTTCACCATACTCCATGTCAACCCATATTGCCTTGTATCATTCATGAACACGGCAGTTTTAGATGAGAATTTGAATTTTCAGTCAGCATTTTCTTTTTCCTAAACAACTGTAGTTAACAAATGTGCCACTTAAAAAAGATTTCAGGGACTATAACAAAGCTCTATCCTATTGTGATCCACAGAGGAGACTTTTGTTGCTTAATGCTTAATGCTTAAGCTAACCCAACGAAGGTTCTGGAAGATTGCTGGTTGCTTAATGCTTACGCTAACCCACTGAAGCTTCTAGATGATTGCTGAGTGAACTGAAGTTCGGCTTTCTAACACCAGCTTGCCAGACAAGCCAGCTAGGACTAGTTGAGATGAGAAAATAATAAAGTATGAATGAGTTTCTTACAATAATGCAACCATGTATTGCTGTAATAGGGCACGTGGCAGCTTTAGCTGTTGGAACGGTTTAATTTAAATATTTCAAATCGCTTATTCATTGGGTGACAGCATGGCCTACTGGTGGGCCACACAATAGTCCACAATCATTGAAGAAATAAGAGAAGGGAGGAGGAGACCGAGCTATTGGATGGGACTCTACCACAATGGGGCCCTCCATACATATTTGACACATAAACGAGGTGGATCCCACCCCTTGTGGGCCTATGGAAATGAAAGAAAGCAAGAAAAAGGGAGAGTTGGTCCGCCCTTGCACTCAAACTTCCCCTCAAGATCTCTCCCTTTCCTCTCTAATCTTTTTCAAATCTCTCTAATTTCTTCTCTATCCTCTCTAATTTTTCTCTCATTTTCTCTAATATTATCTCTCTCTTTTCTTTCTTCTTTTCTTCTCACTCTCACTTGTTAGGAAAAATATGAAAATGAGAGAGGTCTGAGGGGGGGCTTTATGGTAAAAAAATTTGAATAGAGAGGGAAATAGAAAAAGATGGAGGGATAGAATGGGAAGAGGGAAAGAAAGAGGGGAGTGGCTTAGCATGGACAAGGGCATGGGTAGCATGGGCAAGGATATGGACTTGTTTAACTAATATATATATATATATATATATATATATATATATATATATATATATATATATATATATATATATATATATATATAGAGAGAGAGAGAGAGAGAGAGAGGGGGGGGGGGGGGGGGGGGGGTCGCGATGATTGATTGATTGATTAGACTACCTTAGTATTTATGCAGGTGGGACCCGCTCCATGAGTGCATTGCATGGTCCACCTCGGATTGCGCCAAAAACTAAAACTTCTAATTTGGGTGTTGTAATGGAGCGTGACATGAGGCATTGGAATCGCAGCGCCGGCAAGGTTGCCAAGGTACAAGTTTTTGGTTATTATGGTATTAAAATAGGGTTACGATCGAAGCTTGCCGATCTGGTCCATATAGGACATGCCAGCACTAAAAACGAAGCATATGGTCGACCTCAACTAAAAACGAAGCATATGGTCGACCTCACAAGGTTATGGGTATTACAACTCCACCATCCTTAATAATAATAATAATAATAATAATTCCCTCGAAATTTGCACAAGGAATCTAAGCCAATCAAAACGAACCAAAGAAGGGGATCACATCGCTATATAACAATGTAACATAAAAATACAATCATACATAAAAAATATGGGGATACGGCTCATGAATCTTAACCTCCCTATTCCAAGACGCCTCACCTATGCTATGGTGACCCCACTAAACCTTCACCAAATAAATGACCTTAATTCAAAGGACCTGCTCATTCCAATCAAGGATACGAACCAACTGCTCAATATAAGAAGCATCCTCACGAACCTCCAACAGTTGTCAATCAATCACTGGAGCCACGTCTAACCCACACATTCATGACATAGAAACATGGAAAATATTGTGCATACCTAACAACTGAAGTGGTAAGGCTAGTCGATAGGTCATGACGCCAACACGCCTAATGATCTCAAAGGGTCTAATGAATATAAGGGCAAGCTTCCCCTTGACTCCAAAACGAACTACGCCCTTCATGGGCAAGACCCTAAGATACACAAGATCTTCAATGACAAACTCTAAGGGACGATGCCAACGATATGTAAAAGTCTTTTGCCAGCTTTGGGCTATGCGCATCCATTGCCTGATGATTTCGATAGCCTCTAATGTTCTCTACACAAGCTTGGGGCCTAAGAGAGAGTCCTCTCTAACCTCAGTCTAATAACTTCGTCACCTGTAAGGTATGCCTTGAAAGGAGTCATACCGATAGTTGTATGGTAGTTATTATATGCAAACTCAACCAAACACAGGTGCTCATCCCAACTGCCTGATAAATTCAGAATGTAAAATTAGAGCATGTCCTCAAGGATCTGGTTGACTCTCTTAGTTTGTCCGTCATTCTGTGGATGAAACAATGGTTAGGTCTTTATCAAGGATTGTCAAAGGATGATCCTTTCTCCTATGACATCACAGGACCACCCCGTAGCTTCTAAAGTGGATGAGAACTCCCTCTTAACCATTCATGATTTCATAGAGGGATCTAAGGAAACTGATGAGGTGTACGCTGTAGTGGTAAATGACAGGAAAATTGAGCCCTTAAATATTCCTTCAAGTTTAAGGTTGTTGTTGAATAAATTCAAATAAATCTAACTCGAAGAGTTATCCAATAGATTGCTCCCTACGAGGGACATTCAGCATCGCATAAATCTCGTTTGTGGGGCTAACTTGCCCAACCGCCCTCACTATCAGATGATTCTGAAAGATTGTGAGATACTTCAGAGGTAGGTGAAGGAATTGATCTGTGAGGTTATTTTAAGAGAGTGCATGAGCCCATGTGTCGTGCCAACTTTATTTACATTGAAGAAAGATGGAATTTGGCACATGTGTGTCGACAACTTGGCAATTAACAAGATTACCATTAAATATTGATTTCTGATACTGCAGTTAGACGACATGCTTGATATGCTAGAAAGTGTCAAGGTACTCTCTAAACTCGATCTGAGGATCGGGTACTATCAGATTCATATCTACCCAATGATAAGGTGAAAATAGCATTCAAGACTAAGGGAGGGTTGTATGAATGACTAGTTATGTCCTTTGGTCTATTGAATACATCGATTACTTTTATGCGTATGATGAATCAAGTGTTAAAGTTGTTTATTGGCCGATTTGTGGGAGTATACTTTGATGACATCTTAATATATATCCAGGGTGACATCTTAGTATACTTTCAGCACTATAATCGCACTTATTATGAATTGCATAAAAAATGGGTCATTTTAGTGGACCAATGAGGGTTAAAAGATTGATTAAATCAAGCATCAATGTCCACAACATCGGTCTCGATTTTTTTTTAGTTTCGACAAACTGTTTGAGATTGAGTGTGACTCCTCATATGTCAGAATTTGAGGAGTCTTATTAAGGAAGGCAAGCCGATAGCCTTCTATAACAAAAAGATCAGTGAAGCCTGAAAGAAGTTGTCAACATATGAACTTAAGCTGTACGCAGTGGTTCAAACATTGTGACATTTGCAGCATTATCTTATTCAGAAAAATTTTGTTCATTACACTGACCATCATGCCTTAATGTTTGTTAATAGTTAAGCTAACGTGAATCGTGTGTATGCTAGATGTTCATATTTTTGAAGGAATTCACGTTTATTTTGAAGCATAAGTCAGGATAACAGAATAAGATGACTGATGTACTTAGCCAATGTGCATAACTACTTATTATAATGAGCAATGAGGTAGTTGACTTTGAATGTCTTAAGGAGTTATATGCCGAGAATGAGAACTTTCAAGATGCATGAGAGAGGTGCCAATAGGGTCATCCCAGTGACCTACATATGCAAGATGGTTTCCTGTTCAAAGAGAATCAACTGTGCATCCCTCAAAATATCTGAGAGAGCAAATTATCTAAGAGTTATGCGGAGGTGGGCTTGATAGACACCTTGGCCAAGACAAGACACGGGCTCTTATTGAGGAATGATATTATTAGCCATAATTGGTACGTGACGTGGGTAAAGCAGAGAAACGCTTTCATGTTTATCAGACCTTCAAGGGGCAGTCTCAAAATACAGCCTAGATAGTGGAAGAGTCAGGGGAGGATGAGTCATTTGACGAAAATAGAAGGCTTTTTTCGAGTGGCTTATGAATTCTTGGAAAAAAAGGGAGCAAGTCAATGGATCAATGAATATATAGAGTTTAACGGTACGATAGATAAGGTTGCTTACACACAAATTAACTTCTGAGCTCGAGCAGTCTTAATTTCACTATAGGATTTGCAAATGAATGCTGGACTGAGCCACCTTGAATGGCATGAGCCGCATGCGGGGAGACCCCACATGTTTGGTTTTTAGGGGGATCTGGCCGAAAGACCGGCCGAGGCTCACCCGACTAGAAGGATTGAGAAATTAATAAAGTACAAAAGTTTTCTTCAAGCTTTACCTTATTCTAATCGTTCAGAGGGTGATCACAAAGTCACTTAATGAAGTCCTCTATTTCTTTCGAAGGTATTGACCTGCAATGTGGAAGAGATGACTAAGTGACATATGGAATATGGCAACGACAACAACATGTCGTATAAGGAGATATCAGGTGGAGCCAACAACCCACTGAAAACTAACATATCTACAACTACATCCCCGAGCAGCAGTCAAACGGGGGTGTGAATACGAGATGCCAACGGAATGATTGACTGGATAGAGGCTTGGGTTGCTTCCTTCCTACCACGTCCTTGTGTGTCGGAGATACAAAGCGAGTGTAGTAGAAAAGAACCAGGGTCAATCTATTCTATGGCAAAGCATTTGAAGAATAACTGCACACTCACACGATCTTTGACGAGAGATAGGAGCATTCGATGGAACCGGTGAACTACACTTATTTTTGGATGGATGTGTGGGACAGAGGGCTCGTGATACCTGTTGCCCACCCTTCCTTCGCTTTGAGAACCATGTGAACGGAGAGTGGGAAGAAGGGAAGGAGGTCCTCATACGGAGTCACACACTTGAGTAGTGCAGGAGACTGGAGAATGGGTTGAGTAAACTCTCATGGGGCCGGATAAATCATAGATGAAGTTAGCCTTTGATTTGATTGGTATTGATTTTATCATCAGTGATTGGAATGCTTGGGTATGTTATGAAAATGAAAGGTAGGGGTAGTACTTCTAATGGAGAAGAGAGGTACTTGGCCAGGAAGGAATGGGAAATCGTCAAGGATGACTTCATCTGTTGGCAAAACGAAAGGGGGGAAACCATGCCAGTGATTCTCAGAGCCGGTCTAGATTTCTAATGCCTTCAGCTCCCACCCCACCCAAAAATTTAACTCAACCCCCCTTCTGATCCATTCATTTCTACAAGTAGGGGGGATCCAGAGCTGACGCCCCCTCCTATTCAAGGCCAGGTGGCCTCGCCCCCACAAGCACCCGACCCTCCTTTTTTTTGCTCTTCCTTAGGTTTGGCTCCACGAGTGCGCTACCTAGGAGCCTTACTCATATTAAAAAGGCGTTACTTCAATTCAAGCATAAATCGCCAGATGCCCCCCTCAAACACCCCCCCCCCCCCCCCCCCCCCCCCCAAAGGTTTATGGATGGATTCAGGACGCTTTGGTTACCATCTTTCGCTTCTGAGGGTGACTTCAACAGTTGGGGACTTGGTCACTTATATGATTGGGGTTTTCACTTCCAAAGGGGAACCTCTTACGTTCTCAGCTCTTTCTGTCATTAAAGTAGCCATTTGTGGGCCTTTACACCCCGTTACCTATGCCTAATGGCTCTTGGGAGGACTTATCTATGGACTTTATGCTTGGTTTCCCATGAACACAGCGTAGCATGGATTTAATATTCGTGATAGTAGATCGTTTCTCAAAGATGGTACACTTTATCCCATATAAGAAGACCCTCGATGGACAGACTAAAATTGTGAATCGCACGTTGAGAAACTTACTTCGATGTATTTTAAGTGACAAACTGAAGCGGTGAGATTTGGTCTTGTCTCAAGTGGAGTTTGCATTCAACAACATGGTAAACTGCTCGACAAAGAAGTCTTCGTTCTAGATTATTTATGGACGAAAGTCCCACCACACACTTGATTTGATCCCTTTGCCCAAGCTCTTGGACATGAGCATTGTAGCAGAATATATGGTGAACCGAATCATGGGCATTCATGTGGATGTACAAGTCAAGTTGCATGCCTCAAACGATAAGTATAAGAAGTAAGCTGATAAGCATCGACGACGAAAAGGTGTTCGATGTGCGCGATCATGTCATGGTTCATCTATGCAATGAGAGATTTCCAAACAGGACCCATAAAAAGTTGAAGAACAAGAAAATTAGACTAGTAATGATCCTTCGAAAGATCAATGACAATGCTTACATCATTTATTTTTCAGATGACACAGAGATCTCGCGTACTTTCAATATTGCGGACCTCACAGAGTATCATGAATTGAAGTGGGACGAGAACTCAAGGTTGAGTTCTTTTGAAGTGGAGCGAATTGATGTAGAGTATGTCGTGGACACTTTCATGGAAAAGATGGACTAGAGAAGGTCCTATCGAAAGCAGAAATGATCAGGACAGTCAGAACCTTAAAACAGTAGTATCTCACAAACTAGAATGAGTTTTTATATGATTTTAGGATAAGAGAAGCTATTTTAGTCAACCAACCTTGCTAAGTTGGCTTACCCAAGCTAGATTTGCAAGATTCCATCATATCAAAGGTGAAAAATTCATTTTAATTTTGTTTTTATTATAAATAGTAAGTTTTAGTTCGATCGTAACATTTGATCCTCTGAGTTGGAGGAGTCATGCCCAACATGAAAAAGGCTTAGAAAAATTAGGAGAACAATGTGGTTAGGCCAAATTGGACGCTTACAATTTTGGCCAAAAACCATGAAGCCTAGTAGGAATGGTGACCGCCTATGAAGGGTAAGTTAACTATTTATAGGAAGTCCCATTTTTAGGGAGTTTGAGTTAGAGTTAGTCTAAAACATCATCCACAGTCTGAGCTCATTATTTAAAAGATTATAAATTTATATTTTTATTTTTTCTTTGAATTTATTAGAAATTATTTTTATTTTGTACTTTGTGATTTTAAGAAAACTCTACTAGGAATCCAAAAAACTTCGTGATTTGAAGTAGTCATCCCTGAGGAAGACTGATGCGTCAGTGTAGCCCCAAATAATATGATGAGATTTAATTGAGACCTATGCCACTGTTTGAGAGATGGGACATACAAAGCATGTTTGAAAGAACTTGAGTCAAGTGAGTTAATCTGAATTCACATCAGACTGGACCAATCAAATCTCACAGTGCCGGGGCGAAACCGCTTCCCCTCGGATGAGATGATCTTGAGAGGACGCGCTTACAGATGGAGTGGACGTGGGACCAACACCACAGCCCTCCACGCTTACTTCTACTATAAGTTTGATCTAAAAACGTTATCATGGATTTGGGTGTACAAGGAGAGAGAAAAAATTAAGGGGCACGGAGTGCGTGTCACATGGGGTACTAGCCTATTGCAGGGTCCACGTGATGTGTGCTTCAAATCCAATCCGTGCATCATAGAACCCAAATCAGGCCGTTTTGGGTGGGCTACACAATAGGAACGATATCAAATCATGCTTATAATTAACCTCTAGGTTCCAGGTAGTTTAGCCCACTTAAGTTTTGAAATGGCCTGACGATTGGTGTCCATTCATCCTGGTGGAGTGTCTGATGAATGTCTTAGATAGCATATAGACAATATGGTGGACCCTATAAACCTCCAAAAACACTATTGATTGGCATATATAGACAACATGGTGATCTGTATTGTGTGGTCCACCTAAGTTTCCATTCGGACTGTTTTTGGCCCCATTGCCTAACATCTGAGCGTGCCCCCAGTGAATGGTTGGATACGATGAACATATCGTGTGGCCCTACAATAGCCACTGAAACCATGTGAGCGCACCTCCCTCTCTCCACGCGGGACATGCATTTTGCCCCATACTCCCTTCTTAAATATATGAGTTGGGTCATTTAGCTCAGGTTCAGTCAGTCGAGCCTGACCCAATTAGTTGGTTGGACTGACCCGACACAACCCCAACCATTGACGTGCGCTCTCACAATTGCATCGAAGACCAGTCAACTTCAACCAGCTATTATGTCTCGGAGGATATTCAATATAGGGTAAGGTCAGTAATCCAGACCGTTGCTTTGGCGATCGACATACCCTATATCATTGTGGCGGTCACTATTTAATCAAAAGCTTGAACACACAGTCAAAGAACAGCCTATATTGAAAGGAAGATGAAGAGTTAAATGATTAAAGGGATTAGATTATCTTCCATGTCAACCCATATTGCCTTGTATCGTTCATGAACATATAGCAGTTTTGGATGAGAATTTGAATATTTATAGTCAGCATTCTCTTTTTCTTGAACAACTGTGGTCAACAGATGTGCCACTTAAAAAAACAAAAGATAGGATTTCAGCGACTACAACAAAGCTCTATACTATTGTGGTCCCAGACGGAGACTTTTGTTGCTTGATGCTTAAGCTAACCAAAGAAGCTTCTAGAGGATTGCCGGTTTCTTAATGCTTAAGCTAACCCGCTGAAGCTTCTAAATGATTGTTGAGTGAACTGGAGCTTGGCTTTCTCGCATTAGCTTGCCAGACGAGCCAGCTAGGACTAGTTGAGACGAGAAAATAATAAAATATGAATGAGTTTCCTGCAATATAATGCAATCCTGTATTACCGTAATAGGGCACGAGGCATCTTTAGCTGTTATATCAGTTTAATTTAAATAGTTCAGAAAATTTATTCAATGGGTGACAGCATGGCACACTTGTGTGCCACACAATAGTCCACGATCGTTAAAGAAAAATGAAAGGAGGGAGAGGAGATGGAGCTGTTGGATGGGACTACCATTATAGGGCCTTTCATACAGATTCAACACATAAACAAGGTGGGTCCCACACATTGTGGGCACATGCAAAAGAAAGAAAGCAAATAAAAAGGAAGAGTTTGTCTGCTCTTGCACTCAAACTTCCCTTCAAGATCTTTCCCTTCCCTCTCTAATATTTTTCAAATCTCTCAAATTTCTTCTCTTTCCTCTCTTATCTTTTCCAACTTTTTTCTAATCTTTTCTTTCTCTTTTATCTCTTTCTTTCTCACTCTCACTTGTTAGGAAAAATATAAAAGCGAGAAAGGTTTGGTGGGGCTTTATATTAGAACTTTTTGGATAGAGAGGGAAATAGAAAAAGAGCATGGGTAACATGGACAAAGGCATATACTTGTTTGACTAGTAGAGAGAGAGAGAGAGAGAGAGAGAGAGAGAGTGTGTGTGTGTGATTGATGGGTTGGTTGATTGATTGATGAATTGATTGATTAATTGATTGGACTGCCTCAATATTTGTGCAAGTGGGACCTGCTCCATGAGTGCATAGTACAAGCCACCTCGGATTGGGCTAAAAACTAAAACTTTCAATCTGGGTATTGTAATGGGGCGTGCCACATGGCATTAGAATCGCAGTGTCGGCACAGTCGCCAATGTACAAGTTTTGGGTAATTACGGTACTAAAATATAATTACGATTGAAGCTCACCGATCCAGTACGTTCGAGACAAACTGACCTTGAAAACTAAGCTTACATTCAGCCTTACAAGGTTACAAGTCTTGTAACTCTGCCCTCCTAACAAATAATTTCACCCTCAAATTTTGCACGAGAAATCTAAGCCAACCAAAACGAACTAAAGAAGGGAATTACATCACTATATAGCAACGTAACATACAAATACAATCATACATAAAAAAAATTAAAAAATAATAATAAAATAATAATAAAAAAAAGATGGAGATAACGCTCGCGAATCTTAACCTCCCGTTGACTCAAAGGGTCCAATGAATCTAGGAAAAAGCCTCCCTTTAACTCTAAAACAAATCAAACTCTTCATAAGCGAGACCTTAAGATACACACGATCTCTAATGAAAAAATCCAAGGGATGACACAGGCGAACTGTAAAAGTCTTCTGACAACTTTGGACTGTGCGCATTCGCTGCTTGATGATATCGATAGCCTCTGATGTTCTCTACACAAGCTTGGGGCCTATGAGACGATGCTTTTTAACTTCAGTCCAACAACTCGGTGACCTGCAAAGTTTGTTATACAATGCCTCGAAAGGAGTCTACCGATAGTCGTCCAGTAGCTGTTATTATACACAAACTCAGTCAAACACATGTGTTCATCCTAACTACCTGAGAAATCTAGCACGCAAGCTCGGAGAATGTCATCAAGGATTTGGTTGACCCTCTTAGTCTGTCTGTTAGTCTATGGATGATACGCAGTACTGAACTTTAAGGCAATCCCCACGCCTTCTGAAAACTCTTCCAAAATTGCGATGTGAATCTCGGTTCTCGATAGGAAATTATCGAAACCAGGACAACGTACATTCTCACAATCTCCTTAATGAACAACTCTACAAGTCAGTCCAATGGCCAAGTCATACATATCGCAAGAAAATGTGTCAAATTCGTCAGACGATCCATGACAACCTAGATGGCATCACGACCACATTAACTTCTCAACAAGCCCATAATAAATTCTATGGTGACATGCTCCCACTTCAATAACAAGACACTCAATAACTACATGGGACTTAGAGATTTTCGATGATGAGCCTTGACACACTGGCAGGTATTGCATTCTGACACAAAATTGTCAATCCAATGCTTCATTCCAACCCATAAATATTGCATCCTCATATCATGGTACATCTCAGTGGAGTCCAGGTGAATCCTAGGTGGATAATGACCTCGATCGGTGTGCCTTAATCAAAAGATCTCTGCACAACTCCGGAATATCTAAGACAAACAACTAGCCTCTAAAATGAAGTTTGCCATCTGACTTAATTTGCCAATATGTCTGACTATCTGACATGGTTTCTACTCGGTAATCCTATAACGCCTAATCTTCCTGTTAAGCCTCAATCACCGTAGAAGATTGGATGCTCGCTCAAAATCTTATTATGCTATATCCTCGAGCATCCTTTACTCATGGACTATCATATGCGCCACCAGGCCCCATAGCTGGTGGCTAAGGGCATCCGCCACCATTTTGGCCTTGCTGAAGTGATACAAAAGATCAAAATCATAGTACTTCAGGATCTCCATCCAATGCCTCTACATCATATTCAACTCTAACTGAGAGAAGGGATACTTCAGGCTCGAAAAGAGCTCGAATCTGACCCATATAAGTAGTGCCTCTGCACCTTATTGTGAAGACAATGACTAATAACTCTAAATCATGCGTGAGGTAGTTCTGCTGAAAGACCTTGAGCTGGCGAGATGCGAAGGCTACAGGTTTTTCGTGCTATATCAAGACAACACCCAACCCTATAAGCGAGACATCCATAAAAACTATGAACCCCTCACTCCTGGAGGGAAGAGTGAAGACTGGTACAGAAGTTAAACGATTCTTAAGCTCTGCAAATTCCTGCTCACAAGCATTAGGGCCTGTTTCGGAGCGTGGATTTAGAACCCCCTAGATTCTAAACCCCCTATATTTGAAATCCTCAATAAAGCACACGTGGACATAATCCAAGTTGTTCATCAGCAGCCCCTATCTTCTAGATTTATGGTTTTAGATTCAGGATACTCCCTTCTATAAGAAAACTCACTTTTACCGACAAAAATTTTCTTCGCTAAATCCAATTTTTTCATAGGTAAAAGTTTTTACCAACGAAAATTTCCGTCGATAAAAGACCGAAGGTAAAAGCTTTTACCAACGAAAAAACTTTTGTCGGCAAAGGTAAGGCTTTTACCAACGAAAATTTTCATCAGTAAAAAAATAAGTAAAAAACTTTTACCGATGAATTTTTTCATAGGTAAAAATATTTACAAAAATTTTACAAACGAATTTTTTCATCAGTAAAAAATAAATAAATAACTTTTACCGATGAATTTTTTCGTAGGTAAAAATATTGACAAAACTTTTATCTACGAACTTTTTTGTCAGTAAAAAGTAAGTAAAAACTTTTACCGACGATCTGTTTTGTAGGTAAAAATATTTCATGATACTTTTACCTACGAAACTTTTCATAGGTAAAAATATTTACAGAACTTTTACCGACGATTTTTTTCTGTAGGTAAAAATATTTCACGATACTTTTACGTACGAAACTTTCCGTAGGTAAAAATATATACAAAACTTTTATCGACAAATTGTTTCATCAGTAAAAAATAAGTAAAAAACTTTTGCCAACGAATTTTTTCATGGGAAAAAATATTTACAAAACTTTTACCAACGAAAAGTTTCGTAGGTAAAAACGTGGATGAGACTTTTACCTACGAAAATTTTCATTTGTAAAAAATGTGGATGAAACTTTTGCCTACGAAATATTTCGTAATATAATATTCCGAATATATACCTGTCACTATATATTTCATCATATTCTTCTTGGTATACACCTATTATATAATATATTTCATCATATTCCCATTCACATCCATCTAAACCCAAACTACGTAAATCCATCCAAACATAAACTAGATTCATCCAAACATAAACTACATTCATCTAAACACAAACAATCTTATCCACATCACATTCATCCATGCATAAATATATATAAGTTTAACATCATAAATGAAATACAAAAACTTATTCATAGCCTATTTCTTGGTGGGGCTCACAAAATTCAATGTGGTGAACACATCACCAATTGTGCATACACACCTAGGTCCTCATGAGATTCAAAATAGTTTCAATACAAGGTCACGAGTTCAAGTACCCATTGTGGCCGTAAGTGACTGTGGTGTATGTGTGTGTGTTAAAAGAAAAGGAAAGAAAAAAAAATGTTGATTTATCTTTTGGGTTGAGCTTAATGGTACTTGGTGATTTCTCATCAGGTAGAAATTATTACTAGTTATTCTTAGAAATGTAAGATTATGCCACTTATAATTATATTAACATGATAAAATGTTATACGTATATTTGAGCAGACACCACAAAATAAACGATCCTATGGAAAAAAAAAAACAAATGAAAAGAGCGACAACATATGAGAGGTGATCCTTATCTTCTTTGATGAATTCAAGCTGCATGTGCCCTACCCAACTTTCTATAAGGAGGAGTTATATGGGTCTTGGAATAATGTTGGTGACAAATCCACCTTGTCTATTAATATTATCATATTATGTTAGGACATGACTCTAAAAATGAGATAAATCCAAATCTCGAATAATCTATGCTATAAGAGATAGTGGAGATGGAAATAGATGCAATGTGATGCATGAGTTCGACTATGCTTGTAAAAAAAGTACGATTTTCTTGTTTGTTGCCATGTGATTGGGCTACATTATTACATCAATCGGGTTCGAGTTTAGGTTTGGGTTTTCAAGTTTAGGTTTAGGTTTAGGTTAGGGAGTTGAGATAAGAGTAGGTGTAGGTTTAGGTTTAGTGATTTAAGAATACATTTAGGTTTTAGGTTTAGGTTTAGGTTTTAGGTTTTAGGTTTAGGTTTAGGTTTTAGGTTTAGGTTAAGGTTAGGTTATAGGTTATAACTTTAGGTTATAGGTTATAGGTTAAGGTTTACGTTATAGGTTTTGGTTTAGGTTAAGGTTATAGGTTTAGGTTTAGGTTAAGGTTTCTGTTTAGGTTATAGGTTTAGGTTAAGGTTTAAGTTTACGTTATAGGTCATAGGTTATAGGTTATAACTTTACGGAATTGAGAATAGGTTAAGGTTTAGGTTTAGGAATTCGAGTTCAGGTTCGGGATCGGGTTTAGGTTTGGGTTTTCAAGTTTAGGTTTAAGTTTAGATTAGGGAGTTGAGATTAGGATTAGGTGTAGGTTTAGGTTTAGGGATTTGAGAATACATTTAGGTTTTCGGTTTAGGTTTAGGTTTTAGATTTTAGGTTTAGGTTATAGGTTGAGGTTTAGGTTATAAGTGTAGGTTATAGGTTTAGGTTTATTTTAGGTTATAGGTTAAGGTTTAGGGAATTGAGTTTAGGTTATAGGTTATAGGTTTAGCTTATAGGTTATACGTTATAGGTTAAGGTTTATGTTATAGGTTAAGGTTTAGGTTTAGGTTTAGGTTTAGGTTATAGGTTTTGGGATTTGAGAATAGGTTTAGGTTAATGTTGTAGGTTATAAGTTAATATTAATGTTGTAGGTTATAGGTTTAGGTTTACGTTTAGGGATTTGAGAATACATTTACATTTTAGGTTTAGGTTTAGGTTTTACGTTTAGGTTAAGGTTACAGGTTTAGGTTAAGGTTATAAGTGTAGGTTATAGGTTTAGGTTTAGGTTAGGTTATAGGTTAAGGTTTAGGGAATTGAGTTTAGGTTATAGGTTATAGGTTAAGGTTTAGGTTATGGGTTAAGGTTTAGGTTTATGTTAATGTTGTAGCTTATAGGTTTAGGTTTAGGTTTTACGTTTAGGTTATAAGTTTATGTTAATGTTGTAGGTTTAGGTTTTACGTTTAGGTTAAGGTTACAGGTTTAGGTTATAGGTTTAGGTTTAGGTTATAAGTGTAGGTTATAGGTTTAGGTTTAGGTTTAGGTTAGGTTATAGGTTAAGGTTTAGGGAATTGAGAATAGGTTTAGGTTTAGGTTTAGGAAATCGGGTTCGGGTTTGAGTTTAGGTTTGGGTTTTCAAGTTTAGGTTTAGGTTAAGGAGTTGAGATTAGGATTATGTGTAGGTTTAGGTTTAGGTGTAACACCCTGAAAATCGGGGGTCGTGTATAAACTCAACTCCCGAGTTCCAGACCGTCACTTATGCAACAAAAATGGTTATGATTCGATGTTGTCTGATTTAAAGCATTCACATGAGTAAAAGTATACCAAAACTGCAATTCATACTTCAGATCCAGTGATAAAAGCAAGCGGAAGACTAAACAAGATATATATCACTGTATGGAAAAACAAAGTAATCTCAACTGTCTCCAAAGTATGACTACATCTCTGAGTCTCATATACATGTACATAACAAAAGAATAATGTTCAAAAAGAAAAGTCCCACTGATGTCCCCTCGATCCAGGTCGCCTACGGGAAGCCGTCATGATACTGCATATACGAGAACTCATCCTGATCCTCGTCATCATCTAGCTCCACCTCCTGGATCTCATCGTCACCTGCAACTACAACAGGGTCTGGTGGGTGTTGCAAACACCATCCCGTAACGTGGGAATGAGTGATCAACTCAGTGGAATCATAGAGCAAAGATTAGCATGTTCACAATTCAATCACGCGATAATAGTAAAGCAGTAAATCAGACAAGTCCTAATACTGTTGTTAATGCAAGATGATATGACGTGATGTATGCCCTCACCGACGATCACCCTCATACGGCAACATCTTACGACCGCGGCATGCCACACTCCCTAGAGTGCTCCACATCTTCCAGGCACATGCAATGCTATGGTGATATGATTACCAAGTTGTTATTAGTCCATTCAAACAGCAGGATTGGGAAACTAAGGTACCTCCCTTGTATCAATCCCAACACGGATCCTGTCTAGGGTCGTCACTCCTAGTAATCTCATACGATGTACATTTCGTAGGTCACTGCAAGGGCTGCCAGGGCTGTTGCTCGCACTCGTTGCACCTCTCCCCCATCACCTTATCAATACAGGCCTACTGTACTCTACTGCACGGAAGGGTCGTCGCCTCCCGTGAACTCAGAATACGCTCGCGGTCACTACAAAGGGCTCGTCGCCTGATCAGTGTAGGCCGACAGCTAGAATATAGTGTCCCATACCACCATAATCTGCTCACGAGTCAAGGTGCTCATTGGTCACTACGGGGAGGTTTGTGGCCCCAGCGTAGGCCGACAGCTCGACCACGGTGTCCCATACCACCATGCCCGGCTCATGAGTCTTCGTGGATCAAGGTACCACGGTTAATAGGGTTTACAATGGTAAGTTCAGTACCCTAGGTTCAAGCAGTTATGATACATACAAGGTGAACAAACATCGGCCAGTCGGGTTACTTGACGGGCTCGACTAGTGCGATCGCATCTCAAGTTAAACGACATGAAGTGCGTAAAACACTTCGCGTGGCCTAACCACTGCCGCCAACTCTCAACACGAATCACATTCATCGACGCGTCGTTCGTGTCTATGACCAGTCAGCCACGAATTCGCTCGGTTACCGACTGCCTGGACTAAGTCAAGTCCCACACATCTATGGAATTACATTAACACTATAAAAAGGTATTGGAATTGAAATACATCATGTGAGCATGTTAGCACATGTTATGACATTCAACTTAAGCAAATCTTCAAGCACATACATTCCATGCATGTAATGAAATCATGCATTTTGTCAACATATAGAAAATCATTTAGGTCGGCATAATAATTGAAAAATCAATCACAAAGTATCAAATAACATCATTTAATTCAATACATACTAATACAAGCATTTATACAAACACATGCACTACACACTTAGGTCTACATATAGCATGTCGACCCAAAGTGTGCAACTAGGCGAATCTCTTCGCCAAACTAATTATGCACGCATTCCTAACTTCCTAATGCGACAACAAACCATGTCAATCACATCAGCAAAATATGAATGCAAACAGTACTTCCTATAAATGACTAAAATGCCCTAAATCTCATATTCTTCGTTAGCTTACGAAACGGGAAATGGAGAGCATTTTGTACATGTCAAACGGCGATGCCGTCAAGAATCTACTATTAAACGACATTGAAAGCGTTGGGAACCGTCAATCAAAGCGTCTAAAATCCTCACCTAGTGTCTTGTAGACTCGGGAATTGAAGCGGAGCGTATATGGTTCGTCTACGGCGAGTAAGGAGCCTAATACATAAGATCCATAAGCTACATCGCTATGGAAACAAGAAAAACTCAAATCACCAACTATTTAGGGTTTTTACTTACCTAGGATCGCGGTGGAATCGTCGGGAAAGCGGTAGAGGAGTGTTGCTTAAGCACGTGCAACACGTAGCACAAGTGGCAGGAAGAACTCTCCCACTCTCTCACAATCTCCCACCTTTTTCTCTCTCCCAAGCTAGGGCTTCTCTAAAATTCGGATTGGAGAGAGGAGTGAGGGTTTCAACCCCTTTTATAGCCTAAAACATTCCCAAAATAGGCTTGGGAACAATGTTTACTTGGTGCCTAACCAAATCGGGGCCGTTTCGGTCCAAAAGGGCATTTCTGGAGGTCCCCAGGCCAAATGCGGTCGGACTTAAGCTCATGCATACTAGATCTAGCATACATCCAGTTTTCAGACCGGTTGGGTTCCCAGATCGCACGTGGCGGCCCAGTTTCAGTTTAACGGTCACCGCACCAAGATCAGGCCTATAAGTCTCGTGATATATAATAGATATTTTTCCTGATCCAAGGGTGTAATTTGGCTGTATTCTGACGGTCAGAATGCTTAATACTGATGCGTCAAATTTGTGTGCCAGATTTGAATTTGAAATTCCAACTATGTCCCTATTCACACTCTCTTCGGTCCGGGCTCAATGAAATAGCCTGTGATCATCGGTTTGACTTGATTTTTGGAATGAGTGTCAAGCCCAGCTAGACGGTCCTAACGGTCTAAGATAGGAGGTATCGGACTTTCGACGCGCGGTCTAGATCCAATACAAAGTTTCAAGGAGGTCCCGAGAACAAACCGGCTTAGAGTTTGATCCGAGGCTTTAGAGCATTATAGCACCCTTGGTTCCACTCGCCTCGGGCCTCGTAGAACGTATTTAAAGTGATCAGGGACCATTTCCCAGCTATTCCAACGTTGCACTAGCTAACCTAGTCACATTTTCTAAAGGAATGAATTCTACGCAATTTCGGGTCGAGTTGGTACTCGAGCCCAAGTATGGATTTTTCACGGGCGTTACATTAGGTATAGGGATTTGAGAATAAATTTAGGTTTTATGTTTAGGTTTATGTTTTAAGTTTAGGTTAAGGTTATAGGTTTAGGTTTAGGTTATAGTTTTAGGGAATTGAGAATAGGTTAAGGTTTAGGTTTAGGAAATCAGTTTTGGGTTCGGGATCGGGTTTAAGTTTGGGTTTTCAAGTTTAGGTTTAGGTTAAGGAGTTAAGATTAGGATTAGGTGTAGGTTTAGGTTTAAGGATTTGAGAATACATTTAGGTTTTCGGTTTAGGTTTAGGTTATAAGTCTATGTTATAGGTTTAGGTTTAGGTAAGGTTATAGGTTAAGGTTTGGGGAATTGAGAATAGGTTAAGGTTTAGGTTTAGGAAATCAGGTTCGGGTTTAGGTTTGGGTTTTCACATTTAAGTTTAGGTTAAGGAGTTGAGATTAGGATTAGGTGTAGGTTTAGGTTTAGGGATTTAAGAATACATTTAGGTTTTAGGTTTAGGTTAAGGTTTTAGGTTTAGGTTAGGGAGTTGAGATTAGGATTAGGTGTAGGTTTAGGTTTAGGGATTTGAGAATACAATTATATTTTAGTTTTAGGTTTTAGGTTAAAGTTATAGGTTTAGGTTTAGGTTAAGGTTAGGTTATAGGTTAAGGTTTTAGGTTTAGGTTTAGGTTTTAGGTTTAAGTTAAGGTTATAGGTTTAGGTTAGGTATAGGTTATAGGCTATAGGTTATATAGCTTTAAGGAATTGAGAATAGGTTAAGGTTTAGGTTTAGGAAATTGGGTTCGGGTTCGGGATCAGGTTTTGGTTTGGGTTTAGGTTAAGGAGTTGAGATTCGGATTAGGTGTAGGTTTAGGTTTAAGGATTTGAGAATACATTTAGGTTTTAGGTTTAGGTTTAGGTTTTAGGTTTTAGGTTAAGGTTATAGGTTTAGGTTAGGTTAGGTTTAAGTTTAGGTTATAGGTTATAACTTTAGGGAATTGAGAATAGGTTAAGGTTTAGGTTTAGGAAATCGGGTTCGGGTTCGGGATTGGGTTTAGGTTTGGGTTTTCAAGTTTAGGTTTCGATTAAGGAGTTGAGATTAGGATTATGTTTAGGTTTAGGTTTAAGGATTTGTGAATACGTTTAGGTTTTAGGTTTAGGTTTAGGTTAAGGTTATAGGTTAGGTTATAGGTTATAGCTTTAGGGAATTGAGAATCGTTTAAGGTTTAGGTTTAGGAAATCGGGTTCGGGTTTAAGATCGGATTTAGGTTTGGATTTTTAAGTTTAGGTTTAGGTTTAGGTTAGGGAGTTAAGATAAGGATTAGGTGTAAGTTTAAGTTTATAGATTTGAGAATACATTTGGGTTTTAGGTTTAGGTTTAGGTTTTAGGTTATAGGTTTAGGTTTAGGTTTTAGGTTTAGGTTATAGGTTATAGGTTTTGGTTTAGGTTAAGGTTATAGGTTTAAGTTTAGGTTAAGGTTAAGGTTTAGGTTATAGGTTATAGGTTTTGGTTAAGGTTTAGGTTATAGGTTATAGGTTGTAGCTTTAGGGAATTGAGAATAGGTTAAGGTTTAGGTTTAGGAAATCGGGTTTGGGTTCAGGATCGGGTTTAGGTTTGGGTTTTTAAGTTTAGGTTTAGGTTTAAGTTAGGGAGTTGAGATTAGGATTCAGTGCACGTTTAGGTTTTGAGATTTGAGAATACATTTAGGTTATAGGTTTAAGTTTAGGTTATAGGTTTAGGTTATAGGTTTAGGTTTAGGTTATAAGTGTAGGTTATAGGTTAATGTTTTGGGAATTGAGTTTAGGTTATAGGTTATGGGTTTAGGTTATAGGTTTAGGTTTAGGTTATAGGTTATAGGTTTTGGGATTTGAGTTTAGGTTATTGGTTATAGGTTTAGGTTATAGGTTATACATTATAGGTTAAGGTTTAGGTTTAGGTTATAGGTTTTGGGATTTGAGAATAGGTTTAGGTTATAAGTCTAAGTTTAGGTTAATGTTGTAGGTTATAAGTTTATTTTAATGTTGTAGGTTATAGTTTAGATTATAGGTTCAGGCTTAGGTTTAGGGATTTGAGAATACATTTAGATTTTAGGTTAAGGTTACAGGTTTAGGTTATAGGTTTAAGTTTAGGTTATAAGTGTAGGTTATAGGTTTAGGTTTAGGTTAGGTTGTAGGTCAAGGTTTAGAGAATTGAGAATAGGTTAAGGTTTAGGTTTAGGAAATCGGGTTTAGGTTTAGGTTTGGGTTTTCAAGTTTAGGTTTAGGTTAAGGAGGATTAGGTGTAGGTTTAGGTTTAGGTATTTGAGAATACATTTAGGTTTTAGGTTTAGGTTAAGGTTATAGGTTTTAGTTATAGGTTTAGGTTTAGGTTATAGGTTATAGCTTTCGGGAATTGAGAATAAGTTAAGGTTTAGGTTTAGGAAATCAGGTTCGGGTTCGGGATCGAGTTTAGGTTTGGGTTTTCAAGTTTAGCTTTAGGTTAAGGAGTTGAGATTAGGATTAGGTGTAGGTTTAGGTTTAAGGATTCGAGAATACATTTAGGTTTTAGGTTTAAGTTTAGGTTTAGGTTAGGTTATAGGTTAAGGTTTAGGGGATTAAGAATAGGTTAAGGTTTAGGTTTAGGAAATCAGGTTTGGGTTCGGGTTTGGGTTTAAGTTTGGGTTTTCACGTTTAGGTTTAGGTTAAGGAGTTGAGATTAGGATTAGGTGTAGGTTTAGGTTTAGGGGTTTGAGAATACATTTAGGTTTTAGGTTTAGGTTAAGGTTATAGTTTTAGGTTTAGGTTTAGGTTATAGGTTACAACTTTAGGGAATTGGGAATAGGTTAAGGTTTAGGTTTAGGAAATCGAGTTCGGGTTCGTTATCGGGTTTAGGTTTAGGTTTAGGTTTTAGGTTATAGGTTATAAGTTTAAGTTATAGGTTAAGGTTTAGGTTTAGGTTATAGGTTTAGGTTTGGGTTTATGTTATATGTTATAGGTTTAGGGATTTGAAAATAGGTTTATGTTATAGGTTTAAGTTATAGGTTTCGGGATTTGAGAATAGGTTTAGGTTATAGGTTTAGAGATTTGAGAATAGGTTTAGGTTATACGTTTAGAGATTTGAGAATAGGTTTAGGTTATAGGTTTCAGTTTATGAATTCGAGTTTAGGTTCGGGTTCAGGTTATATATTTGGGTTAAGGTGTAGGTTTAAGTTAAGTGAATTAAGTTTAGGTTATAGATTTAGGTTTAGGTTTAAGTTTAGGATAAGGGTTTAAGGATTCAGATTCGGGTTCGGGATTGAGTTTTGGTTTGGGTTTTCAAGTTTAGGTTACGGAGTTGAGATTAGGATTAGGTGTAGGTTTAGGTGTAGGGATTTGAGAATACATTTAGGTTTCAGGTTTAGGTTTAGGTTTATGTTATAGATTTAGGTTTAGGTTATAAGTGTGGGTTATAAGTTTAGGTTTAGGTTAGGTTAAAGCTTAAGGTTTAGGGAATTGAGTTTAGCTTATAGGTTATAGGTTAAACGTTATAGGTTAAGGTTTAGTTTATAAGTTATAGGTTTAGGTTTAGGTTTAGGTTTAGGTTATAGGTTTTTGGATTTGAGAATAGGTTTAGGTTAATGTTGTAGGCTTTAGGTTTAGGTTATGAGTTTATGTTAATATTGTAGGTTATAGGTTTAGGTTTAGGTTTAGTTTTAGGTTTAGGGATTTGAGAATACATTTAGGTTTTAGGTTTAGGTTAAGGTTACATGTTTAGGTTATAAGTGTAAGTTATAGGTTTAGGTTAGGTTATAGGTTAAGGTTTAGGGAATTGAGATTAGGTTATAAGTTATAGGTTAAGGTTTAGGCTATAGTTTATAGGTTTGGGTTTAGGTTATAGGTTTTGGGATTTGAGAATAGGCTTAGGTTATAATATAGGTTTAGGTTAATGTTGTAGATTACAGGTTTAGGTTATAAGTTTATGTTAATGTTCTAGGTTATAGGTTTAGGTTTAGGTTTAGGTTTAGGGATTTAAGAATACATTTAGGTTTTAGGTTTTACGTTTAGGTTAAGGTTATAGGTTTAGGTTATAAGTGTAGGTTATAGGTTTAAGTTTAGGTTAGGTTATAGGTTAAGGTTTGGGAATTGAGAATAGGTTAAGGTTTAGGTTTACGTTTAGGTTAAAGTTAAGGTTTACATTTAGGTTTAGGTTAGGTTATAGGTTATAGGTTATATGTTTTCGATCAAGCTGTTATTTGTGTTATTCCTTCTTTAGGTCTAGGTCTGTGTAAACTTACCAACAAGTTGGATCTCAAATAACTACCATGGTTAGTCCCAGGAAGGAATCAACGGTCGGTGGCACTGTCCCCACCATGATGTTTAGTTTTAGGTGTAGGATTAGGTTTAGGGTTATACTAGGGTCTACTCCAACAATTTCGAGCTAAAACATAAACACGGCTTATCCAAATGGTCAGGTCACTCCAACGTTGTCCATAAAAAATGGACAGTTTCATCATGGTCATAATAGCGATTTCTACTGTAAGGCCCGTATCCTAATCTGTACCATTTTATAGGCTTTCGGGGTCCTCCCGGTCAAATTCTATTAACCCTCAACCTGTATCCAATGTTTGCCCGTGAACCTATGCTGAGTCCTGTTACCGAAGTCAGCTCGACCTAAAATTTGAACCTTAGTGACCGCGCTGTCACTGCGGTTCTAACGTAGTGACTCGCGCACCGAACCAATCCCAGGCCAGGAGATGTGGATCCACGTTCATTCTCAAGAAACGTCATGTGTTACAAATTTTGAGAAAATCTCTACGACATGTCTCATCAATCAATCAATCACTCAAGTCAAATACACCCCATACCTCAAGTACAAGCTTTATCCCTCCTTTTCCATAAGTTAACTCTCTCTCTCTCCCCTAACCGTCTCTATTTTTATAAAAAATCAAACTCACCCATACCTCCCATCCCCTTCCTTACAACACCCATCCTTATCTCTCCATTACTTCCTTCTCTCATATCTCAAACCTACCAAGCAATAAATTCTAACGTCTAAGCATTTCTAAGAGCAAACAAGTGTGGCCCATTTTCCCATCCTCTCATTTCTCATCCCCACCTTCAAAACTCCATCATTCACTGTTAAAAGTTGAGCATAGGAGCTAAGGAGGCTGAGGAATCAAGGAGGAGTGCAATAGGTGAGTGATCCATCATCAATTTCAATTTCTAAGGGCCCATTTATTATGGGACCCACTTGATGTATGCAATGTATTTGGGAGGGACCAATAGTGGCGAGGTCCCTCCCCTTCCCATGTCATCTTCTCTCTCTCTCTTTATCCTCCCCCTAGAATGAAGTGGGCCCCACCGAATTGTATTAAATCTACTCCATCCATCAAACGATGTGGCCCACCACATTTCAAGTAAGATCCACCGTTCATTATTGGGACGGTGGGAAGTCCCACACACTGGGTTAAATGATATATAATATATTAATATAATAATGATATAATATATATGTACATCCATGGTGGGCCACATCCATGTGGGACTCCCCATGATGCCTGTGTTATTTCCACACCATCCAGCGTCCAAGGACAGTGGACGTGGCTCCACAATGAAGTGTGAACTAACGTGGTGTGTGTGAGGGAACAGTGAGATGTGAACTGACATGGGTGTGGTCAACAATGATGTGTGGACCGCTCATGCAGGCCCCACCTTGATGTATGGGTCCAATCCACGTCGACCATTTCATTCTATAGATCATTTTAGGTGTTGAACCGAAACATGAAGCCAATCTGATTATCTGGTAGGCCATAGTATAGAAAATAGTGGTTCTTACCATTAAAATGCACCTTGAAGTTTTCCATACGCCAAAATACCTTGGATAATGGGCACATTTAGCCTGTAGTGAGCCGTAAGATCCAATGGTTGGAGTGAATCTTCCCGATGCGTCCCCACCTATGAAAAACCCTTGGAAAAAAAAAAAACCAACACAGCAGTAGGCGTTGCTGCTGCTGGCCATCAAGACGCAATAGTATCCTGCGTTGGACGTGAAATGGGCAGGGACGTGGTCCCATCCATGGGCCCCACCATGATGTGTTTCATCATCAACACCATGCATTTGAGCGGGCCCCATAGGGCAATGGGCCACCCCCAAAATCAGCCATATACAAACTCAGGTGGCTCACGTCAGTGAGGATTTAACTCTGCCATTGAAACTCCTTGGAGTCCAGGAGTTTTGGAGCATTATGAAATTTGGTTTTTCCTCTTTGTATGGGTCTATGTGACCTTATCAACTGGTTGGGTGAAAAATAAACATTATGGTGGGCCCCACTGATGTATGCATTGTATCCCATACCATCCCATGCATGAGAGGGACGGCTGGTGTACCTCACTCCAGCTACATTGCTGCTGGAGTGGCGTCACTAAGTTCTGTGACTCTCACTTGTATCATCCACACCTTCCATTTATGGGACCTACCATGATGCATGTGTTGCATCCAAAGCATCTAACCATTTTAAATGCTCGTCTAAAGGCTTGAGACTGAAAATAAGACAGATCTAGGATTAGTTGGACCACATTACTAAAAATAGTAGATTTGAATGTCCACCATTAAATACACCTAGGTTACAGGGTTTAGACCAATACGATATTTGTTTTTCCCTCTTAATCCAGGTCCTTAAGACCTTAGGATTAGAATGGGTGGGGAATAAACCTTATGGTGGGCCCTTGTGAACTTTTTAAACAGTAAAAATCATCTTCACTATTACTTGGGGTATGGTCCAAATGATCCTTCAACATGACTCTTTTTGGGTATGTGATGGGCCCATCTTGATGTATTTATGGCATGTTGTTGAGGCCCACCTTGATGTATATGAGGTATGTTGTTGAGGTCCACTTTGATATATATAAGGCCCATGTAATGCGGCCCATTTGATGTATTTAACTCTACCCATACGACTCGTCCCATTCAACTCGGCCCATTCGACTTGGCCCAATTGATTCGGCCCATTATTTCAGCCCATTTAATTAGGCTCAATGTGATATATGAGGCTGGATGTTGAGGCCCACCTGGATATATACGAGGCCCATGTGATGTGGCCCCTTTGATGTATTTGGAGCCCTTGGGTCGAGTCCAACGGGATGTGCATAAGACCCATTACAATGTGTGATTCCACCATGGTTTATGTAATGATGTTTGTGGCAGGCCGTGCCTTAGGAGCAATGATGGTTTGATGCCCATATTATAAGGATTATGTTGGTTAAATGTCCGCATTGTCACTCTCCCTAGGGCCCATTGATAGGCCCATACTTGTAGCGTATAAGCCGTCTAGGCCCATCTTTGTTATGAACAGAGTCCATCACCACATAACATGTTTAGTATAGATCCATGATCATATGTATCATATGTATGCCTGATATGAGGAGTGACTGATCATAACATATGCCTTCGAACAGATTATTTATGGGCTCTCTAATAGGTGAAGTTGCCCTATATGAGCACACAGTATGCGCAAGATTGTTGCATGTCTAGTAGAGTGATTCATGCACTTACATGTGTGTGATTATGATTATTTTATTCCCTAGCGACATCAAGGCCATAGCCTCCACAGACACACCGTGGATGGCTGGATTGGATACTGAAAATACTGTTTCTAGCATCAGGGCGTCATAGATGTCCATGGGTGAAAATTCCTAAACCCGATGGTACTAAAGAATAACTCCAACGTCGAGACCAAGTGAATATATGAGCACACGAAGGCTGAATACCAAGAGACCGCGTCTCCCACTGTGTCATGGTCAGTTAGAAGGGGGTATGGCCTTACTCACCTAAGGGTAGGAGGCATTATTAGGATGAGTTTGACTAGCTCGTAAATGGGTCCGCTATTAACGTGCCAGATAGGTATTGATAGACTATTGACCAGGCAGATTGTGAGGTTTCTTACAATCACTTGGACTACACTACTGGAAGAGACGCAATGCCATTTGGAGTGTACTAAACCCTGGTGATTATCCAGAATGAGAACCGTACTGATATTTGATGAGCCGTATGTGGATTTGGATGAGGATTGGTATGCTTGAGTTGCATCATGCATTGCATAGTCTTGATATGGCTGATAACATTTATATCTTACATTGCATAACCTTGGTACGGCTAATTGCATTCATGTACTCATCAGCATAATTCTGTATTACTCTGACCTTGCATTCTGAGCACGCTCATATTGCGCACACACTTACACCGCCCTCTAAGCTTTCTATAAGATTATACATGATTGATGCGTGTAGGTGATGCCAAGATGCAGCCATAGCCTCACCACAGTTGGAGTGTGCAGTCGAGCTTCTGGAGTTTTTATTATTTTCGCTATCTTGTATTTTCCTTTCATACGCATTGTACTCAAAGTTTTTTTACTATAGTAGATTTTGTGATGGTGTTCTTATGGTTATTGTTCACGAGTTATGCTTATGGTTATGCTTATTACGAATCAAAAATTATGTTCGAAATTCTCCTTGTAAGATCCCAGGATCGGAACCTGGTGTATTGGTGCCAGGAGCCGAGAATGGGGTACTGTAAAGGCTGTCAGCGTTGGATTCGGCGATCACAAATTTTGTGAGCCCGGTTTCCAAGTTAGGGGCGTGACAAAAGTTAGTATCAGAGCATAATTTGTGAACAACTCAGAGAAAAACATCACATATCTAGTCTGAGTTTAGGTCAATTAGGTTCCGAGTGCGTAAACTTCCGATTTAGTCCCCTAACGTGCCTTTGGGAGTTTTCAAGGATTGATAGGCACCTTTGTTCTTTTCAATAGGACATATCGTGCAGGAGAGTGACCCAATCGAGTCCCGCTCCACCACCTAAGGCTCCAGCATTACCATCTGTAACTCCCGTTCCACCCCAAGAGATCTCAGCTCCCTATCCTAAGGATGTCGTTCCTTCACCTGAGGCCAGTACGGATCTGACTGTACCTGTGAGTGCCTCCCAGTTACAGCAGATGTTGCAGGTCGTGATGACTGCACTTCAGGGACAGGGTAAGCACCTACTTGTTTCATAAGCCCAGGCAGAGCAGGACTGCGTGAGCGCCCTTCTTCGAGAGTTCAGACAGCTCGATCCTCTACTTTTTCAGGGTAAGCAAGATCCAACTACAGCTGAGAGGTGGCTCTCCGATGTGGAGAAGATTTTTGATACTATGACATATACGACTCAGCAGTGAGTCCGGTTGGCTGTATTTCTTCTCCAGGGTGAGGCCGAGCACTGGTGGACTTCCATTACCCATGTTGCAGGGCCTGATTATGTCTGAACATGGGAGGATTTCATTAACCGATTCGAGCAACCGTACTTCCCTGACCACATTCGTCAGAGAGCGTTACAGTTCGAGACTCTACTGCAGGGGTACATGACCGTGGCACAGTACGTGGCCTGTTTTGTGTTGCTATTGAGGTTTGCGACCTATCTGGTTAATGATGAGGGGCGAAAGGCCCGCTGTTTATAGAATGAATTGCGTTACAATCTTCGAGACCGTGTTATTGGGCATGAGCTCCTGACCTTTCAGGTGGTAGTATGGAGGGCCCAGATTTACTAGATTGAGTGAGCCAGCTCACAAAGTGATTGAGGTCAGAAGTGAGGCCGAAAGAGGTAGGCCCCCTCTAGTAGCTCTCAGCAGCATCGACAACCGCAGAGATACAGGACCCACCCATCCACTAGAGCACCAGTAGCACCATCGGCACCTCTAGTCGCACCACCTCAGAGATAAATTTTTGATACCTGCTATGGATGCAGTGGGATAGGACACCATAGGTGGGAGTGTCCCCAACCTCAACAGTAGCAGCTAAGAGCACCATGGCAGCCTCCAAAGCAGCAGCCTCCAGCGCAGCAGCGACCGCAGCTACCTCCACCGTCGAGGCCCCAGCAGCAGCAGAGACAGCAGTACAGGCCATCGCAGAGGCAATAGCAGCACCAAGGACCTCAGAGGGGATAGGCAATTCCCCAGCCAGCTCAGGCTAAATTTTATGCAGCTCAGCAGGACCTGTAGACCTCCGAAAGAGTCGTTGAGGGTATACTTTGTCTCTTCATGCATCACCCGAGTATTATTTGATTCCGGTGCTTCACACTCATTCATGTCTGAGGATTTTTGTCGATCGACTGGATTACCAACAGAGTCTACTAGTGCGGGATTGATTGTATCGACACCCTTAGGGAAGACTATAGTATTAGGCAGCTTCTGTTTGTCTTACTCCATGTTAGTGGGAGAGATTTTCTTACCTGCTTACTTATATGTGCTACCGATGTCAGACTTTGACATTATCTTGGGCATGGATTGGCTTTCTGAATATAATGTCATCTTAGACTGTTTCACGAGGACAGTCACATTTTGCATACCACGCTTGCCACAGTTTCAATTCGTTATCAAGCCTAAAGGAGAGTCGTTATCTTATTTGATGTCCTACGCAGTCGAGGAGCCCATTGCTTTATGTATCGATCAATTTTCGGTGGTCTGTGATTTTCCCAATGTATTCCAGGAGATTCCAGGATTTCCACCACACTGTCATGTTGAGTTCCAAATTGATCTTGTGCCTAGTACCGCGCCTATCTTAAAGGCCCTGTACCATATAGCATCGATGAAGTTGTGTGAGCTGTACGACAGTTGGACAAGTTGTGTGAGTTGGGATTCATTAGCCAGAGCAGTTCTCCATGGAGAGTGCCGGTACTCTTCGTCGGGAAGAAGGATGGCTCTTTGAGGCTCTGTGTGGATTACCGCAAGCTCAATCGGGTCACGATCAAGAACAAGTACCCACTCCCAAGGATAGATGATTTGTTTGATTAACTATAAGGTACACCGTTCTTTTTGAAGATTGACCTGCGTTCCGGTTATCATCAGATTCGAGTTCAAGAGGAGGACATCCCAAAGACAGCTTTCACAACGTGTTACGGTCATTTTGAGTTTCAGGTCATATCTTTTAGACTGATCAATGCACCCGTGGTCTTCATGCAGTTAATGAACGAGGTCTTCCATTCATATCTCGATCAGTTTGTGTAGTCTTCATCGAGGACATTCTGATATATTTGAGGACCCGTGAAGACCATATGTAACATCTGGAGATTGCGTTGTAGACCCTCCGTGCCCATCAGCTGTATGCGAAGCTGGAGAAGCTTGAGTTCTAGTAGGAGGACGTGAAGTTCCTCAATCACGTAGTGACGAGGGAGGGTGTAAGGTTGAGGTAGTGCGTCAGTGGGAGCAGCCCACGATTGCTTCTAAGATCCAAAGTTTTCTTGGTTTAAGGGCTATTATCGACGTTTCATTGAGGGCTTCTCCCGTATTGCAGTCCCGTTGACCAGGTTGACTCGGAAGGGTGTAGATTTTCTTTGGACTGACGCATGTGAGCAGGCATTCGTAGAGTTGAAGGGGTGATGGATTTGTTGTATTTACCGATGCCTCAAGTATTGATTTAGGTGTTGTCCTGATGCAGCATAGTAGGCTTGTAACCTTCACGTCTCGTCAGCTAAAAGTCCATGAGCTGACCCTACGCAGGATTTGGAGCTGGCAGTAGTTATCTTCGCACTGAAGGTGTGGAGACACTATCTCTATGGGGTCAGGTTCAAGCTCTTCTCTTACCACAAGAGCTTGAAGTACCTATTCTCTCAGTCTGAACTGAACATGAGGCAGAGATGCTAGATAGAGCTTCTGAAAGAATATGATTTTGACCTCCAGTACCATCCAGGTAAGGCGAACGTGGTGGCGGATGCCCTCAGCTGTCAGCCATGAGGACTGGTGGCACAAATGATGATTCATGAGTGGAGGATGCTTGAGGATATAGCAGAGTATGATTTTGATTTTGGTCTGCAGTCTTCTATAATTCAGTTATCGAGCCTGTCGATTTAACCCTCTCTTGTCACTAGGGTGATCGAGGCACAGCAGGTAGACGAGGTATCACAGGATTACTGAGCAGATGCAGCATTTGAGAGTCAGACAGATTGGTAAATTAGTTCTGATGGTAGACTTTGCTTTAGAGGCCGATTGTGTGTTTCAGATATTCCTGAGTTGCGCAGAGATCTTGTGACCAAGGCACATAGATCGTGATTTTCTATTCACCCTGGCTCGACGAAGATGTATTGTGATATGAGACGACAGTATTTTTAGGTGGGGATGAAGCGCCGAATCGTCAGACTTGTGGCCGAGTGTGACACATGCCAGCGTGTCAAGGCCAATCATTAGAGACTCCCTGGTCCATTGTAGTTGTTGAGCGTCCCAATGTGAAAGTGGGAGCATGTGTCGATAGATTTTATCATGGGCTTGCCAAGGACTCAGCACAGTCACGATGCCATTTGGGTCGTCATTGATCGTTTGACGAAGTCTGAACATTTTCTTGTGATTCGTGCGACTTGGGCTTTGGACTAGCTTGAAAGATTATTCATCGAGGAGATTGTGAGATTGCACGACATTCTAGTCTCAATTATTTCTGATCGAGACCTGAGGTTCACGTCTCAGTTCTGGAGGAGCTTTCAGAGAGCGATGGGGTCTGATTTTCAACTCAGCACTACGTATCATCTCTAGACTGATGGACAGACTGAGAGGGTCAATTAGATCCTTGAGGACATGCTTCGGGCCTACGTAATTGACTTCAGGGGTAGGTGGGATGAGCATCTGTGATTAGCTGAGTTCGCCTACAACAACAGCTATCAGGCGACCATTGGCATGGCTCCTTTTGAGGCATTGTATGGCAAATTATGTAGATCTTCGAGTTATTGGACTGAGGTCGGAGAGTGGCATCTCCTAAGTCCTGAGCTTGTGCAGCAGACGACAAAGGCTATCGATATCATTAGGCAGAGGATGTGCACAGCTCAGAGCCAACAGAAGAGTTTTGCTAATCATCGGTGTCGTCTCTTAGAGTTTGATGTAGGGGACCATGTGTATCTCAAGGTCTCGCCCATGAAGAGCGTAGTTTGATTTGGAGCGAAGGGCAAGCTTACTCCGAGATTCATAAGACCTTTTGAGATCACTGAGCGCATTGGCACCATGTCCTATCGGCTTGTCTTACCATCTCAGTTGTCTAGCATCCACAATATTTTTCACATCTCTATATTGAGAAAGTGTGGGTTAGACGTAGTTCCTGTTATCGATTAGCAGCCGTTGAAGGTTCGTGAGGACGCTTCTTACATTGAGCAGCCAGTTTGCATCCTTGATCAAAAGGAGTAGGTCCTCCAGACCAAGGTCATTCCCTTGGTGAAAGTTCAATGGGGTCACCATTCGGTTGATAAGGCATCCTGGGAGCAGGAGGCCGAGATTCGAGAGCGCTATCCCCATCTCTTCGATGATTGATTATATAATGTATCTTATGTACTGTCCCCGATTTTATATGGTGATGCCTTGTTTCCTCTACTATTACGAGTTATGTTTACTTATAATGATCGTATAAATTTTGAGGATGAAATTTTTATTTGGAGGGGAGAGTTGTAAGGCCCGTATCCTAATTTATACTGTTTTGTAAGCTTCTACGGTCCTCCTGGTCCAATTTCGGTAACCCTCGACCTGTATCCAATGTTTGCGCACAAACTTAAGCCGAGTCCTACTTACCGAAATCGGCTCGACCTGAAATTTGCACATTAGCGACCGCGCCGTCGCTGCGGTTCTAACGCCATGACTCGCTCACCGAACCGATAACCAGGCCAGGAGATGTGGGTCCGCGTTCATTCCAAAGAAACTCTGCACGTTGTGAATTTCTAGAGAATCTCTACGACATGTCCCATCAATCAATCAATCACTCAAGTCAAATACACCCCATACCTCAAGTATAAACTTCATCCCTCCTTTTTCATAAGCCAACTCTCTCTCTCCCCTAACCATCCCTCTTTTTATAAAAATCAAACTCACCCATACCTCCCATCCCTTTCCTTACAACACCCATCCTTATCTCCCCATCACTTCCTTCTCTCATATCTCAAACCTCCCAAGCAACAAATTCCAACGTCCAATCATTTCCAAGAGCAAACAAGTGTTGCCCATTTTCTCACCCTCTCATTTCTCATCCGCACCATCAAAAAAATTTCATCATCCACCATTAAAAGTTGAGCATAGGAGCTAAGGAGGCTAAGAGATCAAGGAGGAGTACAATAGGTGGGTGATCCATCATCGATTTCGATTTCTAAGGGCTCATTTATTGTGGGACCCACTTGATGTATGCAATGTATTTGGGAGGGCCCAATAGTGGCGGGGTCCCTCCCCTTCCTGTGTCATCTTCTCTCTCTCTCTTTATCCTCCCCCTAAAATGAAGTGGGCCCCACCGAATCATGTTAAATCTACTCCATCCATCAAATGGTATGGCCCACCACATTTCAAGCAAGATCCACCGTCCACTATTAGGATGGTAGGAAGTCCCACATGCTGTGTTAAATGATATATAATATATTAATATAATAATGATATAATATATGTAGGTATGTACATCCATGGTGGACCACGTCCATGTGGGACCCACCATGATGCCTGTGTTATTTCCACATCGTCCAGCATCCAGGGATGCTAAAGGTGGCTCCACAATGAAGTGTGAACTGACGTGGTGTGTGTGAGGGAACAATGAGATGTGAACTGACATGGGTGTGATGAATAATGATGTGTGGACTGCTCATATAGGCCCCACCTTGATGTATGGGTCCAATCCATGCCTACCATTCCATTCTCCAGATCATTTTAGGCGTTGTACCAAAACATGAAGCCGATCCGATTATCTGGCGGGCCATAGTATAGAAAATAGTGGTTCTTACCATTATAATGAACCTTGAAGTTTTCTATACACCAAAATACCTTGGATATTGGGCTCATTTAGCCTGTAGTGAGCCACAGGATCCAATGGCTAGAGTGGATCTGCTCGATCTGGCCCCACCTATGAAAAACCCTTGGAAAATTAAAAAAAACAAACACAGCAGCAGGCACTGCTGCTGCTGACTGTCAGGATGCAGCAGCATCCTGCGCTGGACCTAAAAGGGGCAGGGACGTGGTCCTATCCATGGGCCCCACCGTGATGTGTGTCATCATCAACACCGTACATTTGAGTGGGCCCCTTAGGGTAGTGGGCCACCCCCTAAATCAGCCATATACAAACTCAGGTGGCTCACGTCAGTGAGGATTTAACGTTTACCATTGGAACTCCATAGAATCCAAGAGTTTTGGAGCATAATGAAATTTGGGCTTTCCTATTTGTACGGGTCTATGTGACCTTATCAACTGGTTGGGTGGAAAATAAACATTATGATGGGACCCACGTGGGACCCACTGATGTATGCATTCTACCCCACACCATCCCATGCATGAGAGGGACGGCTGGTGTACCTCACTCTAGCTACATAGCTGCTGGAGTGGCGTTACCAAGTTCTATGGCTCTCACCTATATCATCCACACCTTCCATCTATGAGACCCACCATGATGCATGCGTTGCATCCAAACCGTCTAACCATTTTGAAAGCTCCTCTTAAGGCTTGAGACTGAAAATAAGACAGATCTAGGATCAATTGGACCACATTATAGAAAACAGTGGATTTGAATGTCCACCATTAAATACTCTTAGGTTACAGGGTTTGGACCAATACGATAATTATTTTTCCTTCTTAATCCAGGTCCTTAAGACCTTAGGATTAGAATGGGTGGGGAATAAACCGTATGGTAGGCCCCTATGAACTGTTGAAACAGTAAAAATCATCTCCGCTGTTACTGAGGTATGGTCCAAATGATCCTTCAATATGACTCTTTTTGGGTATGTGATGAGGCCCATCTAATGTATTTATGGCATGTTGTTGAGGCCCACCTTGATGTGTATGAGGTATGTTGTTGAGGCCCTCTTCGATATATATGAGGTCCACGTGATGCGGCCCATTTAATGTATTTGACTTTGCCCATTCGACTCGACCCATTCAACTCGGCCCATTCGACTTGGCCCAGTTGTTTCGGCCCATTTGATTAGGCCCAATGTGATATATGAGGCCGGATGTTGAGGCCCACCTGGATATATACGAGGCCCATGTGATGTGGCCCCTTTGATGCATTTGGAGTCCTTGGGTCAAGGGTCAACGGGATGTGCATAAGACCCATTGCATTGTGTGATTCCACCATGGTTTATGTAATGATGTTCATGGTAGGTCGTGCCTTAGGAGCAATGATGGTTTGATGCCCACATTATAAGGATGATGTTGGTTAAATGTCCGCACTGTCACTCTCCCTAAGGCCCATTGATAGGCCCATACTTGTAGTGTGTAAGACATTTAAGCCCATCTTTGCTATGAACAAAGCCCATCACCACATAACATATTTAGTATAAATCCATGATTCATGATCATACGCATCGTATGTATGCCTGATATGAGGAGTGACTGATCATAGCATATGCCTTCAGGCAGATTGTTTATGGGCTCCCCGATAGGCGGAATTGCCCAACATGTGCACACGGTACGCGCAGGATTGTTGCATGTCATGCACTTGCAAGTGTGTGATTATGATTATTGTATGCCCTAGTGACATCAGGGCCATAGCCTCCACTGATATATCGTGGAAGGCTGGATTGGATACCAAAAATGTTGTTTCTAGCATTGGGGCACCATAGATGTCCCTAGATGAAAATTTCTAAACCCAATGGTACCAAAGGATGACTCCAACATCAAGACCGAGTGGATATATAAGCGCACGAGGGCCGAATACTAGGAGGCTGCGTCTCCCACTGTGTCATGGTCTGTTGGAAAGGGGTGTGGTCTTACTTGCCCGAGGGTTGAGGGCATTACTAGGCTGTGTTTGACCAGCTTGTCACACCCCAAACCTAGAAATCGGATTCATAGGAATCTCGATCGCCGAATCCTGTGCCTACAGCCTCCGTAGTACCCCATTCTCAGCTCCTAACGTTCATACTCCAGATTTCGATCATGGGATCGTACAAAGAGAATTTTCTTTTTTTCATTTAACTCGTAATAAGCATAACTACAAGATTACCCAATTCACAAAGGCAACATCATCATCACATATCTACTAATATAATCATTTGAGTACAATGCTGAAAGGAAAATACATAAATCAAAAATTAAGGTCCAGAAGACCGCTGCACGCTCCAAGTTTAACACTATTGCAACCTAACATCACCTGCATGCATCTATCATGCATAAGCTTATAGAAAGCTTAGAGGGTGGTGTAAGTGTGTGCACAAGGTAATTGTCAAGAATTAAATACAATACCATAATCATACAATATCAAAAATACTAATAAGATCATGAATCGTATAATATCAGAATAAGCAGAAATACTAACAAGATCATGAATTATTAGAGTAAACAGAAATACTGATAAGATCATAAATCATATGATAACAGATTAAGCAGAAATACTACAAGTTCATGAGTCATACAATATCAGCGTACGCAATACAGATCAGCCATGTAAATGAGGAATCATAAAGAGTCATGTATCAGAAGTCAATGATGCAATGCAATATACAATTCTTAATGAGTTCACGAATAGTGTCAGCCGTATCTAGACCATATAAATGTAGAAACAAGTAACCCAAAGTACCATATGCCGTGGATGTAATGCAATATGCGCTGCGAATGGAATGACTATGTTGGAGTGTGAAGTCGAGATGATAGTACGTAGTATTGCAGGCTATGGGGTGCATCACAAGGGACTTCTATCCAAACCAGTCTCATACCTAAATTTCGATGGTCAGACTCAATGTGGTAAACTCCTGATCTCAGGTTAGTCATGCACCCTAACCGAAATCTTGGCCATTGTGAAGGTATACATAATAAATAGTTACACACTACCAGCCCGAGTGAATAGTGAATGATTGAATGAATTAGTATGCAACTCCTTCTCAATAAGTCCACATATCACTATAATTCATCTTTGGGATCATCATCGGGGTTTATTACACTCTACACCAGCTTGCCGCCCCTATCCGAGTGCACAACTGGGTAAGTGGAAGAGACCCCATTATCCGCCTGTCAATATCGGGTCTGACTCGTCGATAGCGGACCCATTCCTCAAGCTGGTCAGACTCAACCTAGATATTGCCCCTTTACTCAGGCGGGTAAGGTCACATCCCCTCCCAACCGACCACGACACAGTGGGAGACATGACCTACTAGTATACAGTCCTTATGCGCTCATATACATCCACTCGGTCTCGATATTGGGACGTCTTCTAGTACCAAGAAGGTTTAAGAATTTTCACCTAAGGCCATCTATGGCAGCCCGATGCTAGAATAAATTTTTGGTGTCCCGTCTAGCCATCCACCACATGCCTGTGGAGGTTACGACCCTGATGTCGCTAGGGCGTATAATAATCACCACACAATGCAAGATGCATGAGTCATACAATCCAATCATGCATCAGTCTTGCGCTCATTTGAGATAACCTCCACCTATCAGGGAGTCTCATATCATCCTGCCCAATGACATATGTAATGGTCAATCCCATCTCATAACAAACATGCAGATGATGCGTATGGGCATGTATCATGATGCTATGCTGTCACGTACTCATAATCGGTATCAACAATGTGGACATTTAACCAACATTGCTCAAGAAATGGCCCGCATAGAGCCAAACATATAATGGGCCTACGGCCTCCTACAAGGGCCTAATATACAACACAATGGGCCTTACTCAAGGGTCACATATACATAATAGGTGAGCCCTGCTCATGGGCCTCAAATACATGACATGTGGGCCTTACACATGGGTCTTAAATACATCAAATGGTTCATGCATCATGGGCCTAATACATATCACAATGGCCTTGCCCATAGGCCATGAATACATCACAATGGGCCTTGCCCATGGGCCATGAATACATCACAATGGGCCTTACCCATGGGCCTCAAATACATCACAATGGGCCTTAACTATGAGTCACATATACATCATATAGGTCTCGACAATCGACCTTGACAATCTAAATCAGTCTCAACAATCAAAATCGGCCTCAACAATCAGAATCGATACTCAGAATCGGCCTCGATACTCGGTCTCAACAATTGGAATGGTCTAAACAATTGGCCTTGACAATCAGAACCAAAGAATCGACCTCGATAATAGGAATCAGCCGAATAAGACCTAAGGGAAGGTCACAATGTGGACATGAAACCATCAATGTTTATCAATGTCTCCATTTAACTAACATCGCTCCCAAAGAGTGGCCCACATAAACATCGTTTCATACATTATAGTGAAATCCAACCTTACATCGGTCCACACATTCATCGCATTGGGCCTCACTCATGGACCTCATGTACACCACAATGGGCTGTAATACATGGGCCCTATCTACATCACTATGGGTTGCATCACATGATCAGAAATAAATCATAGTGGGCCTTACCAAATGAGCTGGAAATACATCATAACAGGCCTCATCATATGGGTCGAAAGTATATCACAATGGGCCTCACTCGTGGGCCTTAAATACATAACAAGTGGGCCCAGCACATGGCCCCAAATACACAACATGTGGGCTACATCAATGGGCCGCAATAATGGCCTCGTACACCTCAAGTGGGCTACATCAATAGGTCGCACTAATGGGCCAACATACATCAAATGGGTTAGACCAATGGGCCAATACATCAAGTGAGCCATATCAATAGGCCTCATTTCATCACATCGGGCCTCGCCCTATAGGCCTTAAATACGTACATCACATGAGGTCCACATGAATGAATGGTGTGAATATACAACATATACATCACGGTGGGTTGCATCATTGGGCCGCATCAATGGGCCTCATATACGACAAGTGGGCGGCATCAATGGGCTACCCCAATGTGCCTCATACACATTAAGTGGGATGCATCAATGGGCTACACTAATGGGCCTCATACACATCAAGTGGACCGCATCAATGGGCCGCACTAATAGGCTTCATAGATGGGTTATAAATATATCAAGGTGGACCTCTCGAATGGGCCACAAAATACTTCAAAGTGAGCTTGATGGATGGGCCACAAAATACATCAAGGTGGGCCTCACAGATGGGAGCTTGGATTACATCTAAAATCACTTCAATAATGACAAGTGCAACATGTGTATCACTGTACACATCGTTCTATGGGGCACATGGCCCACTAATGATGATCTACATTGACCAAGCATTGTCCATGTGAATCAGCACCTTCCAGACATTGCCCAGCACCACCTAAACACTCTAGACAGTGTGGATACGAAACATACCTCGAGGTGGGGTCCTTAACACCACCCAAACACTATCCAGCACCGTCCAGATCATCTTGATGGTGTGGATGAAACAAATACATCATTGTAGTCCCCACGTGGGACCCACAACATATACATGTACCATACGTGCAGCAATGGAAGAGGGTAGGGTTGAAACAAATACATCAGGTGCATCCTACAACACCAGCACCTTCCTTTGCACGGACGGTGCAAATAAAGCCTATATACATTTAGGCGGGACCCATGTACATAAGGGCCCATCGAGCTATGGTTCACAAATCCAGCCCATCCATTTAGTGTGTCCCACTTGGTTAAGGGGTCAGACCGAGTTTCAGGAGCATCTAAATTTCAAGTGGGCCCAACAAGTGCTTTTATATGGCTTAGCATGTCTTCACAATATTGTAGATGATGTGGGCCACCTGAGTTCTGTTTATGGCTAATTTTTTGGGGACACCGCATAAATAAAGAGCACCCATCAAATGGACGGTGTGGATATTCCACAAGCAACACGGTGGGGCCCATAGCTGGGCCCATGGGTCTCTGCCCGCCCAGCATCTACGCAGACGCTGCTGCGTCTCTGCTCAGCTGCTGCTGCCTCACGTAATATATATATATATATATATATATATATATATATATATATATATATATATATATATATATATATATTTGAAATTATATTTTTCTAAGGAATCTCCTAGGTGGGGCTCGCATCAGGTGAATCCACTCCGTCCACTAGCTCTTGTGGCTCAAGACAAGCCAAACGAGCCCAATATCCGAGGTATTTTGGTATATAGGAACATCAGGTGAATTTTAACGGTAAAGACCACCATTTTCCAAGATACAGCCCACCTGATACTCGGATTAACTTCATTTTTTAGATCAACGCCGAGTAGGGGAAAGAGATAGATGGTGTGGATTCGATTCATACATCAACGTGGGGCCTGAGGTGGGGCCTACTGACCCTGTGCCAATCCATGTTACGAACGCTACCTGCTGCAGCGTCCTCTGGGCGCTGACAGCAACAGCGTCTGCTGTCAGTATTTTTATTATTATTATATATTTATTTTTGTTAAGATTTTGATAGGTGGGGCCCACATCAAGGGAATCTAGTCCATCGGCTAGGTTCCTTAGCTTAAGACAGGTCTAACAAACCCAATATTGGGTAGGTTTTAGTGTGTAGAAGGATTAGAGTGGATTTTTAACGGTGAAACCCACTGTTTTCTATGTTATGGCCCGCCAGGGGATCGGATTGTCTTCATTTTTTGGCTCAATGCCTAAAATGAGCAGGGGAATGAAATGGATAGCATAGATTAGCTCCATACGTCAAGGTGGGGCCTGTATGAGTGGCCCTCCCAAAAGCCAAAATATTTGAACGTGAGTACACCTCACTATCCTCTCACTCTTCACAAAACACGTCCAGCATCCCTGGACGCTGGACAGATGGAATGTTCTTCACGGTGGGTCCCACATGGACATGGCCTACTTGATCAATTGATATTTGTGTTTTCTGAACACCATTAAGTAGGGCCCATATGGCTTTGACGGCCATGGGGTCCATTTGATGGACGACTTGGACATCACATACATCAAGGTGGGTAGATCCGGGTGGGCCACATGGCCACATCATCACACCAAAATATTGAAAGAGAAAGTAGAGAAAGAGAGAGAAAGGAGCACCCACCTTAGATTTTGAACATCTTCTTCCACCAATGCGATCTAGAGCTCCAAGGGAACAAGATTCAATGGTTGGGATTGATTTTGGAGGATTGGATTTGAGGGTGAAGAGCTTGTAAAGGGTTGGCAATGGAGAGCTCCCATGGACATTGGGAGCTCTCTCTTGCTAGGAAATAAGAAAGAAAGAGGGAGGGAGAGAGATAAGAGAGAGAGAAAGGAGAAACGATTGCTTTTCTAGCTAGGCAATCATGAGTTGTAAGGGAGGCATGGGCTAAGGTCATTATGAGTTATAAGAGCATGCCTAGGGCTATGGACTAGGGGTTATAGCTAGGGTGACATCATCCTCATGATAATGGTTGTTAGGGAAATGTGCAATCTGGATAGGTGGGTCCCACAATGTGTTGTCCACGACCATTATCATGCATGGTCCACAACTTAGGATCTAAGAGTCGGATTAGCACACGAGATGTGGCGTTGGAACCGCGGAGACAATGCGGTCATGACGGTATAAGTTTCGAGTCGAGCCAACTCATATATACTGGATGCGACTCAAGATCGCGTGCAATTGCTAATAACAATTCGTGGGTCACCGAATTTTGACCGGGAGAACCGAGGAAGCCTACGAAACGATACAGTATAGCATACAGGTCTTACACAACCCATGAATGGGTCCACTATCGACATGTCGGATAGGTATTGGTAGACTATTGGCCAGGCAGATACTAAGGTTTCTTATGCACTCTTAGACCGTGCGGCTGGGAGAGGGGCAGTTTTATTTGGAGTGTACTAAACCCCGGTGATTATCCAGAATGAGAACTGTACTGATATTTGATGAGCCATATGTGGATTTAGATGAGGTTTGGTATGCTTTAGTTATATCATGCATCGCATGGTCTTGATATGGCTGATAACATTCATATCCTGCACTGCATAGCCTTGGTACGGCTGATTGCATTCATGTACTCATCAGCATAATTCAGCATTACTCCGACCTTGCATTCTAAGCACGCTCATATTACGCACACACTTACATCACCCTCTAAGCTTTTTATAAGCTTATGCATGATTGATGCATGCAGATGACACTAGTACGAAGTCATAGCCTCACTGCAGTTAGAGTGTACAGTTGAGCTTCTGGAGTTTCTATTATTTTCACTATCTTGTATTTCCCTTTCATACGCATTGTACTCAAAGTTTTTTTTATCATAGTGGATTTTGTGATGGTGTTCTTGTGGTTATTGTTCGTGGGTTATGCTTATGGTCAATCAAAAATCATGTTTGAAATCCTCCTTATAGGATCCTAGGATCAGAAACTGGTGTATTTGTGCCGGGAGCTGAAAATGGGGTACTATGAAGGTTGTCAGCACCGGATTCGGCGATCAAAAATTTTGTGAGCCCGATTTTTGAGTTTGGGGCATGACACCTACCTTCCAGGGACCCCTGCTCAACATCCAGATAGCTCCGACGCACATCCAGGTCTGCTCCATCAATTTCGAGCAAATACATAAACATGGCCTGTCCAAATGGCCAGGCCACTCCAATGTTATCCATAGTAAATGGACAGCTTCATCATGGTCATAACAGCAGTTCCCACCTTCCAGGGACCCCCACTCAACATTCGAATAGCTTCGACGCACATTCGAGTCTGCTCCATCAATTTCAAGCTAATACATTTAAAAACAACATAAAAGGTAAGTAAAGCAAGAAACATCCATATGAAGATATTGAGGGGAATCACTAGTGTATCTATATTCCTTCTATGTGCTAGGTTTATTTTGAGTTAATTATGACTAAGATGTTGATATTACATTATATGTGATGAGGGTTGCATTACTAGTGTATCTATATTCATTCAAAGCAATCACTTGGACAGTTATGGATCACCAAATGGTAGGCCAACACATGTACAATTTGTTGGTCCTAGTCAAATTAGTTAACTGAACACTGTGTATTTCATTTATTCAAAATGGTGTCCATTAAAAGCCATAGTTGAACTTGCACCAGAGGTGGCTAACCCCAGCCCAGCCAAGCCATTGACACCCTATAAGTAAAGGAGACTGAGGACCGGGGTGTAGGTTAGATAGATAAAATTGGAAAGCATCCATACAAAAGTAATAGTCCATCAAAAACATTTTGATTTGTCAAATGCCCATCAACAAATGGACCGATGATGAATAGGGTTAATGCTTGATAGGGGCAGGATTGATACAATAGTTGGGTTGAAGAGACCTTAAAACTTTTCTGGATAGTGTTCATCATCTAAAAGCTGATTAAGGTCTTAACCCATTCTTCTTCCACTACTATGGACAAAAAAAACACATCAATCATCTAGTAACTATGAATTTTCAAGGCTGCCCAAGAAGAGTGGACTTGGCCCAATGGACAGTGTAGATAGGTGATGCAGAGGGCAAAGAGTAGGGAGAGAAGAACTATGGAAGTGATGAAGACAATTCACTGCTACAGATTCTGGATTCATGGTACAATAACAAGGATGATAGTGGTAAGGATTAGTTGCAGAATGGCGATGGGCTTGTTGATTGTTCAAAAGGGATCAACAGGTCACTAAAAGACTAAGGTTTAAAGACTGAGCATAAGATAATGAGTAACATAATGATCTCAAACGCATGGTTATTCCTTTACAAGACTGAGCATTAGATGATGATGATCTCAAATGCATGGTAATTCCTTTAAAGACAAGTTAAAAACACTTCATCTAAGATAGGAAAACATTAATAAGTTGCTAATATATATTTTTATCCTTTTATTTCTTGTATAATATGCTTAATTTAAGGGGTTTCCAGTTTGTGGTAATATGCTTTGAAATGTCATTTTAATATTTCAAATAAAAAGGTTGATCTAATCTAATTGGAGCATCACCTGAATGGAAAGCCAGATTGCTTCCATGACCATTTAATACCAATGCATGCCTCCAATCAAGTGTTTGGATAACGATCTTCCTCTTCTTCTCCATTTCTTGATCCACCATGAAGAGTTCAACTATTTGTTCAACTAAGTGCAGCCCCACCATGAAGAGTTCCCTGGTTCAATTAACAGGATGAATAGCTCATTATTGTTTTACTGCATTTTTTCATACCCAATCCATAGTGGGATCCAAAATGATTTGCATTGAGCTACATTGATGTTGTGTGAATGGGCAATTGGGCAAGAATTTTTACCTGCAAGCCAACTATTTGTTCATATGGAGATGTTAGTTATGAAAAAAATTCAATGCCTCTCTTCATGACAAAGCCCTACAACATCTTTGGTCCCCTGCTTCCACCAATAGCTTGGACCCACCCCTATACTGCCATTAATTTACAAGCCAAAAGTAAAAAAACTAACATCCCATAGTAAAAAATCACATTCCAAGTAGAGACTTAATACTGCTACTAAAACACATCCATATATGGGGATCATGTATTTGAATTTGGAGATCATAGTAGCAATGTGGGTATAGTGCTACAGTCTCATTTGGATGCATTTGACAGTTCAGTTAATTGATCTATTCAGTCAAGCACGTAATTCATGAGTCCACCATGTCTCTATCATATGACAGTTCAATCAATTGATCAATAGTGTGCACTTCTTTGCTCACATGGATTTTTCATATAAAAGTCCTCTATTTTACCCAAAGCATAAACTTCAGTTTTTTGTTTTGAAGAATGTGTTTTTTATGTTGGAAGTTTTTATTTTTCCCTTTTTTGTTCCAGGTCTCGGAGGTTGTTGGTCCTATATTATATTTTTGTCTGTTGATACCAAGAAATTTTTTGATGTACGAGCAATAAGATTGTTTTATCCCACTGATTTTAGGCTTTGATCATTGCAAGGGGAACATTTCTTGATACTCTATCAGAACTTAGTGCTCATATTTATTTCTTAGAATCAAATGCATGCTCGCCATGTCAGAAAATTCTCATAGTTCTTCGGGTACTTTCCAATGCACTTTGGATCTTCTTATCTCTTTATCTAATTAGAAGATTCTTTGCCAAAAATAGAAGGGATTTCAAGGCATAAGTCGACACAAAGAAAGCAGATCGTGAAATTGAGCTTACCTTGAACTGATTTCGATATGGATTTGTATGGTAAGTCTTGTAGCAGCTCTCCTTCTTCCAGCTCACTGAAGTCAGCAACCTAAAAACCTCTCGATTCTTCTGCAGAAAAACTCTGAAGTAACAAACACAAGGTGCCTTGGAGATCTCCGATGGTCAGATCTGCCTCCACAAATAGAAAAAATGAAATAAATGTATATAATTTTCAGGAATTCAAAGAATAAAAATTTCATTTCTCCACTAAAAATAATAGCAAAAACAACAGAAAACCAAGAAAACCTAAGAATCAAAAGAAGAAACCTTAGGTAAAGGGAAGCCTCTGATTCGGTCCAAGTAAACAAAAGTCTAAAACCCCAAATCATAAAACTTCAAAGATCAAAACTGAAAGAAATTCAAACATTAGAAGATCTGCAACTCAACAAATGGAAAAGAACGCATAGGGATTGAAGGATTGAAGGCAACATGATCAGTTTCCATTCATAGGGATTGAAGGATTGCACATCCAAATGCAACAGATTTCAAAAACAAAGAGAGAGAGAGAGAGAGAGAGAGAGAATAACCGTTGTTCTTCTTCTTCTCCTTCTCGCGGTGAAAGGGGGTTTTGAAAATGCTAGTGAGAGAGAGAGGTTGGGAAACAGAGAGAGGGGAATGCGGCCAAGAGACAGGGACAGGGTGAGGGAGAGCGGGAGATTGAGAGAAGGAGAGTGCGAGTGAGAGATGGAGAGAGAGATTGAGAGAAGGGTTTTGGGAGGTCTGCTGCATGCGGGAGAAAAGGGAGGACGGATTCATTTTGTTTTGAGAAAGGCAGTTTCATTTTTAGGGGGGTCGAGTGGGGTCGAATACTTTAGGAAAGGGTTCTGTATGGTCGAGCTCATGGGAACTTCCCATGTGGTCGAGCTGTGTGGGCACCACTGTGATGCATGTCAACCATCAACACCGTGCATTTGATGGGCCCCCTTTAAATTATGGGATATCCTAAAAATCAGCCATATACGGAACTTAGGCGGGCCATACCATCTAAAATCATGTGAAGAAATGCCTAAAACATATAAAATCACTTGGTGGGGCCCACCTGAAATTTTGATGCATATGAAACTTGGTCTGACTCCTCATCCAAGAGGGACACACATAATGGATGGGCTGGATTTGTGAACCACATCTCGGTGAGCCTAATAAATGATTATGAATATTTTAATGGAGGGTAAACCCTCTCAACTTTTGTATGTGGAGGCCCAAAAAAGTCACGGATTGACTGATTTTTAAGCCCCAGGCCAACCATGGAATGGTGCATCTGACTGATTAGGTAGATGTTTGACACCCATCACGGTGGGACCCAAACAACTTGCCACGCCCCAAACCCAGAGATCAGACTCACAAGAACCCTTATCGCCGAATCCGGTGCTGACAACCTCCGTAGTACCCCATTCTCGACTCCCAGCGCTTATATGCTAGATTTCGATCCTGGGATCCTACAAGGATGATTTTATTTTTTTCAGTGTACATTTACCTCGTAATATGCATAACCACAAGTATAACCAAAAAATAAAGGCAACATCATCATCACATATCCACTGATATAAACAGTTGAATACAGTGCTGAAAGAGAAATACATATGTCAAAAATCAAAACTCCATAAGTCCGTTGCAAGCTCCAAGCTCAATGCTACTACAACCTAACGCCACCTGTACGCATTTATCATGCATAAGCTTATAGAAAGCTTAGTGGGTGGTGAAAGTGTGTGTACAAGGTAAGTGCCAAGTAAGCAATATCAGAGTAATCAAAGTAATCAGAAATACTGACAAGCATATAAATCATACAATATCAAAGTAATATGAAAACATACTGATAAGCCAATAAATACCATCAGCCTTATCCAGGCTATGCGATGCAGAAATATAATAAAAATAATATCATATACTGATAAAGAAATATAGATCAGCTATGTAATGTGGAGACAGCAAGCCAAATATTAGATGTCGATGATGCAATGCAATATACAAATCCTGATGAGTCCATGAATACCTTCAATCGTATATAGACCGTATAAATGCAAAAACATAGTAATCCAAAATGTTATATGCTGCGGATGTAATGCGATATGCGGTGTGAATGGAATGACCATGCTGGAGTGTGAAGTTGGATGATAGTATGTAGTATCGCAGGCTATAGGGTCCATCACAAGGGACTTCTATCCAAACCAATCTCATACCTAAATTTGGATAGCCAGACTCATTGTAATAGACTCCTGATCTCAGGTTAGTCAGGCGCCCAACCGAAATCCTTATCATTACGAAGGTACATAACAATTAGTTGCGCACCACCAACCTAAGTATATATTAAATGAATGAATATACAACTCCTACTCGATAAGTCCACATATCAGTGCGGTTTCTCTCTGAGATCATCACCGGGGTCTAGTATACTTTACATGCAAATCACCACCCACTAACACATGACCATATAAGTGGAAGAGACCTCACCATCCACCTGGCCAATAGTTAGCCAATATCTACCAGGCATGTCGATAGTGGACCCATTCACGAGCTGGTCAAACTCAGCCTAGCAATGTCCCCTACCCTCAGGCGGGTAAGGCCACACCCCCTCTCAATCGACCACAACACAATGAGAGATGCAGCCTCATGGTATTCGGCACTGGGGCACTCATGAATTCACTTGGTCTTGACGTTAAGGCATCCTCTGGTACTAAGAGGGTTTAGGAATTTTCACCCAGGGCCATCTATGGCAGCCCGATGTTAGAACAGATTTTCGGTGTCCCATCTGGACATCCACAATATGCCTGTAGAGGCTACGGCCTTGATATCGCTAGGGCGTATAGTAATCACAACACACAATGCAAGATGCATGAATTATACAATCCATTCATGCATCAATCTTGCGCATACTATGCGCTCATGTGAGATAACCTCTGCCTATCAGGGAGTCTCAAACAACCTGCCCAATGACATATGCAATGGTCAACCACATCTCATAACAAACATGCAGATGATGCATATGGGCATGTATCATGATGTTATGCTATCCCATACTCATAATCGGTATTAATAACCGGCATCAACAATCGGCTTCATCAATGTGGACATTTAACCAACATTACCCCCAAGGAATGGCCCACATAGAGCCTAACATATAGTGAACCCATGGCCTCGCACAAGGGCCTAATATACAACACCATGGACCTTACTCAAGAGATTAATATACATCACGATGCGCCTTTCACATGGGCCTAACATACATCACAATGGGCTCCATCGCTTGGCCCTCAAATACATCCCAATGGGCCGCATCACATAACCCTCATATACATTACATTGGGCCTTAAACATGAGCTAAATACACATCACAACGAGCCTCAAATATGGGACGCATATACATCGCATTGGGCCTCAAACACGGGCCAAATGCATACCACAATGGGCCTCAAATACAGGTCGCATATACATCACATTGGGTCTCAACAATCAGAATCAGTATCGGCTTCAATAATCGACCTTGACATCAGAATTGGCCCTAACAATCAGAATCGGCCTTGCCAATCTGAATCAGAATCGGCCTTGCCAATCTGAATCAGAATCGACCTCAATAATCGAAGTAGGCCTCAGTAATCAAAATCAGTCATGATAATCAGCCTCGATTGCTAATCGGTCAATCGGCCACGATAATCAGAATCGATAATTGGCCATGACAATTGAAATCAATCAATAATCAGCCTCAATTGTAAGACTCGTATCTTAGCCGGTACTGTTCCGTTGACTCTCGCGATCCTTCCTGTCGAATTTCGACAACCTGTGACCTATGATCCACGTTTGCACACGGCCTCAAGTCGTATCCCGTAAATTGGAGCCGGCTTAATTTGAGACGTGTACCGTTGTTCGCGGTTCCAACACCGCGTATTACGCACGGATCTGATACCCTGGCAGGAAGATGTAGACCCGTGTTTAGTTCTAGGAAACGCCGTGCATTTACAATTCTAAGAGAATCTCTACCCAATGTCACATCAATCAATTAATCAAGGGTCAAGTACACATCACTTCACCCCACATCCATAAGCAACCCCAAAGTCAAAGCTACCCATCCCTTACATGTCAAGTACACATCACTCACCCATCACTCACCATCCCTCTCTCCCATCACTTCTCTTACATCACACCCTCTCTCATCTCTCTTATCTCTCTCATTTTCTCCATTTTTTTAAAAAACTCCAAGCAACCCAACGTCCAAAAATTTTCCATGGGAGAGGAGAGCTAGTGTGGCCCACCTTCCTACCTCCCATCTCCACCATCCAAGTTTCATCTCAACCGTTGAAATCATTCCTATGGAGCCGTAGCATGCATTGACGGAAGAAGGAAGAAGAGAACAAAGGTGGGTGCTTCTATAGGCTTAAATTTTATTATTTTTTTTAAGATGAAGGGCCAAGTAAGGCCTACCGATTGATGGTATGGATCTCATTTTGGACCCTAGGTGTGACTGATGACCCACCTTGATTCTCATGATCATTCCATGATAGGGCCATTCTCCATGGACTCCATCATAATATTATTTCCTTTGCATGGATAGAGGTCATCTAGACTGTCCATTCTAGTGGAGAAGGAATCTCTACCATTGAATTTTGATTTAATGGGTCCACATGTATTGGGACCCACTTGATGTATGTTGTAAATCATGTAAGGGAGGGCCCATAGTGTCGGGGTCCCTCCATCATCACGTCTCTCTCTCTCTCTCTCTCTCTCTCTCTCTCTCTCTCTCTCTCTCTCTCTCTCTCTCTCTCTCTCTCTCTCTCTCTCTCCTCTCTTTATCTTATGGCCCACATGATGTGTATGTGATATCTAGACCATCCATCAAGTGGACCCTAAGGCCGTCCAAACCATGTGGGCCCTACCTTATAGATGTTGGGAGAACAGAAATATTAGGTTGACCCAAAGCAAGTGGACCACGTCCACGTGGGACCCACTAGCCATGGTCCCCACACATGGGACCCATCTTGATAAGGATGTACACGTCCAGCGTCCCTGGACGCTAGATGTTGTGAAGGTAAGGTGTACTCACTATAAAAAATGGTAGTTTATTTTTAAACTTTTTAGGTGGGCCACTCATACAGGCCCCACTTGGATGTATGTATTTAATCTAATCCGTTCATCCTATTTCCCAACCTATTTTAGGCATTGAGCCAAAAAATGAAGCCGATCCGATTTCCTGGCGAGCCATAGCATAGAAAACACTGGTTTTCACCATTAAAATGCACTCTGATCTTTCTACACACTGAAATATGCCAAATATTGGGCTTGTTTGGCTTGTCTTGAGCCATAAAATCCAATAGCCAGATCGAATTCTCTGGATGTGGGACTCACCTACAAAAAATCATGAAAAAACTCATTTTCTTTAAAAAAAAATAAATAAATAAACAATGCAAGGCAGCAACACCTACTGCTGCCACTGACGCCAGAGTAGTGTGACGCCCCAGTCACTGCTTCATATGGGCGAGCACATGTGGGCAGGCGCACATGTGGGCGAGCCCCAAGGAAGGCTAGCAGGCTACTGTGTGGCTGACGGGCTACTGTGTTGGGTGAGCTACTGTTGCAGTTGACTGTAGCGTAACTTGTCCCACATCGGAAGAGTTGTCTAGAGTTGTGATGGTTAAATGTGGGGTTCCTTCCTTAACAGACATGACGCATTTTAAAGCCGTGAGCCCACCGGGCAAAGCGGACAATATCATGTGCTGTGGGGGTGGGCCTTACAAGTAGCGTCCTGGATGCTGGAGGTGTTTAGAACATCACATCGTGCATTTTGATGGGCCCCTTTGGGACAGTGGGCCCCAAAAAAAATTAGCGACATCTGAAGCTCAGGTGGCCCATGTCATGGGAAACAACGGGATTGAACGTCTGCCATTGAAACCCTTTCGTGGTTAACAGAAGTTTTGGATCAGGCATGAAATTTATTTTTCCTCTTCATCCAGGTCTGTGTAACCTTATCAATGGGGTGGATGGAAAATAAATCATTATGGTGTGCCCCACGTGGGACCCAAGGATGGATGTATTTTATTCACACCATCCACCATTTTAGATGGTGGAAACCACCATGGTTGTTGTGTTTACACCACACCGTCCAGTGGTGGACGGTGGGACCCAATGATGTATGTGTTCTCTCCACGCTGTCCATTCTTATGGGACCCACCATGATGCATGGGTTGTATACTAACCTTTCAACCATTTTCAGAAATCATTTTATGGCTTGAGACTAAGAATGAGTCAGATCTAAGGTTCAAGTGGACCTCACCATTAAAAATAGTAGAGACAGTGACATCCACCGTTCAAACTTCTTAAGAGCCACATTAGCTTCCAATTAAGCTTATATTTTGCTTTCACTTCATCTAGCTCTATGTTATCTTATGAATTGGTTGGATCTCAATCACATCACAGCGGGCCACTTCGTGATATGATCATCCATTGAGGCCCACTATGATGTGTTTTGTGGCCATTTGTGAGGCCCACCTTGATGTACTTTGTGCCCCATCCATTAGGCCCACTTTGATGTATTTTGTGGCCCAATCGTGGGGCCCACTTTGATATACATGTGACTCATCAGGATGTATCTTTGACCCATGAGCGGGGCCCACCTATTGCGTCTTTTGAGGCCCAGGTGCAGGGCCCACCTGTGATGTATTTGGGGCCCATGGGTTGAGTCCCATTGTGAAGTATTAGGGCTCATGGGTTGAGGCCCATTGTGATGTATTAGGGCCCATGGGTTAAGGCCCATTGTGATGTATTAGGGCCCATAGGTCGAGGCCCATTGTGATGTATAAGGGCCCGTGGGTTGAGGCCCATTGTGCTATATTTGGAGCCCATGGGTTAAGGCCCATTATGATGTATTAGGGCCCATGGGTTGAGGCCCATTTGATATATTTGAGGCCCATGGGTCCAGACCCAATGAGATGTATACAAGGTCTATTGCATTTTGTGATTCCACCATGGGTTATGTAATGACATTTATGGCGGGCCACGTCTTGGGAGCAATGTTGGTTTGACATCCACATTGTAAGAATAATGTTAGTTAAATGTCTGCATTATAACTCTCCCAAGGGCCCATTGATAGGCCCATACTTATTGTGTGTAAGCCATCAAGGCCTATCTTTGTTGTGAGGATAGTTCATCATCATATAAAATGCTTAGTATAACTCCATGATTCATGCCCATATGCATTATATGTATGCCTGATATGAGAAAAGTTTGATCATAGCATACGCCATTGGGCAGACTATTTACGGGACTCCTTATGAGACAGAGTGCCCGCATTATCACGCTGTACGCGCATGATTGCTGCATGACTAGGTAGTGTGACTCATGCATCTCACATATATGCGACTTGATTATTGTACGCTCTATCAACATCAGGGCCGTGGCCTCCACAGACACATCGTGGATGGCCTGATGGGACACTGGAAATGCTTGGTTCTAGCACTGTGGGCACGTAAGATGTCCTTGGGTGAAAATTCCAAAACCTCCTTGGTACCAGGGGATGCTCCAACGTCTAGAACGAGTGGAATATGAGCATCGGTGCCTATACCATAAGGCCGTGTCTCCTACTATGTCATGGTCGGTTGGAAGGAGGTGTGGCCTTATCCGCCTGTGTGAGGGGGCCATAAGCTAGGCTGAGTATGACCAGCTCATAAATGGTTCTGCTATCGATGAGCTAAGTAGGTATTGGCAGACTGCTAGCTAGGTGGATAGTGAGGTCTCTTCCACTCACTAGGCTGTGCAGATAGGGAGGAGGTAGTCGGTGTTGAGTGTAATAGACCCCAGTGATTTTTTCAGAGAGAAACTATACTAATATGTGGACTTATTGAGTAGAAATTGCATATCCATTCATTCATTCATTCACTATTCACTCGAGCTGGTGGTGTGTAACTATTTATTACGTGTACCTTCGCATGGCAAGGATTTCGGTTGGGCACGTGACTAACCTGAGATTAGGAGTTTATCACATTAAGTCAGACTATCCCAATTTAGGTATGAGACTGGTTTGGATAGAAGTCCCTTGTGGTGGACCCCATAGCCTGTGATACTACATACTATCATCCCGACTTAACATTCCAACAAAATCATTTCATTCACACTGCATATTACATTGCATCCGCAGTTCTTAGCATTTTGGGTTACTATGTTTTGTACTTATATGGCCTAGATGAGGTTGATAGTATTCGTGGCTCGTCAGGATTTACATATTACATTGCATCCTCATCATCTGTTAGTGTCTTATTATGTTTTGCATCGCATAGCCTTGGTACGGCAGATAACACTTATGGACTTACCAGCATATTTTCGCTTACTCTGATATCGTATGATTCATGATCTTGTCAGTATTTTCATTTATTCCAATGTTGTATGATTTATGAGTTTTATAGTATACTTGGCACTTATCTTAGGCACACACTCTCACCACCCTCTAAGCTTTTGTAAGCTTATGCACGATAGATGCGTGCAGGTGACGTTAGGTTTGAGCTTGGAACGTGCAGCTGTCCTTTAGAGCTTTGATTACGATATATGTATTTCCCTTTCAGCATTATATTCAAATGATTATGCTAGTGGATATGTGATGATGATGTTGCTTTTATGATTTGGGTATACTTGTGGTTATGCTTCTTATGAGACAAATGTATGTTGAAAAATCTTCCTTATAGGATCCCAAGATCGAAACCTGGCATATGTACGCTGAGGGCAGAGAATGGAGTACTACGGAGGTTATCGGCATCGGGTTCGGCGATCGGGATTCCTGTGAATCTGATTTTCGAGTTTGGAGCGTAACATCAATACTCGGAATCGACAATCGGTCACGATAATCGGCCTCGATCGCTAATCGGTCAATCGACTACGACAATCAGAATCGACCTATACAGTTAGCCTCGACAATCAGCCTCGATACTTGGCCTTGACAATCGGAATCAGCCTCGACAATCGGCATATAAATAAGCGGGGTTCATAGATGGACAACCGACCAACCAAAAGATCGGCCCACGACTGTGGTTATATCAAATCTAATGGCATGGAGCCATCCGTCTATGGCGAATTGGGCCCACTGATTAGGGTTAACCCACTAAGACAATGATGAGGATGGGCCTAACAAAGCATAAGGGAAGGTCACAATGTGGACATCCAACCATCATTATCCATCAATGTGGACCTCTAACCAACATTACTCCCAAGGAGTGGCCCACATAGAGCCAAATGTATCGTGGGCCCATGGCTTCAACAATGGCATAATGCACATCACTATGGGCCTCACTCATTGGCTACATATACAACACGTTGGGCCTCACCATATGGGCCAGAATTATATCACAATGGGCCACAACAAATGGGCTAAAAGTACATCTCATTGGGCCTTACCAAATGGGCCGAAGATACATCTCAATGGGCCACGACAAATGGGCCATAAATACATAACAGGTGGGCCTCAAATATCCAACAGGTGGGCCTCAAATAACCAAGATGTGGGCTTCATATATACATTATAGGTGGGTCGCATCATTAGGCAGCACCAATGGGCCTCATATACAACAAGAGGGCTGCATCAATGGGCCACAACAATGGGCCATAAATACATCACATTTGGCCTTATATATGGCCTGCAAATACATCTCAATAGGCCTCATGCCTGGGCCCTAATTACATTTCATCGAGCGTCATCAAATGGGCCACATACACATCAAGGTAGGCCCCATGATCTGGACGGTTTGGGTGACCCAGATGGCTAGGCGGTTTGGATACAACCCGTACCTCAAGGTATCCACACATCCAAGGGGCGAACGATGGAGATATACAATACATGCATCAATGGTAAGCCCCACATGGAACTATCCAGCGATGGATGGTGTAAACATACAACACATATATCAAGGTGGGCTGGATTGCATAAGATGGATAGTGTGGATAACAAATACATCATGATGGAGCCCACAGCACCGTTCAAACATTGTCTATCTAAATCAGCACTGCCCAAACATTGGACAGCACTGTCCAAATATTATTCATGTAAATCTGCACCGTCTAAACATTGGACAGCGTCGTCCAAACATTGTCCATGCAAATGAGCATGGACCAAACATTTCAGCACCGTACAAACATTGTCCAGCACTGTCCAACACAATCTGGACGGTGTGGATGAAATAAATACATCATGGGACCACAAAAGCCTGGTTGACGTCAATATACCAGTTATATAGCCATCCAAGGCTACCCTAGATGGTTTGGATGCAATAGATGCATCAAGTGAGGGTCCACCATCCAGATGGGCGATGGGAGTAAAACACATACATTACAGTCTGTCCACAGACTGGTTGACGCTGCTGCAGTAGCTGCGTACACACCAGCCAATCAACCTCCATCAGGTGGGTCCCACATGGGCCCACCATAATATAATATAATATTATATATATAAAGGGGGGGTCTCCAGCGTCCAGCGCCCCGGAAGGGATAGACGGTTGGGGTATAAAATACATGCATCAAGGCAGGCCACACATGACAGCAACAAGGTGGGCCCCACGTCCCCTACATGGACGGGATGGATCTAGAACCACGTTACTAGGCAGCATGAATATAATACATATTTCACGGTGCCCATGGAGCATTGTTGACGTCTCTGCAATGGGCCCACCATCCAGAAAATGGACATACAGCTGGGATAGGTTACAAACCATCAAGTGGGTCCCACGCTGCATGGATGCAACACACGAGCAGGATGGGTGGCATAAATAAAACACTTACATTACGATGGAATCCCACCATCCAAAAAACCTCTGGACGGTGAAGATAAAACATATAAATCACGATATATACATACCTCAAGGTGGACCCCACATGTCCAACAGATGGATGGTGTGAGGTACATATACATCAACGTGGTGCCACGCCAATAGCCCACCCGTTTTGGGATCAAGCTAATATTTATGTTTCCATTTCATACAATCCAGCAGCATTGTTGCTGGATGCCTGAACCTGGTCGGTCAGGATCAGGTGAGCCCTGTGGCCTAGACAAAATGGATGGACTTGTGGATGTGGGACACACATCATGGGCATCCAGCACCCGCACATCAAGGTGGGTCCACGTGGTGGCCCACCAAAGCATTGGATCAACTTGATATTTGTATTTTTCCTTCATCCAGGCCTATCCAAATGGACAGGCAGCAATGGTGGGTCCCCGGACGGTGTGGATCAAACTCAACATGGTGGGCCACACACCTCATCAACATCATCATGAAACAACAACAAGAAAAAAGAAAGGAAAGAAAGAGAGAGAGAGAGGGAAAACGGATGGAGGAGAGGCCTCACCACTATGGGCCCCTCAATACAATGCATACATTAAGATGGGTCCCACCATATGTGGGCTCTAAATCAAAACAACAAGATGATGAACACCCACCTCAAGATCTCTTCGTCCTTCTTCCATCAACGCATTCTATAGCTCCAAAGAACGTGATCTAATGGTTGAGATGAGGCTTTGATGGTGAAGATGGGAGGTAGGAAGGTGGGCCACGCATGGCTTCTCTCATGGAGATAGCTTAGACATTGGGTTGCTTGGAGATGGAGTTTGAAAGTGAGAGAGAGAGGATGAGATGTAAGAGAGAGAGAGATGGGTGTGATGGGTGAAAAGGTGAGTGATGGAGTGATGGGTGTACTTGACTAGGTATGGGTGGAGAGAGAGAGAGAGTTAACCTATGGTTGCTTATACTTGACATGTGAAGTGATTGATGTGTACTTGATTGATGTAATTGATGGGACATTCTCTTAGGTTTACAAATGCGCTGCGTTTTTCCTCGAACTGAATGCGAGCCCACATCTCCTGGCCCGGGTATCGCCTTGGCATACAATATATGGCATTGGAACCGCAGTGACGGTGCGGTCGCTAGGGTACAAGTCTCGGGTTGAGGCAACTTTAGAATGTGGGACACATCTCAGGATCGCCCACAAACGTTGATAATAGATCGCGGGTCACCAAAATTCGACCGGGAGGACCACTGAAGCCTACGAAATGGTACGGGCTAGGATACGGGCCTTACATAGCTCGACCGTATGAGAAGTTCCCATGAGCTCGACCGTATGTAACCTTTTCCCATACATATATATAATAAATTATAAAATTATTATATATCCATCATTAAAATCCTCCTAAGGCCCACTGTACTGTTTATTTGACATCTAATATGTTGATTAGGTCATAGAGGGCAAGATGAAGGGGAAAAACAAAAATCAATTTGATCCAAAAATTTTATGCCCCCAAAATATTTTTTAATGGTTGACACTCATTCAACACTATTTCCTAGAATGTGGTCCACTTAAGATTTGGATATATCTTATTTTTGGTCTCATACCATAAGATGATCTTTAAAAATAGATAGATGACATGGATTAAACACATACATTGTGGTAGGGCTCACAGAGCACCAACCACCAGCCATTGGATGGTGTCAGGGGGAGTAGCCAATCGTTTCCCCTTATTCGTGGTGTGGTCCATTTAATCTTTGGATATGGTTCATTTTTTGGATAATTCTATAAAATTATCTCGAAAAATGGATGAACAGTGCGGGTTGATCCCAAATTTTTGGTAAATCCAAAACTCAAGTGTACCATGCCACGCGAAACAATGTGGAATAATGATTTCCACCGTTGATACCTTCCTTGGGCCCACAATAATGTTTATTTGACATCCAACATGTTCATAATATCAAAAAGACATAAATGAAGAGAAAACACAAACATTTAGGTGAGTTGGATATGTGAATCACATTTACGCATGCCCAATATATGGTTATGAATGTTTTAAGGAAACCCTTATCCACTACATTTAGGTGATTACTCGTTACCCTTACCAGAGTAAACTCTATGGGGTCCACTATTATTTATTTATTTTATCCACTCCATTCATCCATGTTAACAGATAATTTTAGGTCTAAAGAACAAAAAGGAAGCATATCCAAAGCTCAAGTGGACCACACCACAGGAAATAGTGTGATTGAACCTCTACCATTTAAAATTTCTTGGAGGCCATAGAAGCCTGATGTTTATATTTTCTATTCATTCATATATTTTTGATATTATGAACAACCTTTAACCATTTTTAGACAATTCGATCAGTCCAGATTGAAGAGTAAATAACTTTAGATGTTTAAATCAAAATTCACTCAAGTTGTCTATCAATCTTGTTTGCCCAATTTGGATCAAGTTGATGTTTGTGTTTTCTCTTCATGTATAATCTTGTTGATATTATGAACATGTTGAATGTCAAATAAACAGTACTGTGGGCCTAAGGAAGGTATCAACGGTGGAAATCATTATTCCACCCTATTTCGCATGGCATGGTACACTTGGGTTTTGGATTTACCGAAAATTTGGATTTAACCCACACTGTTAATCCATTTTTGGAGATAATTTTAGAGAATTAAAAAAAAATTAAAAAAAATAATAAAAAAAATGAATCATATCCAAATATTAAATGGACCACACCACAAATAAGGGGAACAGATTGGTTACTCCTCCTGACACTATCCAATGGTTGGTGATTGGTGCTCTGTGGGCCCTACCATGATGTATGTGTTTAATCCATGTCATCTATCTATTTTTAAAGATTATCTTATGGCATAAGACCAAAAATGAGGCACATCCCAATATAAAATTGACCACATTACAGGAAACAATGTTGAATGAGCGTCAACCATTTAAAACATTTTGGGGGCCATAACAATTTTGGATCAAGATGATTTTTGTTTTTCCCCTTCATTTAGGCCTGTATGACCTAATAAATATATCGGATGTCAAATAAATAGTATAATGGGTTGAGGATTTTAATGATGGATATCCAATCACTATTGTTTTCATGTGGTGTGGTCGATATTTATATACCTCTCATTCTACCATGATGTATGTTTTATATCTCTCTCCTCTCTCTCTCTTACCCTAATCCTCTCCCTCTCTTTCTCTCTCTCTCTGTCTCTATCTCCCTAACCTTTCTTGTATTTCTTTGAGATAAAAAATGAGGTATATCCCAATCTGAAATGGACCATATTATTGGAAACAGTGTTGAATGAGCGTTAACCATTAAAAACATTTCGGGGGCCATAAAAGTTTTGGATTGAGATGATTTTTGTTTTTCCCCTTCATCTATGCTTGTATGACCTAATAAACATATTGGATGTCAAATAAACATTACAGTGGATTGTTTTCATGTGGTGTGGTCCACCTGAGATTTATATACCTCTCATTTATGGAATAAATCCCTAAAACGATCTTTAAAAATGGATGAACGTAATGGATGAAATACATACATTATGGTGGGGCTCACAGAGCACCGAACACTGGCCACTAGGGGAGTAGCCAATCCGCTTCCATACACTGACCCCATCATGATGCATGTGTTGTATCCATACTGCCCAACCATTTGTAGAGATCATTTTATGTCATGGGAAAAAGAAAGAGATAGATCTAAAGTTCAAGTGGACCCACCACAGAAAATTGTGGGAGCAGTCATACCCACCGTTGAAACATTTATAGAGTCCACCATGATGTATTTTTGAGATCCAACCTATTCATAAGTTAACATAGAGATGGATGAAGTGAAAACCAAAATATCAGCTTGATCAGAAACTTTTGTGGCCCCTGAGAAGTTTTGAACGGTGGATGTCATGTCCCCACTATTTTCTATGGTGGGGTCCACTTGAACTTTAGATCTATGTCATTCTTTTTTCTCATACCATAAAACTATCTCTCCACATTAATGGACGATATGGATACAACACATGCTCCATGGTGGGGTCCACATAGCATGATGACGTCACTTCAGTAGCAATTTGGCTACTAACCTTGTCAGTATGTAATCCGTGTCCGCCCAAATCCAACCCTCTCTCTATCTCTCTGTCTCTCGCACCCTCTCTCTCTATCTGGCTCTCACACCCTCTCCTCTCTCACTCCTCTCTCTCGCACCCTCTCCCTCCTCTCAATCTATCTCTTTCGCACCCTCTCACTCCTCTCTCTTTGTCTCTCTCTTCCTCTCTCTCTCTCTCTTCACCACAGATCTACTGTTGCCAAAACCCTACCCACGTGCCCTCTCTCTCTCTCTCTCTCTCTCTCTCTCTCTCTCTCTCTCTCTCTGAAGCTCGGTTGAAGGCTAGCTCATTCACGACCGTGTGATATCTCTCTCTCTCTCTCTCTCAATCTCAATACCGATTTAGGGATTTGGAGATTTAGCAATCTATGGATTCCTGATTCGATGCAGACCCTCATTTAGGGATTTGGGGATTTTAGGGCTTACAGATTTCAATGTGGACCAGGGATTTTCTGATATTACAAATTACGGATTTGGGGATTATAGAATTTTAGGGATCTTTAGGATTTTAGGGATTTAGGGATCTTGAGGATTTTAATACTTTAAACAGAGAAGGATTAAACAATGGTGTTACTATTAGAAAGAGCCAAGGTTGAATATTGTTTAATTAAACATGAATCATGTAAAAATTTCTTCTTCTTTTTTTCTTTTCTTTTCTTCTTCTATTTTTTTTTTTTTTTAGTTTTATTTTTTCAATCTTCTTGCTTGGGCATTGCAGGTTGAAATGTTGGGCTGATGAGCAACGAGAGGCTGCCCCACTAATTTTTGAAGAGTAAGGACAACATCTATGCCTTTTTTTTCCTTCTCTTATTTCTTTATGACCTGTATGAATGTAGTTTGATGGTTGTTATAGATTGTGTGGCTGTTTAGCTAAGGGTAGATCTTCTTTATGGGTTTTACCTCCCCTATGTGGTGGTTCAGGATCACCATCATGGGCCCACATGTAGAGATGATCCAAAGATTGGAACCGTTCATCATCTGTGTAACTACCATATATGAGTTAATAGCGCAATGAAAACACCCCAAGAATGACCCTGACATTTGATTTTGTCGAGTTAATGTGATCCATTGAAATTTAACTTCACCAATCTCACATACGTATGTCTTAGCATGTGTGTCCATGTATAGTCAGGACATGTTCTTCATTGAAATTCAGAGAAAAAACTGATCCACATGCGATCCATTGATCTAGGCAGGCCATGTTTTTTCCCCCATTGAATGGAATGAGACTTACTCACAGAACACATTCACAAAAAAAAAGTAAATAACTACCGGTTTGGAGCTTATAAACGGAAGTAAATGGGAAATGTAATTGGAGTTAAATGAATTGGGAATAAATGGCTTTGTTGCATAGGAGTAAATGAGAGGAATGGGAATGCATTGGAAATTTTCAACATATTCACAAGTACATATGTGATATTCCAAATTAGCTTTAATATCCTAAATTGGTGTACATATGCAATATTTAACCTAATGATTATAATAAACTCATTGAAAACTCTCATGTACGGTTCCCCTAGGTTGATACACCACTTACACCAACTCAAGGTTGACAAAAAAGTGTTTAACTTTGTAAGATAGTTGATGGTAGGATAAGAGTGCTTGAGTTTTATTGCAACTCCATTTATTGCATGTCTTTGTTGTCTTCCTACACTCTTTATTAGTGTATTCTATAGCTTTTTTATATTATTAGGATAGAGTGCTTGAGTTTGGGTCTGTTTGACTGTAGATAGGGATAGTTGTTGAGGGCTGTTTATAAGACAATTGAGGGGCTAAGATTGGGTAGAAAATTGGCCTAGTACTTTTGGACTGATAGTGGACAGGTTTGGGGATATATGTTTCATTGAGATTAACAAGATTTACTCGAAATTAATGGTGCAGACCCGAATGTGCGTCAGAGCTATCTGGATGTTGAGCAGGGGTCCGTGGAAGGAGGGAACTGTTGTTATGACCATGATGAAGCTGTTCATTTCCTAGGGACAACATTGGAGTGGCCTACTCATTTGGATAGACCGTGTTTATGTATTTGCTCAAAATTGATGGAGCAGACTCGGATGTTCGTCGGAGCTATCTGAATGTTGAGCGGGGGTCCCTGAAATATGAGAACCACTGTTATGACTATGATGAAGTTGTCCATTTCCTATGGACAGCATTAGAGTGGCCTGATATTTGGACAGGCTGTGTTTATGTATTAGCTCTAAATTGTTGGAGCAAACCCTAGTATAACCCTAAACCTAAACCTACACCTAAAACTAATATCTAAAACTAAACATCATGGTGGGGACAGTGCCCCTGACCATTGATACCTGCCTGGGACCCACCATGGTGGTTATTTGAGCCCTAACCTGTTGGTAAGTTCACACAGACCTAGACCTAAAGAAGGAATAACACAAATATTGGCTTAATCGAAAACTTTTGTGGCCCCAATTCATTTCGAGGTCTACTTGAGCTTTGGATCTACCCCAAAACTTAAACCTAAACCTAAACCTATTCTCAAATCCCAAAACCTATAACCTAAACCTAAACCTATAACCTTAACTTATAACCTAAAACCTATAACCTAAACTCAATTCCCTAAACCTTAACCTATAAACTAACCTAAACCTAAACCTGTAACCTTAACCTAAATGTAAAACCTATACCTAAACCTAAAACCTAAATGTATTCTCAAATCCCTAAACCTAAACCTAAACCTATTAACCTAAACCTATAACCTACAACATTAACCTAAACCTATTCTCAAATCACAAAACCTATAACCTAAACCTTAACCTAAACCTAAACCTATAACCTAAACCTAAACCTAAACCTTAACCTATAACCTAAACCTTAACCTAGAACCTATAACCTATAACCTAAACCTACCTATAACCTAAATTCAATTCCCTAAACTTTAACCTATAACCTAATCTAAACCTAAACCTATAACCTACACTTATAACCTAAACCTAAACCTAAACGTAAAACCTAAACCTAAACCTAAAACGTAAATGTATTCTGAAATCCCTAAACCTAAATCTAAAACGTAAATGTATTCTCAAATCCCTAAACCTAAACTTAAACATAAACCTAGAACCTACAACATTAACATAAACTTATAACCTACAACATTAACCTAAACCTATACTTATAACTTAAACCTATTCTCAAATCCCAAAACTTATAGCCTAAACCTTAACCTTAACCTATACCTAAACCTAAACCTATAACCTAAAGCTTAACCAATAATGCATAACCTATAACCTATAACCTAAACTCAATTCCCTAAACCTTAATCTATAACCTAACCTAAACCTAAACCTATAACCTACACTTATAACCAAAACCTAAACCTATAACCTAAATCTAAACCTAAAGCCTAAATGTATTCTTAAATCCCTAAACTTAAACCTACACCTAATCTTAATCTCAACTCCTTAACCTAAACTTAAACCTAAAATTGAAAATCCAAACCTAAAACCGATCCCGAACTCGAACCCTATTTCCTAAACTTAAACTTATAACCTTAACCTAAACCTATTCTCAAATCCCAAAACCTATAACCTAAACCTAAACCTAAACCATAACCCAAACTTAAACCTTAACCTATAACCTAAACCTAAACCTATAAACTAAACCTATAACCATAACCTAAACCTAAAACCTAATTGTATTCTCAAATCCTTAAACCTAAACCTACACCTAATCCTAATCTCAACTCCTTAACCTAAACCTAAACTTGAAAACCCAAACCTAAACCCGATTCTGAACCCGAACCCGAACCCGATTTCCTAAACCTAAAACTTAACCTATTCTCAATTCCCTAAAGCTATAACCTATAACCTAAGCTAAACCTAAACTTAAAATCTAAATGTATTCTCAAATCCATAAACCTAAACCTAAACCTAATCCTAATCTCAACTCCTTAACCTAAACCTAAACTTGAAAACCCAAACCCAAACCCGAACCTAATTTTCTACACCTAAACCTTAACCTATTCTCAATTCCCTAAACCTAAACCTATAACCTTAACCTAGACCTAAACCTAAAACCTAAATGCATTCTCAAATCCTTAAACATAAATCTACACCTAATCCTAATCTCAACTCCTTAACCTAACCTAAACTTGAAAACCCAAACCTAAACCCGATTCCGAACCTGAACCCGATTTCCTAAACCTAAACCTGCACCTATTCTCAATTCCCTAAAGCTATAACATATAACCTATAACCTAACCTAAACCTAAACCTAAAACCTAAATGTATTCTCAAATCCCTAAATCTAAACCTACAGCTAATCCTAATCTCAACTCCTTAACTTAAACCTAAACTTGAAAACCCAAACCTAAACCCGAACCCGAACCTGATTTCCTAAACCTAAACCTTAACCTATTCTCAATTCCCTAAACCTTAACCTATAACCTAACCTAAACCTAAATCTAAACCTATAACCTACACTTATAACCTAAACCTAAACCTATAACCTAAACCTGTAACCTTAACCTAAATGTATAACCTAAACTTAAACCTAAAACCTAAATGTATTCTCAAATCCCTAAAGTTAAACATAAACCTAATTCTAATCTCAACTCCCAAACCTAAACCTAAACCTAAACCTAAACTTGAAAACCCAAACTTAAACCCGATCCCGAACCCGAACCCGATTTCCTAAACATAAACCTTAACCTATTCTCAATTCCCTAAGCTATAACTTATAACCTAAACCTAAACCTTTACGTAATCCTATAACCTAAACCAAAACCATAACCTAAACCTAAACCAACAACCTTAACCAAAACCAAAACCTATGACCTAAACCTTAACCTATAACCTATAACCTAACATTAACCTTAACCTAAACCTAAAACCTAAACCATAACCTATAACCTATAACCTAAACCTAAATCTAAAACCTAAATGTATTCTCAAATCCCTAAACCTAAACCTACACCTAATCCTAATCTCAACTCCCTAACCTAAACCTAAACCTAAACTTGAAAACCCAAACCTAAACCCAATCCAGAATCCGAACCCGATTTCCTAAACCTAAACCTTAACCTATTCTTAATTCCCTAAAGCTATAACCTATAACCTAGAACCTAAACCTAAAACCTAAACCTAAACCTAAAACTTAAATGTATTCTCAAATCCCTAAACCTAAAACTACACTTAATCCTAATCTCAACTCCCTAACCTAAACCTAAACCTAAACTTGAAACCCCAAACCTAAACCCGATCCCGAACCCGAACCCGATTTCCTAAACCTAAACCTTAATCTATTCTCAATTCCCTAAAGCTATTACTTATAACCCAAAACTAAACCTATAACCTAAACCTAAGCCTTAACCTAAACCTAAACCTATAACCTTAACCTAAACCTAAACCAATGACCTAAACCTTAACCTATAACCTATAACCTATAACCTAACCTTAACCTTAACCTAAACCTAAAACCTAAACCTTAACCTATAACCTAAAACCTAAACCTAAACCTAAAACCTAAATGTATTCTCAAATCCCTAAACCTAAACCTACACCTAATCTTAATCTCAACTCCCTAACCTAAACCTAAACCTAAACTTGAAACCCAAATCTAAACCTGATCCCGAACCCGAACTCGATTTCCTAAACCTAAACCTTAACCTATTCTCAATTCCCTAAAGCTATAACTTATAACCTAAACCTAAACCTTAACCTAAACCTATAACATAAACCTAAACCTTAACCTAAACCTATAACCTTAACCTAAACCAAAACCTATGACCTAAACCTTAACCTATAACCTATAACCTATAACCTATAACGTAAACTTATAACGTATAACCTTAACCTATAACTTAAAACCTAAACCTAAACTTAAACCTAAAACCTAAATGCATTCTCAAATCCCTACACCTAAACCTACACCTAATCCTAATCTCAACACCCTAACCTAAACCTAAACTTGAAAACCCAAACCTAAACCTGAACCCGATTTCATAAACCTAAACCTTAACCTATTCTCAATTAAAGCTATAACCTATAACCTATAACCTAAACCTAAACCTTAACCTAAACATATAACCTATAACCTAAACCTAAACCTAAACCCGATTTCCTAAACCTTAACCTTAACCTATTCTCAATTCCCTAAAGTTATAACCTATAACCTAAACCTAAACCTTAACCTAAACCAAAACCTATAACCTAAACCTTAACCTAACAGATAACCTATAACCTAAACTTATAACCTATATCCTAACCTTAGCCTAAACCTAAAACCTAAACCTAAACCTATAACCTAAAACCTAAACCTAAACCTAAACCTAAACCTATAACCTAAAACCTAAACCTAAACCTAAATCTAAAACCTAAATGTATTCTCAAATCCCCAAACCTAAACCTACACCTAATCCTAATCTTAACTCCCCGACCTAAACCTAAACCTAAACTTGAAAACCCAAACCTATAACCGATCCCGAACCCGAACCCTATTTCCTAAACCTAAACCTTAACCTATTCTCAATTCCCTAAAGCTATAACCTATAACCTATAACCTAAACCTAAACCTTAACCTAAACCTAAACCTTAACTTAAACCTAAACCTATAACCTTAACCTAAACCAAAACCTATAACCTAAACCTTAACTTATAACATATAACCTAGAATCTAAACTTATAACCTATAACCTAACTTTAACCTAAACCTAAAACCTAAACCTAAACCTATAACCTAAAACCTAAAAATAAATCTAAAATCTAAATGTATTCTCAAATCCCTAAACCTAAACCTACACCTAATCCTATTCTTAACTCCCTAACCTAAACTTAAACCTAAACTTGAAAACTCAAACCTAAACCCGATCCCAATCCCGAACCCGAACCCGATTAATGTAATTATGTAGCCCAATCACATGGCAACAAACAAGAAAATCTTGCTTTGTTGGCAAGCGTACTCGAACTCAAGCATCACAATGCATCTATTTCCATCTCCACTATCTATCTCCTATAGCACAGATTATTTGAGATTTGGATTTATCTCATTTTTAGAGTCATGTCCTAACACAATATGATAATATTAATAGACAAGGTGGATTTGTCACTAACATTATTCCAAGACCCATATAACTTCTCCTTATAGGAAGTTAGGTAGGGCACATGCAGCTTGAATCCATCAAATGAGATAAAGATCACCTCTCATATGTTCTCTCTCTTTTCATTTATTTTTTCCATAGGATTGTTTATTTTATGGTGTCTTCTCACGTACAACATTTTATCATGTTAATATAATTATAAGTGGCCTAATCTCACTTTTCTAAAAATAACTAATAATAATTTCTACCTGATGAGAAATTATCAAATACCATTAGGCTCAACTCAAAAGATAAATCAGCATTTTCTTTCTTTCTTTTTCTTTTAACACACACTCATATGCCAGAATCGCTTACGGCCACAATAGGTACTTGAACTCGTGACCTTGTATTAAAACTATTTTGAATCTACCATGAAGGCCTAAGTGTGTGTGCACAGTCGGTGATGTGCTCATCACACTGAATTTTGTGAGTTCCAGTAGGAAATAGGGTATGAATAATTTTTTGTATTTTATTTATGGTGTTAAACTTATATATATTTACGCGTGAATGAATGTGATATGCATAAGATTGTGTTTGGATGGATGTAGTTTATATTTGGATGGATTTACGTAGTTTGGGTTTAGATGAATGTGAATGTAAATATGATAAAATATATTATATAACAGGTGTATATCAGGAAGAATATATTATATAACTAGTGTACTTTTAGGGACGAAATTTTTTTAGTTGGTAAAAACGTTGTTTCTTGTACAGAATAAATGGGCAGCAAAGGACAATTGACCAACAAGGCAGTGAACGTGGGCTATATATCCTGGCACGTAGCTACAAAAGTGCACTCGCGCGTGTTAACTTCTCCCAATTTTTCGTTGACTATTGTTCAACCACTGTGACACGATGGCGTGTTTTTCTGGTATCGGTTTATTCATGGTGGGGCCCAAAAGGCACCGACAAGTAGCCAGGACCAATAGGCAATCCATGTCGGTGCTCCAGATGTCTGACCTGGACTGTAAATTTTAAGTAGGAATAGAAATGGGTATGGTCTGTTAGTCTAACCCAAACAAGAATCATTCATTAAAATGGGCTGGAAGTCTTGAGCCTCAATCCAACCAATTTATAAATGAATCAATCCAACGCCAACCCACCCTGCTTAATTTTATTTTATTTTTTTAAAAGAACAAAAATATTATAATTTTATAATAAAAATATATATATATAAACGTCATGTTTAAAACTCTCAATGAATATAAAAAATAAATTTTACTATATTTAATTTACAACTATTATAACTAAAGTTATGTGCTTTAAACTCAGAGAGATGCTCCGGTGCTCACAGCATTATAAGTTTAGTGCTACTGGATACATTTGAACATTTAGTCCAATCAATTGATCCAGCCTGTTCATTATATCCAACAAATATTTCATGAGCTAATATGTAAACTTCAAACCATTCTGACTAATAAACCATTTGATTAATGGATTTTAATATGGACAGTCAAGATTATTCACACAATATGGGTCCAATCAACAATTTGACACATCTATTTATTAGGGCCAATCCTGGATTGATTAAGATTCCAAAAGATCACTTTTGCAGCCAACCATAGCAATACCATCCATGGCTTAGAAAAGTGACTGCCATTAGAAAATAAGTCCATCAAGGATGATCAATAAAAGGATGAGTGTTATTTTTTCTATGGTAGCCCATGAATTAATGTGTTATGGACTTAACAAAAATATCACGTTGATTGATTGGAATGTCGAATTGAACCATTGCAATCAGAAGTTCTGCAACTTATAGTGCTCTGGGAGCTCATGAGCATCTCTTAAACTTATATTATATGATGACAGACACAGGCATATTGGCCTCTTGTTGGTTTTTTATTTATTTATTTTTTTCCTTTTATTTTTAAATAAAAAATAAAAATAAATTAAAAAATAAAAAAATCTTTTTGGGTGTGGGATGAGTTAATCTGTGAATTTTATTTTTTATTTTTACTTGGAGGCAACACTAGTTGATAAAAATCATAGCCTATCGTTAGCTATACACTTAAGTGCTATAAGTTGAACGATCAAAAGACTCCCTAACTTAATTGACTCTTATGATTGCTTTGTGACTAGATATTCTAAGTAAGCGCCTTGGTGATGAAGGGTTATACACCCTTTTTCACCCTTTGAAATTTGTTGAGCTTTGAACTTTTATCACTAAAGGAGGTCAAGTTTAGGAAGATGGGGTGTTCGAAAACATGTAAGTAAAGAATAAAAGGAAAATGGAATTCAAATGAGTAATCCTATCATGACTGTGGAAATAGAGTTGTCAACATCGACCATGATTGGGATGTAATTAGTTCAAGAAATTAAAAAAGAATTGAATTATTATTATTATTATTATTATTTGTGTGTCACGATCCAACTAATTAGCAAGACATAAGTCACTTGCTAGGAAATTGAAATGAAAATGTTGCAACTGAAAGGAAAATAAGTGAGGCCATATGCCATGAGATGTGAGAAGGAAAAAGAGGAGATTCAACATTCTGTGTGGAAGAAATGGCTGAATATCCCCACTTTCGACCCTGCTCAATCAACCCAAACTAGTGAAGGTGGTATGCTCTCTCTCTCTCTCTCTCTCTCTCTCTCTCTCTCTCTCTCTCTCTCTCTCTCTCTCTCTCTCTCTCTCTCTCTCTCTCTCTCTCTCTCTCTCTCTCTCTCTCTCTCTCTCTCAGAGCCTATAATCTCAATCCCTCTCTTTCTTACTCTCTAGGTAGCCCCCATTGGTCCAATGGGAGTGGTTTTGTAATTTATATAGAGAGAATCGGCATGAATTGAATTCTCACCAACAGGTGCTATGGCTGTCTCAAATTATGAGGTCTTCCTTTGTTATTATGTGCTTAGTAGGATTGACTTTGGACATTGGCATATAGAGCTTGCATTTTAAGGAACATTTGCCATACAAAAACCTTGGGTGTCAAGTGTCAAGACTTAAGTGGTGAATAATGTTGTTGATGTCTCAAATCTTTCAACAACTAGGTCAATCGATGCCATCAAGACTTGTTCGATACTATCGATAATTGCTCGATGTCATTGAGAAAATTCAGAAATTTTAACTTGGTTAATGGACGGTTTGTAGTGTTCTGCTCAATTCCATCGAAGGAGTTCGATGCCATCGACGGGCCATCGATGCCAAAAAAAAAAAAAAAAAATCCATGTTTAGTTGCTAGAATGATTTGGTGTTGTACTCAATGACATCGAGAGTGTTAGATGCGATCGACAGATCGTCAATGCCATTGAAGTGCTGGCCATCAAGCATATGCGTAAAATTGCATAAGTGCAGGATTTGTTTCCTGTTCTGATTGTGATTTTATAACATGCTATATATATATCATGTGTAATCAGGATTTGGGAGATCAGAGGTGTTCTAAGCTTTCTAATTCGTTCCTAGGATTTCAAGGGAATACCTTGGGCTTGCAAGACAGATTCGAGGCTTGTTGGAATCAGTAATTTCTATCTCTTATAATTTTCTTCTTTCAGACTGTATTACTGTCGCTTTGCGCCATGGTTTTTTCTGTAAGGGTTTTTCCACGTAAAATTCAATTTGTTTGTGTTTGAACTTGTTTGTGCTTGATTCACCACTATATGCTTCTGTGGTTTCCAATCCATTGGTATCAGAGCTAACGTTGGGAAGAAGATTGAATGTGAGAGCATAGTATCAATGGCTTCTAATTCAAAGTTTGATGTAGAAAAATATTTCAAAAAAATAATTTTGAACTATGGAAGGTTAAGATGACTGGTCTCCTAATTCAATAAGGTTTGGACAATACGCTCCTTAAGAAGAGATCGGAATCTATAACTGAATATGAATGGAACAAGATTTATAAGAAAGCAAGAACCTCTATCCAATTATACTTAATGAATGAGGTCCTCTAAAATATCATGAGAAATTGCAGCAAGTACATGGATGAAATTAAAGAACATTTGTGCAAGGAAATCTCTTGAAAATTATTTGTACTTAAAACCTCAATTATTCAATCTGAAGGTGGTGGAGGGGGCTAATGTTGAGGCGCACATTAGTAACTTCAATAAGTTGATTTTTAAATTACTAGATGTGTAGGAAACAGTGAAGATGAGGATCAGGCATGCATCCTGTTGAATTCTCTCCCAGCTTCGTATGGGTCATCCAAGGACTCTTTGTGCACCAATATAATGACTATTAGCGTCGACACTATTATCTCAACCTTTTAGTCAAAGGAGATGAGAAAGAAAAATTGTGATATGGGTACTTCTACAGATGCACTGGTTACGAGGGGGTGGAATTCTAAGGTAGATAATGGATCTTCGTGATTAAGATCCAAATCCAAGGGCAATGGCAAAGGTAAGTTGAAGTATTAGAATTGTGGGATATCTAAATACATGAAGAATGATTGCACAAATCCTAAGGTAAGAAAATAAAATTCAGAAGGTTCTTCTAAGGAGGCCAACATAGCGGAATTTGGTGAGGAGATGGATGGTAGTGACGTGTTGATCACATCAAAATTTGGGTACTTCAACGGAGAATGGATTTTGGAATGAGGGTTTCGTACCATATGACTCATTATCGAAATTGGTTCACCAGTTAGAGTGAGTTTGATGTTGATCAAGTCTTTATGAGCAATGATTATGCTTGTAAAGTAGTTGGTATTGGATCAGTGTACATCAAGATATTTGATGGAATGGAGCGTATCTTGATCGAGGTGAAATACATTCCTGATTTGAGGAAGAGTCTGATATCTCTTAATACACTCGAAGAGCTTGGGTGTAAATTCATCGGGTGTGATCGTATCCTTAAAATTTCAAACGGGGCACTTATTATCATAAAGGCACGACGAAACGAAAAACTTTACAGGCTAATTAGGAGCACTTCATAGGGTGGAGATGCAACGTCTGTAGCGGCTTCCGGGTCTGCACATATGTGGCATACGCGCTTAAGCAACATGAGTGAGCGGGGCAAGAAGGTACTTTCTGACCGTTGTTTAATTACAGATTTTAAAAATTTTAATTTTAGTATATGTGAGCATTGTATATACAGTAAACAATCTAGATTATCTTTTAAATATGGAAAACATCTATGTAAGAGTGTTCTTGATTATGTGCATCCAGACGTATAGCAACCAGCGCCAGTGATTTCTGGTGGAGAGTCGTCATGGCTTGTCACATTAATTGATGACTACTTTAGAAAGGTATGGATTTATTTCATGAAAAATAAATCTGATGTTTTCACCAACTTTAAGTAATGGAAGGCAGTGATTGATAAAAAGTCAGAGTGAAAGGTAAAAGTATTAGGGACAGATAACTGTTGTGAATTCACTTATGGGAAATTCAATCGGCATTATAAGGATGAAGGGATCATAAGGCACAACACAGCGCGCCACACACCAGAACAAAATAGTGTGGCCAAGTGTATGAATCAGACTCTCTTAGAGAGGGCTCAAAGCTGATTATATGGCAGTGACAGAGACATTCAAGTAAGGTATTTAGTTGAGGAGGATGATAAATCAGCTGAGGCTTTGGTAGGAGGTTGTGCCAGTTAATTTTAATAGCAAAAGCATAATCAATTTGGCTAAAAAATTTGTTTGTCACTAACGCACTAGACACATTGATATTTGTAACCATTTATCCAACAGGTGCTTGAGGAATGAGACGTTACTTTGGAGAAGATTCACACGAACATGAATCTAGTAGACATGCTCACCAAAGTGGTTCGTATAAAGAAATTCAACTTTTGTACAACTTCTTTGAGCTTGGCGAAGGCTTAAATGGAAAATGGAATGTCTACGAGAAGTGATGGTGGATCTATAATGCAAGGACAAATTAGAGATGAGCAAAAGAAGTTATGAATAATGAAGATTGAAAACATGGTGAAGATTATTGTTTGTTTCAAATCTTTCAGAAATTGGGTCTATTGATGCCATCAATAGACCGTTCGATACCATCAACAACTGTTCGATGTCAACGAAAAAATTCAAAAATCCTATGTTGGTTGTTGAACGGTTTGTAGTGTTCTTCTTGATGTCATCGAAGGCATTCGATGCAATCAACAAGTTGTTAATGCCGTCAAAAAAATTTGAAAATCCACGTTTTGTTACTAGAACGATTTAGTGTTGTACTCCATCGAATGTGTTATTGAGCATACACGCAGAATTGCGTAAGTGCGGGATTTATTTCTTATTACAATTTTGATTTTATAGCATGCTATATATATATATATATATATATATATATATATATATATATATATATATATATATATATATATATATATATATATATATATATATATATATATATATATATATATATATATATATATTTGGGATTTGGGATATCAGAAGTGTTCAAGGCTTTCTAATTCCATCGATCGTAGGGTTTCGAGGGCATAGCTTGAGCTTCTAAGGGGGATTTGAGACTTGTTGGAATTATTAATGTCTATCTCTTATAATTTTCTACTTTCATAGTGTATTATTGTCACTTTGTGCTATAGTTTTTTTTCCACAATGATTTTTTCATTTAAAATTCTGTTTGTTTGTGTTGGAATTTGATTTTGCGATTGAAGTACTTTGCTTAATTCATCTCTACATGCTTCTGCAATTCCCCAACAAATTATTGTAGGTGGGAATATGATTTGGGCACATCCTTACCTTCTGGATAATATGGGAGAGTTATCTAGCTGGATAGATTTTGGTTTTCAATAATTCAAGAATTAATTGGGTGCATTTGATTTTGGATGCTGGTTCAAATCATATGACTAATTTTCTTATCTTAAGTGGGTGTCAATCACTTTAACATTCAACCTCTTGAATATCTGTCACATAGAGTTTTTAATCTTATGCGTTAAATCACTATTTCCTGCTATGTGGCTCACCTGAGATTTGGATCTGCGTTATTTTTGCGCTCATGACTTAAAATAAGCTAGTAAAATGGATGGACAATATAGATAGAGGAAACGTCTTTGTAATGCCAACGGAGCTTTTCCCCGATGACCAGAACTTACCTACCAGAGGGTTCACCACCGAAATCGGGCCATGTTAGATACTCCGGGAAAGTGTGATGGATGACACACAGGAGCTAAGAAACTGATCTGTGGCATATACGTGACATAGTTAAGCTGTCCAAAATGCATCCCAATTTAGCTGGATTATAACAACCAAAGTTTACACCATCCAAATAGTGCACATTTAGGGGATGGTCGAGATGAAAAGAAGCCAAGGACCATAATCAATAAACATTTTTCCTCGAATCAAAGCATAGGATCATTGAAACGATGCTTTTTTTTTGTGACAACCTAAGGTCGGACCCATAATTTCGAAGTTTCATTTAGAGTTACTGTATGATACTGCATGCGTATAAACCATCACACTCCGCCAGAGTATTAAATTACTCCACTTGTTTCATAGGTTGGGGAAGACATTTCCATATGCATAATTATTTCCTATGGCTCAGTTTAATAGTCCATAGGACCACCCGAAATGGTAATTCGTAGTCACCTCCCCCCTGCATTGGCCCACCCTTGGCGATTGGAACCTTTCCATCCATAGGGATCGTCGTGAATGGCCCATGGTTCAAAATTTGTAATGATTTGACCGTTCTTTTCTTCTAATTAAAGGACTTTCGTTCGCAGAATATGTCTGATAAGCCTTTAAAATTCTAACAGCACATTTTCAGGCTTTGTGGGACATCAAAGGTGGGGCCCACTGAAAGAACCGTTCATCACAAGGACGGCCCAGATTATAGCGCGCTGGGCATATGGACTTCCAGTTTTCGGTGGTAACATGGATTTTCGCTTTCTTTCTTTTTGGTAGATGGGATGAGGTAGTGAGAATTGGTCAATCAAGGCGGCTACGACATTTTGGACGTTCATGATGAAGCCATGGCAAGCATGGAGAGAATCAGGGACCATACAAACAGTGGACCCCATTCCAAATGGACCGTAGCTGAAAATCACAATCCTCAGTAACTTAAACCATATGATTCACACAATTCTCAGTCACTACTTAACCATCTGATTCGTCTGTCCAATTCGGACCGACCAACCATTTTGTTTCCAAAAGTTGAAATGAAGGATTGTTAGATCAGCAAAATCAAAGGTCAGGATACAGATTAAAGCATATGATTAGTGGACCATAGTTTACTTTTAGTACCATAGGAAACTTCGACGGCTCAGATCATGTGACAATCTGAGCATGTGGGCCTATGGGGCTATGCATAAGGGAGAACCCGAGTAGAGGCAAAACCAAGCTCGTCGACCCTTGATCGATATATTGGATAGTAAAGTTCCTCTCCTTCAATCATCTGATGATGGGAGAACACAGCGAGAAATTTCCAGCCGCTAAGCAAGTTGATGAAGAAGCACCTATGGATGCTTCTACTACAGCTCGAACCCGGGGCCAAGACCCAGCTGAAGATCCCAAGGTAACAAGAGAGGACGTGTGGAAGATCTTAGGGATCTTGTTTGCAATTGTTGGAATTGCATCATCAATGGTAAATGCCCCGGTGGGCAACTCCGGGAAGTACCCACAAGACCAGCTCACCCCAGCCTCATTCTTCATGATCTTCATCGCATTCAGCATATGCATGGGCTGCGCCTATCTGTCAATGGTAATTGAACCATCTGTCTCGACGGTAAAGAATGTTATTGCCATAGTTTCGTTGTTTGTTGCCATGGCCCTCATCCTGAAGCAGTTTTCTGTTTATATATGATAAACGAGCGGATGGTTTTGATTCTCTTGTTATAGATGTGCAGATTACTGTTCTTTTCATTTAGTTGGAATGGATTGGTGGAATATATCATACAATTTTGATTGGAATGGATTGGTGGAGTAGATCATACTATGTTTTATATGTCTGGATTGTCATATTTTCTTCTCTTTTTTTCTACGCTTTCCCATGTTTTTTGTAATTTTTATTTTCTACCTAGGTACTGCCAAAAGATTCTTATTCTTCTTCATGTTGTGTTTTTATTTTTTCCTAATTAAATTTTTTTTCTGTAAGTTTCTTATGTTGTATGATTTCCTGCATCTGAACTTATTTTACTTCTTTAGTATGCCATTTTCATTCTGAAAAAAAAAAAAAAAAAAAACCCTTCATATTTTTCTTTTTTCTTTTTTCCTTTTTCCTTTATTTTATTCCTATGATTTTTTATGGATTTATTAGCACTTTTTTTCTTTTCTTTTCTTTTCTTTGTCCTTTTTTTTAAATTTATTATTTTCCACACGGTGAAACAATGTTATCGAAAATTCTTCTGTACCATCATCACCATCTTCTTCTTCTTTTTCTTCTTCTCATCATCCTCTATGTTTCAATTTTCTTTTTCCTCTCTCTTTGATATAATACTTCCTCTATGTCTTTTGAACTTTTTAATCCAAATTTTCTCTATACTTTATGTGATTTATGATCTTGTACCATTTGAAGAAAGATCGTGCTATCTTTTTTTTAATCTTCATATTTTTCTTCTTTTTTTTCTTTTTTTATTTGATTTATTCTTATGAGTTGTCAGTTTTAGATTAGGTAGATACAATAAGTTTTTGCCCTTTCACCTTCATTGCCATCATGTCATCCTCTTCATCCTCTTGATCTTTTTCCCAGGTGTTTGTTATTTTGTGTGAATTTGTGTCCTTCGTCTTCCTCCTTGATTCTAATTTTTATTGACTAGTTCTTAGGATTTCTGATATTTTTCAAGTCTGAAAGATGTAGCAGGTTTCTCCGTTTAATCGTGATCAAATCATCAACCTCTCTTTGTTTTTTTTCTCCTCTTTGAATACCTTCTCTCTTTCCATTTTTTCCTTTCAGTCCTCTTCTCGTTTTCTTCTAATGTTTCCACTCATTTCTCTTTAATGATCTTCCGAGTCATGGCCTCAGCGAATTGCTGCTGACTCTAAAACAAGATAATACTGATTAATCCACAACTTGCAGGATAGTTTTGAATATCTTCATTTGAATTCAATCTTTCCCATCAAACAGTTGTGTCTGAACCAATGAACTCTTCTAATCTGATATTCTAGGGTTTTATGTGAATCCCCAATTCTCCATGACGCACATATGTTACAAACTTCTCCAACCCCAGGCTTAGGGTTTTTAGCCTGTTGCAGATCAATATAGTGCTAGCATCTTCTAAAAATTTCAACATTAAGCCTTTTCAAAACTACCCTTCCATTGATTGCTCCTCCTTGTACGTATTGTTAATGTTAATGCTACTGAATGGTGAACATCAATCGGAGAGAGTGTTCTCATTTGCTGTTTTTAGAGTCTGCTCCAGTGGCTCTTATGTGATGAAGACCTTGGAGATGAAGCTAGTGTAAAGAGCTGGGAAGTAGATCATGGTTGTTAAGATTGGAAGGGCCACAAAGAAGTGGGTCTGTGTTGCTTAAAGGCATTAAAATTGTTTTTTGTTTTTTTCATATAACATCCAGGTTATCTGCAGAAAAATGTCAGCTTTTAAATTATTTAAAGTAACCTTCCTAATGTTCGAAAATAGAGTGAAAAAAACACTCATTTGACTTTGATTGGTGACTAACATCGAAAAAGAAACTTTCACGAGTTGAAAGGTTGGATCTACCCATACCTCAATTGAAGGAGCGAATATATAGAAGATTCGATGGGCTCACCTATATGCTTATGTGAGATCAACTTCTTCCATCTATTTCGCCAGCGCATTTTAAGCCATGAGCTAAAATGAGGTAGACCCGATTCGTAGGTGGACTGCAAAACAGGAAACAACGGTGATTAAACTCCTACAATAGAAAATTTGTTGGGGTCACATAAGCATCAGATCAAACTCATATTCATGTTTTCTTTTCATCGAGATTTATTTGACCTCATCAATAGGTTAGAGCAAATACACTTAGGGTGGACCTTAGTAAGGTGTCAACTGTAAGTGCCTGTACCTTTGTTTTATTTTGTGTAGTCCACTTGCATCTCTCTTATTAATATTATTATAATTATTATTTTGGAGGTTTTAACTTGTAGTAGTCTTAGGAGGTTTTAACTTGTTGGCATCAATATCTCCATTGCTTTTGTTGGTGTTGTCTGCATGTAGTTTAGATTCACTTCAATTTTAGGATATGCCCTAAAATGAGGGGGTAACATTGATATATACTACATACATCAAGATGGGCCCGCAGTCAGGGCTGTAACCGGTTGGGTGAGGGCGGGCCGCACCTAATCCACTCCGGTCTCGGGACGAATGTGTCACATAATTAAAGTCTCTGCTCTATCTCGAAATCGAGGGATGGTTCACACGACCCTGGGGACCACTGTAATATTCCTACGAAAACCATATAGTTTATTACTATTTACTATTTCCATCATTTTAGGTGGCAGGAAAAAATGAGATAGATTAAAAAAATCAAGTAAACCACACGGTATATAAGAAACATTAGGAGTATTTGAATGCCCACCTTTCAGTCAACTGTTATGGGGCCTATCGTTGTGTTTCTTTTGAAAAATCCAACCTGTCCATCGGTGTTTGAAGCTCATGAGGGATTGGATCTAAAAATGTGGTAGATCTAAACTTCAAGTGGGCCACAGGCAGGCAAGAGTGGAGATTGAATGAAGAATATCTTTGAAACCTTAAAAATACTTAGTGCTCACCGTGATCGAGGGTGTTATCATCTCTTGATTGGGGCATAATTTTAGAAATATGACCCATCGAAAATGGGTCCCAGAATTTATATGATCTGGATAGTCAAGTATGCAGTGCTACATGGGAGGAAAATGAATCAATGGTAAATGATCGAATGGATTAGGTGCGGCCTCGCTTTCTCCACAGGGTGCGGCCCCGACTCTGGCATCCATCTTGAAGTATGTAATGTATATCCAGGCCGTCCGTTCTTTTTTCCCATCTTATTCTAGAGAACCATTCCAAAAATTAAGGGGATCCGAAAATCTAGTGGACCACACGACAGGAAAATGTGGTGATTGACCATTAATAACTTACTGTTGGCCACAAAAGTTTTGGATCAAGCTAATATTTATTCTTTCCCTTCATCCAGATCTGTGTGACCTTATCAAAAGGTTAGATGATAAACGAACATTAATGTGACCATTATGGTGGGCCTAGGAAGTTTCAATGGTGGTTGTTCAATCACCACTGTTTCCTATGGTGTGGTCCACTTTAGATATGTATCTACTTCAATTTTTGGCATATGTCCAAAAATAAGCTCGTAAAATGGATGAATAGCGTGGATATACAATACATATATCAAATTGAGCCCCATTAGCTAATTGGACCAAAACCCATCAGCCACTGCTTTCATCGGGACGCGGATTGGACACAGACAGGTTGAGTAGCGAGATTCGCAACTGAAGTGACGTCTCCAAGTTATGTTGACTCAGCCATGATGTGTATTGTATCTACACCGTCCATACATTTTGGAGAGATCATTTTAGTTGATGGTCCAAAGAATAAGAAATATCCAAGGCTGGTGGGGGGAATAACACCCACCGTTGAAACCTTCCAAGGGTCCACCGTTATGTTTATTTGAGATTCAACCTGATCATATGTCAATGCATCCATGAAAAAGGGAAAACAAGAATATTAGTTCATGGGAAAACAAGAATATTAGCTGGATCGAAAACTTTGGTGGCCCTTAGAACTTTTTAATGGTGGGCGTCATTCTCCCCACTGTTTTCTGTGGCGGGATCATTGTGGTGGGATCAACTGGAGCTTTGAATCTGACTCATTCTTTGTATCATGGTTTAATATGATCTCTCAAAATGAATAGATGGTGTGATACAAAATATACATCGTGGTGGGGCCCACATAATTTGATGACGTCACTTTAGTAGCCACTCTCGCTACTCAACCGGTCAGTAGCTAATCCACGTCCCTTCCATCGTGGTCACCTTTGTCAATACACTTCTTTCAGTCCATACAGATTCACGATTTTGGCGACCTACATCCAGAGGTGTACAAATTTACTTGATATCCTGTCTCTGAAAAAACAACTGGCTGCCTGATCTTGCATGACATTACATGAGATTTCATCACCATCAATCTCAGAGCTAGGGACCAGAAGCTAACACCTTGATCATGGCGAAGGTGGGAATGGATTGGTGTGGTCAGGGAATTGATGGTGGAAGAGAAGGAGACAGTGATAGGAGAGAAGGTGAAGTTACCAGAGTTTTTAACCCTGCTAAAATGCCTTAGTCGCCTTTAAAATAAAAAATAAAATAATAAAATAAAATAAAATAAAAATCGGTTATTAAACTCTGTATACCAAAAACAGTATACGGTTCGTCGGTGTTCAAGGCACAGGAAATTCCTTGCCGTCACTTCTCATTGACGAAGGTCATTTCGAGCAGCAGACCTCAATTTAGAAAATACCCCCTGTTTCTCTCTTCCGGATAGGATTGTCTACTGCACAACACTACTTTTGACGAGTGGAACTTCTCTATCCTGACCATGATATGTGCAAGATCCACACCGTCCATCCATTTTTTTTTCGGATGATTTTAGGCATGAGCTGAAAAAACAAGGCATATGCAAAGCTCAAGTGGACCACCCCACAAAAAGCGTTGGGAATTGAACGACTACTGTTGAAACCTTCTTAGGGCCCACCGTGGGGTTTATTAATTTGTTATCTAAACTGTTCATAAGGTTACACCAAAAAGTTTATTTATCATCTAAACTTTTCATAAGGTTACATATACTCGGAGGAAGGAAAAACACAAATATCAATTTGATATGATTCTACTTTCTCCTGTCGTATAGTCTACTTGAGCTTTGAAATTGCCTTGTTTCCGGAGTCGTTTCCTAAAATGATATGTAAAAATGGATGGACAGTATGGATCTAGCAAATAAATCATGGTGGGGCATAAGAAAACTTCACATGTCAAGAAATTCTACCGTTTACTGAGTGCTGCAGAGGGAGAAAAGCATGAGTGTTGACATGTGCAACTTCTTTGGGCCCCACCATGCTGTATGTGCTAGATCTACACTGTCCCTTCATTTTTCCCTGTCATTTCAGGGAATGAGCCAAAAATGAGGGCAGATGCAAGGCTTAAGTGGACAACACTACAGGTAAAGAGTGGGAATTTTACACCTATCATTGAAACTTGCTTTGATCAAATTGATATTTGTGTTATCCCTTCATTCTGGTCTATTTGATCTTGTGAGCAATTTAGATGGCAAATAAACCTCACGGTGGGCCTCACAACGGTTTCAATGGTAGACATTCAATCCCACTACTATCTATGGTATAGTCCACTTAAGCTTTGGATGTGCCTCATTTCTGAGCTCCTGTCCTACAGTGAGTGATATGGGAAAATGAATAGAGGGGGTAGATCTAACACATATATCATGTTTTGAATGTAAAATATTGTATATTTTTATCCTATTGTGCATTGGTTTTATACACATAAGTGTGTTTAACTAATCTAATTACGTATGTTTTACTATGCAAGGTGATTTGAAAAGCTAAGATGAAAATGACGATTAAAGAAAAGATTTAATACTCAAAGAATGACCAAGCAGAGGATTGGTTGTATGGAGGACATTATTCAAGAATTCAAGTACTAAAGATCCAATAAAATCAAGTGTAAAGGAGAGAGAAAAGACTGAAAAATCACATAGATTATTAGCAGAAATAACAAACTATTCGGTCCCACCTAAGGTTGGTTTGGTCCGATCGAAACTGCACAGAATAGTATAAAAAAAAATTGTGATTACATATGTAATTCCTTTGACAGTTAGGTCCAACTAAAGTTATGTTCGATGCCACCAAAGGAAGATTCGGTGTGACCTGAGGAAAATTGAGACTTCAAACCAATTTTGATGAAATTCGGATACACCCAAGGAATATTCAATTGAACTCACACTACCAGAAAAATAGGCAAAGGCTACGGATAAAATCCGTAGCCATAGACCTATAGCTACGGTTTTAGTCCGTAGCTAGTCCGTGGCACGACCGTAATTGTAGGTGCCGTAACAATAGGTCTGGAGCCTTAATCCGTAGCTATATGTTACAACAGCTACGGATATAATCCATAGCAATTATATCTGTAGCAATAAGTATAAACAGCTACGAATATTATTTGTACATAAAAGTTCGTAGCAATATACCAAATTTAATAATGGCTACAACTGTCAGATTATCGGCTACGGTCAATATCCATAACTATTTTATACATTAAAAAAATATATAATCATTTGTTCATTCAATTACCACCTGGATAATCATTCATTCATTCCATTACAATCAACTACAATCCTTCATTCAATCAATTACAATTACAATTACAATAATGCTGAAAATACAAATCTTTGGCTTCATTAGAGAAATTTGCTCGACTTTATCCTAAAATTTCAATGATAAAGAATTGAAAGAGAAGATATATTTTGACAGTATGATATTTTTTTCACAAGTAAATAGGCTTTTTTTCAGCCATCAGCCCATCATCCACTTGAAGAATCAAAAATCGATTGTTGTCCAAGTCCACTCCTTTTCCTTTCAATTTCTTAGTGACCTCTGTAAAATTACTTTCACGATCATTTATGTAAACATTTGAAGAGTTGTCTCGAAATGTAACTCTAGTAATGATAAAGTCACTTCCTGCAACAGCTTCGTATATTCCATCATCCTACAAATAGTCATGGCATTCATAAATCGAAATGACCATTGGGGGAAAGAAAGACAAAGTGGTAAAAGTGCATCATGTATAACCATTTTCTTTTTTATTCTTAATAAATTAATAAAAACTCAAAGAGGAATGAAATTGACACAAAAGGAATAGTCTCACCATATGGTTTGTAGGGCCAAAATAAACGTCTGGACAATTTCCGTAAGGAGGACCATCAGTAGCCATAAGTACCCACTTCCCAAGTGGAACAGATACTGACCACGAGTATCTAGGACCTGAAAAATGTGCAAGCAGAATTGACTATCATGAAAAGAAAATCTCCATTTGCTTGTCAATTACAAGTAGGACATGTCAATTATTAGTAGCAATGCCTCAAGTTCTAGATAGTTTATACGTTTTGGGATTTGAGAATAGGTTTAGGTTATAAGTATAGGTTTAGGTTAATGTTGTAGGTTATAGGTTTAGGTTATGAGTTTATGTTAATGTTGTAGGTTATAGGTTTAGGTTTAGGTTTAGGGATTTGAGAATACATTTACGTTTTAGGTTTAGGTTTAGGTTTAGGTTTTACGTTTAGGTTAAGGTTATAGGTTTAGGTTTAGGTTTAGGTTTAGGTTATAAGTGTAAGTTATAGGTTTAGGTTTAGGTTAGGTTATAGGTCAAGGTTTAGGGAATTAAGTTTAGGTTATAGGTTATAGGTTTAGGTTATAGGTTATAAGTTATAGGTTAAGGTTTAGGTTATAGGTTAAGGTTTAGCTTTAGGTTATAGGTTTTGTGACTTGAGAATAGGTTTAGGTTATAGGTATAGGTTTAAGTTAATGTTGTAGGTTATAGGTTTAGGTTATAAGTTTATGTTAATGTTGTAGGTTATAGGTTTAGGTTTAGGGATTTGAGAATACATTTAGGTTTTAGCTTTAGGTTTAGGTTTTAGGTTTAGGTTTAGGTTTAGGTTTAGGTTATAGGTTATAGGTTATAGCTTTAGGGAATTGAGAATAGGTTAAGGTTTAGGTTTAGGATTAGGAAATCGGGTTTGGGCTCGGGATCGGGTTTAGGTTTGGGTTTTCAAGTTTAGGTTTAGGTTAAGGAGTTAATATTAGGATTAGGTGTAGGTTTAGGTTTAAGGATTTGAGAATACATTTAGGTTTTAGGTTTAGGTTTAGGTTTTAGGTTTAGGTTAAGGTTATAGGTTTAAGTTATAGGTTTAGGTTAGGTTTAGGTTTAGGTTATAGGTTATAGATTTAGGGAATTGAGAATAGGTTAAGGTTTAGGTTTAGAAAATCGGGTTCAGGTTCGGGATTGGGTTTAAGTTTGGGTTTTCAAGTTTAGGTTTAGGTTTAGGTTAGGGAATTGAGATTAGGATTAGGCATAGGTTTAGGTTTAAGGATTTGAGAATATATTTATGTTTTAGGTTTAGGTTAAGGTTATAGGTTTAGGTTTAGGTTTAAGTTTAGGTTTAGGTTATAGGTTATAGGTTATAGGTTATAGGTTATAGCTTTAGGGAATTGAGAATAGGTTAAGGTTTAGGTTTAGGAAATCGGGTTCGGGTTCAAGATCGAGTTTAGGTTTGGGTTTTCAAGTTTAGGTTTAGGTTAAGGAGTTGAGATTAGGATTAGGTGTAGGTTTAGGTTTAAGGATTTGAGAATACATTTAGGTTTAGGTTAAGGTTATAGGTTTAGGTTAAAGGTTTAGGTTAGGTTTAGGTTTAGGTTATAGGTTATAGCTTTAGGGAATTGAGAATAAGTTAAGGTTTAGGTTTAGAAAATCAGGTTCAGGTTCGAGATTGGGTTTAAGTTTGGGTTTTCAAGTTGAGCTTTAGGTTTAGGTTAAGGAGTTAAGATTAGGATTAGGTGTAGGTTTAGGTTTAGGGATTTAAAAATACATTTAGGTTTTAGGTTTTAGGTTTAGGTTTAGGTTAAGGTTAGGTTATAGGTTATAAGTTTAGGTTATAGGTTATAGGTTATAGGTTAAGGTTTAGGTTATATGTTAAGGTTTAGGTTATAAGTTTTAGTTTAGGTTAAGGTTATAGGTTTAGGTTTAGGTTAAGGTTTAGGTTTAGGTTATAGGTTTAGGTTAAGGTTTAGGTTTAGGTTATAGTTTATATGCTGTAGGTTATAGCTTTTGGGAATTGAGAATAGGTTAAGGTTTAGGTTTAGGAAATCGGGTTCGGGTCCGGGATTGGGTTTAGGTTTGGGTTTTCAAGTGAATTAACATGAAATTTTAGTGGCGATAATGACAAGTACTTTGGGTAAATTTTGATGCAACCAAACTCACCCTTAACAATGCTTGGGTCTATCTGAGATGGGGAATTTATCACCTAATTTTTAGGCATTTATTGGGCCTGGAACTGGTCTATGACTACTTATCAGAGTTTTGGGTCAACCCTTACCGAAATTTAGGCATGATTAACAATTGGACACCTTACCAAATTTATTTTAGGGTGCATTTGGTTCCACCAAATATCACAAAATGCAATGGTATTTCATGATCATTTAGTCAATTTGGCACAAAATATCATCCAATTTCAGTATAGAACAGTATCAACAAATAACCAACTTTAATAAGAAGCAAAAGTAAAATCTCCTTGACATAAGTGGTGAAAACAATTAAAAACTTCATATATTTAACAGGACCACCACAATAATAATTTAAAGAAAAAAATGGTACGATTTACATGGCATCTGTGTGATATATAGATGCAATTTCCATCCCGGTCTCATTTTGCATTTTCCTTGGTCAAGAAAATCTGTCCCTGAGAGAAAACGAGCTTGTAGAATCGTCAAGTTGCAATTGTTCATTTCCACTACATCTATGGTTATTGTGAATGTTTTGAAGACATCCAATCTCTGTATATAAGAACCTGCAATGATGAGGAGCAACAATTACAAGCATAATATTAGATTCAGCTGCTAAATTATATTCTTGTTGTAATATTCTGGAACATTAAAAAATGAACTTCCATTACTAAAATTTAACAGCAGATCTCAACAATATATTTGTGTATTTGACAACAGATCCAAAAATACACCTTAAAAAAAAAAATTTAATCACAAAACGAGGGATTCTTATGACCTTAAGAAGTATTTAAGGGCCTGTTTGGCCAGGAAGCTTGGATAGGATTGGAAGGGATTAGAAGGGATTGGAAGGGATTAGAAGGGATTGGAAAATAGATCCCAGATTGACCAGGCGTGCTAAACACACATGGGATCTTGATCCCGGGATGTTGCAATCTCATGGATCTTAAGACAATCCACTAACATCACCATCATTACCTTTAAATCTCATCCAATCCACCCTAATCCCTTCAAAATTTCTTGGGACGTGTTTGGTTCAAGGGATTGAAAGGGATTGGAAGGTTTAATCCCGGGATTGGCCGGGCATCCCAAACAGACCAGAAATAACAATCCTGTGATATAGCAATCCCATAGAGTACCAATCCACTGACGCAACTATCATTAGCTTGAAATCTATGCAATCCACTCTAATACCATCCAATTCCATCCAATCTGCCTGGCCAAACAGGCCCTAATGGTGGGCATTCAATCACCACAGTTTCCTATAGTGTGGTCCACCTGAGATTTGGCCCTAAAATGAGCTGGAAAAAATGAATGGCGGCCCGCATACACATATTATGGTGGAGCCCACAAAGCATTTTTAGATTTCAGAAACAGAGAGAGGGGAATGCGGATTAAAGGATTGAAAGATTGAGCCTAGGGATTAAAGGATTGAGCATCCAAACTCAACAGATTTGAGAAACGGATAAAGAGAGAGAAAGAGAGAAACTAATCGTGCTCCTTCTTCTTCTCCTTCTCCTTCTTCTTCTCCTTCTTGCAGCGAAAGGGGTTTTTGAAAATAGAGAGAGGGAAATGCGGCCAAGAGATAGGGAGAGAGGATGAGGGAGAGAGGGAGATCGAGAGAGGGCAAGGGAAAGAGAGAGACTAAGTGCAAGAGAGATAGATGGAGAGAGAGATGGGGAGATTTAGGTATTTGTCTGCGTGCGGGAGAAAATGGTGGACAGGAAGGGTGGGGTTTGGATTTTGGAGGGGCGCGTGACGGACGGCTCCTTGGGGACATTGGGTTTTAGGACCGTGGGGCCCACTGTGATGTATTTCATATATCCACTCCGTCCATTAATTTTAAATTATTATTTTAAGTGCTGATACAAAAAATCAGTTAGATCAAATCTGTAAGGAGACCACACAACATATTAATAGTAGAAATTTAATTTTTATTATTTCTTATGGTGTGGTCCACACAACATTTAATCTATATAATTTTTGGGCTCATGCACTAAAATTATTATCAGAATTGTTGGATGGCTTAGATCGAACACATATATTCCAATGGACCCTATGGATCCCCTTAAGCACCATCTATGTTTAATATGGTTTAGGTGAGGAGGTACGCTTTAGCTACAGATCAGTTAGGCTTTAGCTACGGATTAAATCTGTAGCTATATTGCTACAGATTAAATCCGTGGCTAAAAGCTAACAAAGTCCATAACCTTTGCTCGATTTTTTAGTAGTGTCAGTGTGACTTTGATGCAACCGAATGTGATTATCGGTGCAACTAATGCGTAACAAAAAGTACGTAAATTCAATGTCAGTTCAAAGTCAGTGTGAATCAATTCTATTTAAAGGGATGCTTTAGACTTTTCTAAGTACAATTTAGGGTTTGGAAGAGAGAGCAAGAAGTTGTAAAACATCTACGAAGCCATTCTTCTTCTCTAATCTTTCAGTTCTAAGTTTCTTTTTCATATCTTTGTTTGAGTTTAGTTCAATCATATCTATGGTTGGCTAGATCACTTAGCTAAGAGTAAGAGGCCGTGAAGCTTGTAGTGGTTCTTAATGTTTTAGTTTACTTTTAATTCAAGTTATTTGGTTTAAATGTTAAACAATTCATTAATGTTGGTTTAAATGAAACTTTATTTTTAGGTTACTTTGATCAATTGTTAGCTACAGATACTTTGGATGCTAATTATGAAGGCTAAGATTAGTTGGTTACCTATTTTGCAAGGGATTGATCTATTAAATTCATTGATCTATCACACTAAAGGCACGATAGATGCTTTAAATTTTCTTTGATCAATACTTTGCTGCTTTATGTAAGAACTAAATCAATTAAAGTTTAGATATATTTTAGATTGTGAATGATGATTTAACCACTCTATTATCTAACTTTGATTTCAGTTGAGTTATATAATTGAATCAAGTAAATTAGACGTTTAGAATGGCTATAAGTAGTTCCTTAGTGCTCAATTTTCCTTTAAAATACTCAGTTTCAATCATACTTCTTCTTAAAATCCAATTTCATAGTTAGTTCTAGTTCTAGTTCTAAAGTACTCTAGGTCCCTATAGATTCGATCTCGGTCTCACTAAATTAAAACTACATCACAACCCAGCACTTCGAGTTATTATCCTTTAGATATATCAAGTTTTTGGGACCATTGCCAAGGACTTTAGTTATGTTTTTCTAAAATACCTTAGGATTAGAATTGGTGTAGGATTAGGATTTTTTTTCTCTACGTTTCTATATTAGGATTTTCTCATATATTTTTATACTAACATTGTTCATTTGTTTTACAAAATCTAACCTAGAATCGTCAATCGAGTATACTATCATTCCAACCTTCTTGCTTCAATTTATTTTAGATTTCTTATTTTGCCATAGAAGTATTTATTTTTGTATAAGTAGGTTTAGGTTTAGGTTTAGAATTAGGTTTTTGAGTAGTTCATGCCCAACTAGGTTCGTGATAACACTCTTCATCTCTTGAGTGAAGGACTAGTTGAAGGATTGCCTATCCATCGCCAAATTAGACAACATCTAAGCTCCTCTGAATTAGCCAAGAATGTGGTTGAGAATCAAGCTCATCATCATGCCGAAGAACAACGAGATGAGAATGATGTGCATAATGGTCCTCCAAGTAGAACCTTACGTGATTATTTACAACCAGCTAGAACAAGCACACCTTCCTGCATGATTTTTTTCATATAATGTATGAAACATGAACTTTAAACCAGGAGTAATCCAACTACTTCTAAAATTCTATGGACCGAATTTTGAGAGTCCATATCTACATCTCAAGGATTTTGATGAAATTATTGTTACCTTACACTTTAACAATGTGTCAGATGACACCCTAAGACTAAGAAAGTCAAGTCATGGCTTCACTCCTTAATGCTAAGATCGATTGGGACATGGGCTGAGATGACTCGAGAGTTCCTTAAAAAGTTCTTCATGGTTTATAAGACCAACACTCTTAAAAGGGCCATCATGAACTTCTCATGGAAAGAAGAACAAACCTTCTTCCAATGTTTGGAGAGGTTTAAGGATCTTTTAAGTTCTTGCCTAGATCATGGCTACGAAATTTGGCATGTCATACATTTTTCTATGATAGACTGACTTCGCCCATGTGCCAATTCATAGAGGTGATGTGCAATGGGGAATTTATGAATAAAGATCCCGATAATGCGTGGGACTATTATGATATATAGTTGAAAATGCAAAATCTTAGGATACTTCAACCGAGCTGATCCATCCAAAGTCGAGACAACACAAGGAAAAATGAGAAATGTACGTCTTAAGGGAAGAAAACAATGTCAAGGGTGGCCAACCTCAGTTGTAGGAATGGACTAATGACTAATGATAATAAAAATCCTCAAGGGCCTCTTTCTTCGATCATGATCCAATTATTAACTCAGAAAATGACCCAAGAGGATATAGTTTAAAAATTCATGCATGACTAGGAACAATTCAATGAGAATCTATGTAAGCATTCCTAGAAATTGAAACATTTGCATCATCGATTCAAATATTGGAATCACAACTAACAGTTATAGAGAAGGGGACTTTTCCAGCCCAACCTATACCTAACCCAAAATTGCAATGTGAGATAAGTGACCCTAGCTCTTCCACTCAACATGCAGAGCAAGCAAAGGCTATCAGCACTCTTAAAAGTGGGAAAACAATCAATAAAAGTATCATGTTAAGGGCTGAAAAACCTAAGGACTCAAAAGAATTTAAGGCGGATAATGAGCTTAGTGACACTCCACATGAGAAAGAACCAGAAAAAGACCAGTATAAGCCGATGGCATCATTCCCACAATGGTTGATCTCACCCAAACCTCTACCCAACACTTAGGATATCTTAAAGGTTCTCAAACAAGTGAAAATTAACATTCATTTGTTGAATGCTATAAAAAATCCTTTCATATGCTAAATTCCTTAAGGACCTTTGTATAATCAAGAAGCGACACAATGTTGAGAAAAGAAATATATTTTTAACAGAAAAAGTGAGTGTCATCATCAAATAGGATGTGCCCCAAAAATACAAAGATCATGGTAACCCAACCATCTCATGCGTGATTGGAAACCACTGGATTAAGCATGCGCTACTTGATTTGTGGTTAAGTGTGAATTTAATTCCCTACTAGGTTTATATGCAACTTGGTCAAGGTGAATTAAAACCTACCAAGGCCACGCTCTAATTAGGCGATCATTCGATTTATATACTGAGAGGGATGATAGAGGAAATGCTTGTCCAAGTTGATAAATTCTACTATCCAGTAAACTTTATTATCTTGGATACACGACCCATCATTGATGCTAATACTCATATCCTTGTCATCCTTGGACGCCCATTCCTAGCCACATCAAATGCAATTGTAAATTATAAGAAAGGGATTATGAAGCAGTCCTTTGGGAATATGACATTTGAGTTGAATGTGTTCAGTATATGCAAGCAATAAGAGGATGGTGATGATGTCCACAAAATCAACTCGATAGACTCATTTGTGGAAGATAAGTCACCTTTGAAATTATACTTTGACACTTTAGAGAAGTGCTTGGCTAACTCTACTGATTTGAATGATGATATGATTAAGGAGATAAATGCCTTGCTTGATGTGATGTCGATACTTGAAACTAATGAACGAAGGCCTGAATTTGAACGATTACCTCTAACTGACTTAAAGCCCCTACTGTTTAGTGTCAAGGCACCAAAGCTTAGCCTAAAACTTTTGCTTGTTGATCTTAAATATACTTATTTGGGTCAAGATGAGACATTCAGTGGTGATTTCTTCCCACTTGGATAAGGAACAAGAGAGTATGTTAATTTCTACTCTCTAATAACATAAATGATCCATTTTATGGACTATTACGGACCTCAAAGGAATTGAGCCGTTGATTTGTACTCTCTGCATTCACCTAGAAGATAATACAAAAATATTTAGACAACCACAACATTTTCTAAATCTAAATATGAGGGAAGTAGCTAAGACTGAGGTGTTAAAGTTATTGGATGTGGGCATCATATACCCTATATCCAATAGGCAATGGGTGAGTCCAACTCAGGTGGTGCCTAAGAAGTATGGGATTACTATCGTAGCCAATGCAGATAATAAACTCGTGCCAACTAGAGTCATTACTGGTTAGAGAATATGCAATAACTACTGGAAGCTGAATACAATCAAAAGGAAGTACCACTTTCCTTTTTCATTTGTTAACTAGATTTTGGAAAGGTTAATGGGTCATTCCTGTTAGTGCACTTAAACCCAGTTTGTCAATCATGTGAGTCATCATGTCATGTAGTCGGTTGAGCCTTTATAAAGTGAAGACCAAAGACACAAACAAAGATGAACCATCAAGGAAGCAACAACAAGTAGATGAGGTGCCTTAGTGACCTTAACCCTTAACCCAAAATAATTCATAGACCTCTATATGATCTTGACCTAATAGGAATACATAATTGATCATCCCTTAGCCTTAGAAGACTAAGAATAACATGATAAATAAGGTTAGAAGAGGTGCAAATCTGATGTGTAGAAGAGAGTTCAAAACAGCATATTCTATATGTTGTTCGATGGCATCAAGCTACCATCGAACAATCTTTGATGACATCGAAGACCTGGCCGATAATATTGATCAAGAGTCAGGAATGTCAAGCAACCAAATTGAATTTATGTCTGGAATTCTCAATGGCATCGAGGTCCCTTCATTGACATCGAAGTCCCCTCGATGACATCGATTGTCTAATAAGGTTTTTTGGATTTTTCCTTTGATTCTCTCGATGGCATTGAAGCCATTTCGATGACATCAAAACTTGATGTTTGATGACATCAAAGATGGCCTAGAACTGTCCAGCAAGATAACATCATATTTGGTCTAGAATTTTTTATAGTAGCGAGGAACCCTCTGATGACATCGAAGGACCTTCGATGACATCGACAGAGCCATTTCTACCCTTTTTTTTATCGTTAGAGCTTAAAATTTTTATAAAGAGCATTCGATTCTTAGGCTTTATGATGGGCTTTTGAAGCAACCAGAGATAAGGTGATCCCATATGCTTATCATTCATCCCATGCCTCTATTCCTTTGAGTTTTAAGCAATCTCTCTTGAGATTTCAACTCTAATGAGGATTCCAACCTCACAATTGGAGATGTGCTTGAACTCCATTTTCTAGAGATTGGACTTAAGATATTTTGGCAAACCATTGTCTAAATCTTTTAGGAGACCCATCTAGTTAAATCCCCTAGGAAAAATAACTTTCTATTAGTTGTAAGAGATTCAACCCAACTCTCATCACCTTAATCACCTCAAAGGAGCATCATATGCAAGATGATTGATCGTGGAACGAAACCCTTGGTGAAGCAGCGGTTACATAATCAGAGGAGCATCAGGGAGCTGATTGAAGCACGGGAGAACTGAGATCAAGCAACCCAAGAGGAACATTAAAAGGGACTCAATCTGACAAGTGTTATATGTAAATAGTCCAAGTTTGTATTTGTCAGACTCGTATCCTAGACCGTACCGTTCCTTAGGCTTCCGCAGTCCTCCTGGTTGAATTCTAGTGACTCGCGACACGTAGATAGTAGTTACATGTGACCCTGAGTCGTATCTCGTATTCCAAAGTTAGCTTGACCTGAAACTTGTACCTTAGCGACCGCACCGTCGTCGTAGTTCCGACACCGCATCCCTCGCATTGAGGTGATACCCAGGCCAGGAGATGTAGACCTGCGTTTAGTTCGAGGAAAATGCTGCGCTTTACAAAATTCAAGAGAACATGTCAAATCAATCAATCAATCAATCACATCAATCAAGTACACATCACTAGTAAAGTACATATCACATCACTCCCTTACCAAAAGAACCCCAAAGTCAAAGCAACTCATCCCTTACATGTGAAGTACACATCACTCACTCACCCATCACTCCATCACCCATTCCTCTCTCCTTACAACCCTCTCTCTCTCTTATTTTTCTACCCATCTTCCAAGCCACCATGAGAGTAATTGTCTAAGCTCCCTAAAGAAGCTAGTGTGGCCCACCTTTTTACCACCCAATCCCACCCTCCATGATCAATCTCAACCATTGAATCATGTTCCATTGAAGCTCTAGGATGCATTGGCGGAAGAAGGAAGAGGAAATCCAACTGTAGCTATTCATCATCTCGATTTTGATGATTTGAAGGCCCACATATGGTGAGACCCATCTTAATGTGTGCATTGTATCGGGAGGGCCCATGGTGGCAGGGTCCCTCCCCTTCTCTCTCTCTCTCTCTCTCTCTCTCTCTCTCTCTCTCTCTCTCTCTCTCTTGATGTCGTGTGGCCCACCTGATGCGTGTGTTATATCCATGTCGTCCATCATGGTGAAGCCCACTTTAGTGTATGTGAGAAATCCACACTGTCCAGTAAACTTGGACGGTGAGACCCACCTGATAAATGTGTTTCATCCAGCTGTCTAGCTAGGATGGTCGAGCTCACCAGATGCATGTATTTTACCCAACCGTCTAGCTAGAAAGGTGGACCCCACTGTGATGTATGCCTTCCATCCACACCATCCACAGATTCTGGACAATGCCGAACATTGTTCTGGGCGGTGATGTGGCCCCCTCTGTGATGTATGTGTTGTCTGCACCATCCATCTGACGGTGTTGTGTAGACCACCGTGATGTAGGTGATTTGCACTGTCCTGTGAGGGACATCATGATGTATGTTTTCATCTCACACTAACCATCTGGACAAGAGGTGTGGGGACCACTTGATGTATGTATTTTATCCAGCCGTCCATCATTGGACGTTGGACGCTCCTGACCTACAGAACAAAAATAAAAAAGAATAATAATAATAATAATATAAATTCATATAATATAATATATATGTATATGTATATGTGTATCATGGGTGGGCCACACCACATGGACCCACATGATATATGTTTTTCATCCACTCCATCCCTCCCTAGCCACAGGCTAGGGACTGAAACAGATTCAAATTCGTGGTGGGCCACCATGTGGACCTCACCATGATGTATATTGTATCTGCACTGTCCATTTACCAGACGGTGTTGTGTAGGCCCCACCTTATATGTATGTGTTTCATCTGCACCGTCCATCTGACAGTGCCATGTACAGCCCCACCATGATGCATCTGCACCATCCATGCAGTGGCCCACCCTGGTGTTCATATCATACCGTCCATCCATCTGTGGAAACCCACTGTGATGTATGTTTTGTATTCCACGCCGTCCATCTAGACAAGTGTAACCCACATGATGGATGTGTTCCATCCAAACCATCCATCCATTTGGCAAGCTTATCTTTAGGCTTGGAACAAAAATGAAGCGGATCTAATGATTAGGTGGACCACACCGTAGAAAAATAGTGTAGAGTGAACATCCACCATTGAAAGCCCTTTTTGAGCTCATGGAAGTTTGGATCAATATGAAATTTATTTTTTCTCTTAATCTAGATCTTTGTGACCTTATGATCAGGTTGGACAGAAAATAAAATGGTGGGTCCCGCAAATTTAAACGGTGAAAATCATTATCTCCATTATTATTTGTGGTATAGTCCAGATAATCCTCCGATGTGATCCACTTCTTTCCGGTTAATGCACTAAAATGATCTCTAAAAATAGATGAATGGTGTAGATGCATACGAGGCCCATTGGTGCGGCCCATTGATGCGGTCCACTTGATGTTTATGAGGCCCATTGGTGCGGCCCGTTAATGGGGCCCACTTGATGTATATGAGGTCTGATGTGATATATTTATGGCCTATGATTTAAGCCCAATGTGACATATACCCGGCCCATGTGTTGGGGCCCATTATGATGTATATACGGTCCGATTATGGGGCCCATTGTGTTGCATATTAGGCCTGTGCATGAGGCCTATTGTGATATATTTACAGCTCATGTAATGAGGCCCTTTATGATGTATGAGCAGCCCATGTAATAAGGCCCAAGGTGTTGTATATTGCGGCCCATTTGATGAGGTCCAATGTGATGTATATTGGCCAATATGATGAGGTCCAATGTGATTTATATGAGGCCCATGAGTGTCGCCAATGTGATGTATATTAGGTCCTTGTGTGAGGCCCGATGTAATGTATATATGGCCCATGTGATGTGTATTAGGCCCATTGTGATGTATATAGGTCCATGTGATGTGCCCACAGTGATGCGACCCATGTGATGTGTATTAGGCCCATGTGACACGGCCCATATGATGTGTATTAGGCCCATGCGACACGGCCCATTGTGATGTATATAGGCCCATGTGATGCAACCCATGTGATGTGCCCACCATGATGTTGCCCATGTGATGTGCCCACGTGATGCGGCCCACTTGATGTGCTCACGTGATACAACCCATGTGATGTGTATTAGGCCCATGTGACAATGCACCATTGTGATATATAAGACCCTTGTGTAAGGACCATTATGATTGTATGAGGCCCATTGAGATTGTATGCGGCCCGTTATGTAGTGTATGAGGCCTTTGTGTGAAGTCATAGGCCCACTATATGTTTAGCCCTATGAAGGCCACTCCTTAGGAGCAATGTTGGTTAAATGTCCATATTGATGGGCAATGATAATTAAATGTCCACATTGTGACCTTCTCTTAAGCCCTTTATTAGGTCGATTAACAATTCTGATTGTCGAGGTCGATTCCGATTATCGATGCTGATTCCAATTATCGAGGTCGATTCTGATTGTTGAGGCTGATTACTATTGTCAAGGTCAATTTTAATTAACGAGACTGATTTCGATTATCGAGGTTAATTCCGATTATCGAGGCCCATTCTGACTGTCGAGGTCGATTCCAATTGTCGAGGTCGATTCCGATTGTCAAGACCGATTTCGATTGTCAAGGTCAATTTTATAGGCCGATTATCAATGCCGATTATAGTGCTAATTATCGATACTGATTGTGAGTACGTGACAACATAGCATTATGATACATGCCCATACGCATCATCTGCATGTTTGTTATGAGATTTGGTTGACCATTGTATATGTCATTAGGCAGGTTATTATGAGACTCCCTAATAAGCAAAGATTGTCTCACATGAGCACACGGTATGTGCAAGATTAATGCATAACTGGATTGTATGACTCATGCATCTTGCATTGTGTGTTGTGATTACTGTACGTCCTAGCGACATCAGGGTCCTAACCTCTACAGGCATGTCGTAGATGGCCTGATGAACATCAAAAATCTGTTACTAGCATCGGGGTGCTATAGATGTCCCTGGGTAAAAATTTCTAAACCTCCATGACCAAGAAACGCCCCAACATTTAGACATAGTGGATACATGAGCGCCTGAGTACCGAATACCAATAGGCTACGTCTCCCACTATATCATGGTCGATTAGGAAGGGGTTGTGGCCTTACCCGCTCGAGGGTAATGGGCATAGCTAGGCTGAGTTTGACTAGCTCATAATTAGGTCCGCTATCGATGTGCAGGGTAGATATTAGCTGACTACTGGCCAGGCGGATAGTGAGGTCTCTTCCACTTGCATGGTTGCGCGTCCAGTGGGCGGTGATTGCATGTAAAGTGTACTAAACCCCGATGATGATCTCAAAGATATACTATGTTGATACGTGGACTTATTGAGCCGGAGTTGTATACTCACATCTTACCCATTCATTCATTCATTCACTATCTACTTAGGCTGGTGGTGCGCAACTAATTTAATATGTGTACCTTCACAATGGCTAGGATTTCAGTTAGGCACGTGACTAACCTAAGATCAGGAGTCTACCGCATTGAGCCTAGCTATCCAAATTTAGGTATGGGACTGGTTTGGATAGAAGTCCCTTGTGATGGACCCCATAACCTGTGATACTATGTACTATCAACACGACTTCACATTCCAACTTGGTCATTTCATTCGCACCACATATTGCATACTGCATCCGCGGCATATGACATTTTAGGTTGCTATGTTTTTACATTTATATGGCCTAGATGATCCTGATGGTATTTATGAACTTTCCAGCATGTTTTCGCATTACTCTAATATTGTACGATTCATGGATTATCAGTATTTTTGCTTATTCTAATATTTATATACTTGGCACGTACACTGCACACACTTTCACCACCCTCTAAGCTTTTTATAAGCTTATGCACGATAGATGCGTGCAGGTGGCATTAAGTCGCAGCAGCGTTGAGCTTAGACCGTGCAGCTGTCTTCTGGGGCTTTGATTATTGATATATGTATTTCTCCTTCATGTACTATATTCAACTTTTTATATTAGTGGATATGTGATGATGATGTTGCCTTTGTGATTTAGGTATACTTGTGGTTATGCTTCTTATGAGATAATGTACATTGAAAAAATTCTCCTTGTAGGATCCCAGGATCGGAATCTGGCATATAGGGGCTGGAAGCTAAGAATGGGGTACTACGAAGGCTATCGGTATCGAATTCGGCAAATCAGAAATTTTATGAGCCTGATTTTCAATTTTGGGACGTAACGGTATTTCTTTCTTGTGTGGGTTGAAGTGCAAGAGTTTGTATCCCAAACTCATCTTAGGTTCTTGTATAAGACATTAGCCTTTGTGTCGTAAATCTGTAGTTCTTATATAGGACCAAGGTTATTAGTTAGCCTAAAGAAAAACCAACCAAAGTAGGACTCTGGCGAGAGCGTACGTACCAAGTTCTTGTGTAAGACATCAGCTCTTATGTATAGCCTAAATCTAAGTTCTTGTGTAGGACCTTGGCGCGAAAGTAAAGCCGAAATTATCAAGTTCATGAGTAGGACCCTTGCTCTTATGTAGGGCATAAACTTTAGAGTTCTTATGTATGGCTATAAAGGTTAGAGGTGAACCTGATTTAAAACCTCCGATATTGAAATATGGTACACTCGTGGGTTAAGTGTGTCCGCCGGGAGTGGAGTAGGAAAATAGCAGAACCACTATACATGCTTGTGTTTGGGAATGTTATTTGTACACTTTTTTAATTATGTTATTGTGTTTGAATTCTTGATTATGTATGCATGATTAGATGAATGCTTAAGTTGATAGTTAGCACTTATCACAGACACATGTTCACTATAATATCATAGACTAGTTACCTTAATTACAAATCATTTGTAGTTTATGTGATTAGACCTTCTATTAGCTTAGAAGCCTTAGAGTTATATTACCTTAGTTTAATTTAGGCAATTAGAATTTTAAATTGGTATAAATTTTAAATAGGTCCTAATCACACCCCCCCCCCCCCCCCCCCCCTCATTCTCTAGCTCTGCTAGCTTCCGTACATAGATGCATTGTGGCACAAAAAGTGCAATTTCAATTCCTACTATTGATTCTTAGACGGGTATTCGGGCCAACCAGATAAAGATAGCTTTTAAAAATCAGGAAAAGACTACATTCACATGTCCCTTTGGAACTTTCGTCTATCGAAGGATGTCATTTGGATTGTGTAATGCCCCCGCCACATCCCAGCGATGTATGTTGAGTATTTTTCTGACATGGTGGGATAATTTTTAGAGGTATTCGTGGATGACTTCTTTATCTTTGGTTATTCCTTCAGCGAGTGCCTTGAGCACTTGAAATTAGTGATGAAGGGATGTGAGGAAAAAATATTGTGCTAAATTAGGAGAAATGTCATTTCATGGTTCAAAAGGGAATAGTCCTTGGACACATCATATTGTCCAATAGAATTGAGGGGGATAAGGCTAAATCAATTTAATCTCTAACCTACCACCACCCAAGAGCATACGTGACGTACAATCCTTCTTATAATATACTGCATTTTACCGAAGGTTTGTAAAGGACTTTAGTCTCATCTATCATCCTTTATGAAACCTTCTTCAAAAGAAAACTCCTTTTAAGTGAAACGAGGAATGCCAAAAAGATTTCACCAAGCTTAAAGGCATGTTGTCAAGCGCCCCTATCATGTAACTACCCGATTGGAGTGTACCTTTTGAAATCATGTGTAGCGCTAGCAATTATACAATTGGGGCAGTGCTAGGATAGAAAAAAGAGAAAAAATCTTATGTTATTTATTATACAAGTAGAACTCTAAACCTCACCTAGGTGAACTACTCCACTATAGAAAAGAAACTCCTAGCCATAATGTTCCTCTTGGACAAGTTTAGGTCCTACTTCATTAGATTCAACATAATAATCTTTATTGACCATGCGGCACTGAAGTACCTTCTTTCTAAGAAGGCTATTAAGTGTCGTTTGCGAAGATGGATCCTTCTACTCCAAAAGTTTGATATAGAAATTCAAGATAGGAAGAGAGTAAAAAAACGTAGCGGTTGACCATCTCTTAGGGTTGTTCTCTCCGATTCCATGCAGATGACACCTATCAATGACATGTTCTTTGATGAACAACTTTTTAAAGTCTCCCAATTACATTGGTATGCTGACATTGCCAATTATCTTTCCATAGGTACAATTCCTATTCATTGGATTGCGCAAGATGAGAAGAAATTATTTGCTGAGATACACAAGTTTTTCTAGAATGATCCATATCTTTTCAAATATTACCCAGATCAGACTATAAGGAGACGTGTTTTCGATCACAAGCAACATAATGTCATCTACTTCTTCCATTCATATGCGTGTAGTGGCTGCTTTTTAGCTAAGAAGACCATAGCGAAAATTCTATAGTGGGGCTTTTATTGACCCACTATGTTCAGAGACATTAATGACTTTTACAAAGCATGCAATAGATGTCAAAATTTGGGTGGAATATACTGCCAAAATACGATGTCGTTGAATCACATTTTAACCATCAAAGCATTTGATTACTGGGGCATTAATTTCATGGGACCATTTCGCCCATCTTTTGGAAATCTTTATATTCTCCTCATCATCCGTGCCGAAATAATGACCATCACACAGTCATTGATGTTTCAAAATGGGTTGAGGCAATTTCTTGCTGGAATAATGACCATCGCATGGTCATTGAATTTCTGAAAGAAAACATCTTATCTAGATTCAAAATGCTTAGAGTCATTAACAGTGATGGAGGATCTCACTTTTGCAGTAGACCATTTAAAACTTTATTGAAGAAATATTATATCTTGCATAAAGTGAGCACCCCTTATCAGCTTTAAACGAGCGGCCAAGTTGAAATATCGAATAGGGAGATTAAATAGATTTAAATAAAAAAAATGATTAACCTGGATTGCGAGGATTGGTCGCTTCGACTAACCAATGTGTTGTGGGCTTACCATATGTCTTATAAGACCCCTATTGGTATGCCACCCTATAGACTTGTCTATGGGAAGGCCTGCCACTTGCTTGTTGAGTTGGAATATAAGGCGTATTGAGCTATAAAGAATTTTAATTTTAATCATGACAAAGCTAGCTTACTGCACAAATTACAATTAAATGAACTTGATGAAATCCGGAATGAGGCCTAAAGAACTCTCGGATATACAATGACATAATGAAGGTGTTCAATAACAAGAACATCCTTTCATATAATTCACGATCACATCTTTTTCTTAAAAAACTAGATTTCATTGGACTAACTCCTTTATACTTAAAATGGTTCATCTTCATGGGGTTGTTGAGTTAGAAAATCCGACACATTGTAACATTTTCCCAGCAAATGGGCACTTCCTTAAGCCATTTACTAAGAAATTTGAATTAGAGAAGATGTCCATCCCTCTAAAAGATCATATTTGTTTACCATGACTGACCTTCTAGTCTGACGAAGGTCCTATCTATTTACTGCTTTCATAGGATTAGGTTAGAGTGGTTTAGGTTTTGTGTCAATTTGTTTTTGTTTAGTGGAAACATTTTAGATGATGGAGACTTCATGTCATTCCTTTGATCTTCCTCAAGTACTCTCTTTCTTCACTCCTCTTTTATTTTCGTTGTCTCATGTTATGATGCATTGCATATCTTTTTACATTTAGAATAATGTAGATTTTAGGTTGAGGGTGAGATTTGATGGAATTATTAGTATTTTTTTAGTTTTTAAGTAAATCATAAAATAAAATTAAAAAATTGTCAAATTTCAAAACTCCTTTTGAAGATTGATTTTCTACGTAATTGAATGTGTTTGATTATAAGATGATGAGATATAAAGTTGTCTTTGAAACTCTAAAGTCTAGTTGATTATTTGATTTTTGAACAAGTTATTTTAATGAATTTATTAATAGGAATATTTGAACATCAATTGATTGTAGTTCACAATTCACATCTGACTCATATTCTTTAAGGTTAACTTGAATTCATAGTGTTTAACTTGATTACTTGGAATTATTAGGAACCGAGACTATGAAATTATGGTAATGACCACTTTAGTTGAAGTGGGAATATGCCAATATCTCCTAGAGGGGGGTGAATAGGACTTTTTAATGTTTTATGGTAATTTAAAATCCTATCCAACTTATCCTGAGAGAATGTTTTATGGTAATTTAAAATCCTATCCAACTTATCCTGAGAGAATATGCATATATCAGGATTTCTTCAAAGTAACTCTAATGACTTCCAAGCCAAATAGAGGATCCAGTCATAAAAAGTATTTGAAAGATAAACAAGGTGCAGGTCATAATTTATGATGGATGTGACTGTGTGTGAGGTGTGATCTCAGATAAGCAATTATGGAACTATTTAAGGAAACACACAAGCAATAACAATCGCAAACACAATTATTTTTATAATGGTTCGACTACTTGTCTACTCCACTTCCAACGGATGCACTCAACCCTTGAGTGTATCGGATCTCACTAATAGAGGTTTCACAACAAGTTCACCTCAAACTGGAAGTTTTAAATCAGGTTTATCTCTAATCGATACAACCTACACCTTGGCTGACACAATGTGTCTATACGACACAGTTTATGCTCCCATGAGCAAGGGTCAATACACAGCACCCGACTTTTAGGCAACACAAGCTAAGGATCCACTCAAGGAACCTCACCAATTTATGCTCCCATGAGCAAGGGTCAATACAAAGCACCCAAGTTTTAGACCACACAGGTCAAGGACCTAAGAGTTTATGCTCTCCACAGAGCATGGGTCAACACAAAGCACCCCCATGTACATTCCCGCCGGAGGCCTCCTATGAGGACTTGTAAGGGGTGAGAAACACTTTAGACCCAATCCTACAGAAGGAATGATCACAAGGGTCCTCTGGACTCTAATGACTTATAAATAAGTAGATGAGCCCCATCCAGCACGTAGATGAAGATCTCCTTTGATGATGAAGAATCCTCAACTCCCTTGAACTGTAACTCAGAAGATGTACCAATGCATGGCGACGAGTTGGGTCAAGGATATGATGGAATCCTACTCTATTGAATATTTTCCTATAAGGAAGATAGAGCGATTCCAATCATCTATGCATTCAAGGCATCCCAGCTTAATGATTTATCATTAAGGTGGTAGCTGCAGGATCTTTGAATGCGGAAGTTCATTCCCCAATCCACTCTATTGAATGACAATGATGGGGGTGGATTGGAGGATGAACTTCTATGAGAGAAAAGGCTTAGGGTATATGATCTAGGGTTAAACACTTAAAAGTACTCTCTATTTTTTCTTCCAACAACCAAGGGAAAGCTCTCATTAAATAGGCAAAAGGTTCCAACGGATATAAAATGGTCACATTTATAACAGAGTTCGATATCATCGAGCAGGGTAAATATCATCGAGCGTATACTCTCGATAGCATCAACTGGCCGGTCAATGACACGAACTCAACTGTCAAACACTTTTAAAACTTTTTGCCAACTGGTCAAGGTAATCGAGCGTGCGTCGATGTCATCAAATTTCGAACTCTGATTTCATCGACAGGAGGTTCGATTCCTCGACATTTGAAAATATGAAAGCACTTGCCTTTAAAATATTTCAGGTATATGATATGATCGAGCATCACTCGATATCATCAGAATTTGAATATCGATGATATCAAGGGCAGTGTCGATTCATCGATAATTCCAAGGAATTTTCCTATAAGCTTTCTGGACAGTTTTTGTCCACTTTCGATAACATCGACCTGGCCTCGATATGATTGAAATTTGAATATCGATTTTATCAAGCAACCCTCGATCCAAGAAAAATAACCTAAAAACTTGCTATATAGGTTTGTGTCTCAAGCCAATATCATCAAAGGGCTTCCAATATCATTGAGATTTGAATTCTGAGAATATCAAGTAGCTCTTCGATATATCGAGGATTACATGATTTGCCTTTGTAGTACTATGGACACAACAAACCAAATGTTGATTTTATTGAGTTGGCTCGATGGACTCGAGATTCAAACTTCGATGAAATCGATGAGTCCATCGATCAATTGATAATTCAGTCCAGATATTTTTGTGGTTGTTAAACATCTTAGGTCCTCATTTTGATAAGATCAAGTGAGCTTCGAGGACATCAACAACAGGGTTTGATTTCATTAAACCACTTGTCGACAAATCGACAAAGGTAGAAAACTTAAAAATTTTCCTGAAGTTTGAAAAAATTTTCTAACCAAAAACTCTAAGGTGTTCTGTTCAATTTCAAGGGTTTTATATACCAGGTGTTTTGGGACATAGGATGTGAGGCTAAGTATTACCTGTGACGAGTTTAAGCACACATCCAGTTGAGGTAAATGCTTGATCAATCTTCTTTTAGGGCTCCTTTGTCCAGCTGATTCAATGTTCACGCTAATTGACAAACCAGGGCACTTTCAGCCTGGAGATCCTTATCTACCTTAATATAAAAAGAAAAAAAAAGTGGCTACCTATTTCATGTTCTTAATGTAAAAAAAAAATGAGAAAAAAATGAAGAGAATAAAGAAATAAAGAAAAAAAAAAGACAATAGTGTGAAAGGCATCGATGAAAAATCAAAAGCTGAAAAAATAAGTGAAAATGGAGATGGGTTCAGAATCAGTGACTTGTGTTTATCTAACCACTTTCAAGTAATCAGCATAGTTAACATCTTGGAGGGAAGGCGGATTCTCATGGATTATAAGTTAAAATTCACCGAGTACATTAGGAACTTGATATTTGAATGAGTTATATTAATTAATTGATGAAGAAGAGCTTAGTTTAATAATTTTCGAGTGATATTGGGTTCTAGACTAATGATATTTTATCCTTGTATCTCTGAATTTTACCTACACATGCATTAGATTACACAGAATGTTGTTTTTCTAAGAGAAGTTTGAAATTTAGGTTTGAAGATTGCTTGTTCTCACTTTTCCTTGGGACTGGAAAAATGTTGATTGGGGTGTCTTAAGTATGAAATATTGTATATTTCTCCCCTATTATGCATTGGTTTTATATGTATAAGTGCGCTTAATTAATCTAATTATGTATGTTTTACTATGCAAGGTGATTTGGAGAGCTAAAATGAAAATGACGATTAAAAAAGAAGACTTGATGCTCAAAGAATGACTAAGTGAAGGATTAAGTCTATAGAGGACATTATTGATTAATTCAAGTGCTAAATATCTACAAAAACTACGTACAAAGGAGAGAGAAAAGGCTGAAAAATATCACAGTTCATTAACAAAAATAACAAACCATTTGATCCCACCTAAGGTTAGTTCGGTCTGATTGAAAGTACACAAAACAATCTAGCAAGAAATGGTGATTTTTAGATGTAATTTGGTTTGACAGTTAGGTCCGATTAAAGTTATGTTTGGAAATTATGATTTTCAGATGTAATTCAGTTTGATAGTTAAATTCAACCAAAGTTATGTTCAATGCTACCGAAGGAAGGTTCAATGTAACCTAAGGAAAATAAAGATTTCAGATAGATTTTGATGAAATTTGGCTACACCTAAAGGAATATTCTGCTGGACTTGGTGTGACTTTGGTGCGATCAAAGGTGATCGTCAATGCGATGGAAGAATAAGAAAAGTATGTAAATTCAAAGTTGATGCAAATCAAGTCTATTTAAAGGGATGTTTTAGTCTTTTCTAAGTACAATTTAGGGTTTGAAAGAGAGAACGAGTAGTGGAGAGTCTACGGAGCCGTTCTTCCTATCTAATCTTTCAGTTCTAAGTTTTCTTTTCATATTTTTATTTGAGTTTAGTTCAATCATATCTATGGTTGGCAAAATCTCTTAGCTGGGGCTAAGAGGTAAAGCTTATAGTGGTTCTTAATGTTCTAATTTAGTTTGATTCAAGTCATTTAGTTTGAATGTTGAACAATTCATTGATATTGGTGTGAATGAAGCTTTATTTTTAGTTTACTTTGATTCATTGTAGACTCAAGGAACATTGGATGCTTAGGAAGGCTAAGATTGATTCTTACCAATCTTATAAGGGATTGATCTATAAAATACATTGATCTATCATAGATTAAGGGCACGATAGATGATTTGAATTCCCCACGATCAATACTTTGGTCCCTTATGTTAAAACTAAATCAATTGAAGTTCAGATTTATTTTAGATTATGAATGAAGATTTAACTACTCTATTTTCCAACTGGATATGATAATACTTTGATTCCAATTGAGTTATGTAATTGAATCAAGTGAAATAAACCTTAAGAATGACTATAAGTGGATCCTTAGCACCCTTGTGTTTCCCTTTATTGATTTTCCTTTAAAATACTCGGTTTCAATCATACCTCTTCTTAAAATCCAATTCCATAGTTAGTTCTAGTTTTAGTTCTGAAGTACTCTAGAGAACGCATAAACATAAGTCCTTGTGGATTTAATCTCAGCCTCATCGAGTTAAAACTACATCGTAGCCCTGTACTTAGGGTTATCATTGAAATTGCAATAAGACCACTACTATTGAGCTACGGATGTATGACCAAGTGTCCTAGAGGGGGGTGAATAGGACTTTTAAAAACTTTAATCTTACCAAACTATAAATTCTACCAATTTAAAAAAGAGTTGAGCATCATTATCAAGAAGTCTTTCATATTCATATTTTGAGATAGTGAGAAATCTAAATGTTGCATTATATCAAACAAATATTGTGCATAAAGTAAACATGCCACTAGTCAATACACATTAGCAAGAGCAATCATAAAAAATGGAGCAATATATAGTGGTTCGGCTACGTGCCTACTCCACTCCCGGTTGACACACCCCTCCCTAAAGTGTGCCAAATTTCACTATCAATAGTTTTAAATCAAGTTAATCATAAATCTTCACAACATACATAAGGTATGTACTAGTTCCCCAGACATGGTAAACAATCATGCCTACACAAGGCAAATAGTCATGCCTACATAGGGCAATAGATCCTACACAAGAACATTATATGTATTCTCCCGTCGAAGGCCTACGCAATGTCTTAGCGAGTTAAAGAAACAAACTCTAAATCTCAATCCTACACAAGGAAAGGTCTTCAGATTCTATGGACTCTAAGAACTTACTTGTAAGTTAGTGAGCCCTATTTTTAGCATATACAGAAGATGATCTCTCTTGTTGATGAAGAATCTTTAGCTCCCTTGATTTATAACAGTTGTAGATGCTTCCAATGTAAGTTGTCGATGTTGGGTTAAGGTATTTTAGGGAATCTTCTCTATTGAATGTTAGTCTTTAAGTGTGAATGAGATTCTAAAATATTATGCATTCACAGGATTCCAGCTCAATGGTTTGCCAATAAATGAGTTGTTAGAAGATCCTTGAATGATGGAGTTCATTCTTCAATCAAATCTATTGATTTTTTAATGATTGCATTTCAGATAGAGTTGAAGGATGAACTCCCATGAGAAAAGAAATTTAAGATGGTAGGTAGTATTCCTATAGCAATAACTCTCTTAAATCTCACTATTTTTCTCACTAAGGAATCTAGGAAGCAACCCACAATAAATAGCCAATGAAGTCCTAATAGTAATTTTTTTAAAAGGGGTAGAAATTTGTCAGGATTCGATGTCATCGAAGTTGCCTATGATGACTCGAACTGACTTTGATTGTATTGAGCCCTTGCACAGAAATATTCTTGTAAGTGCTTGGACAATTCTGTTCGATGTCATCGAGTGGTCTTCGATGTCATCAAAGGATACCTTCAACGTCATTTAATGACTTCTCAATGTCATCCAGATTTTTAACAAAAATTCTTGAAGCTTACTGGACAGTTTTGGTCCCTTTTTCGATGTCATCGAATGGCCATTCGATTCAATGTCATCGAAGTTTGAATTTCAATGACATTGAAGGTCATTCGATGACATCACTAATTCATGATTTCCTTCGAAAACTTTCTAGACAGATTTGTCCCTTTTTTGATGTCATCGAATGGTCGTTCGATGTCATCAAAGTTTGAAATTTGATGACATCAAACATCATTCGATTCATCGATCTTTTTAGAGATTTTCCTATTGAGCTTACAAGATAATTGGGTGCCCATTTTTCGATGTCATGGATACTTGTTTGATGTCATCGAGAATTTCACTAGAAATGTGGTTTGGTTGCTTGACATATTTGGGGCACCTTTTCGATGTTATCAAACAGAGTTCGATGTCATTGTAACTTAAGTTTCGATGTCATCAACAGTTACAAAAAATCCATTTTTCTTTTCATATAGCTTTGCAATTGGAACCTTATAATTCTAAGTTTTTATAAGGAGTTTTCTTAGTTGATTTTGAGCAATCTTATATTATAAGGGATTTTTTTACCTAGGTGCTTTGGTTATGGAGTGTGAGGCTTAATTTACCTTTAGGGATACCCTAGACTTCTCATTCTTGTTAAGATTTCAATCATATAGTCTTCAGTGTGGGACTCACTTAACTCTATGACTCAACCATCACGTATATTGACAAACCAGGGTACTTTCAATCATCCTTTTGGATAAATCATCATGCTGAGCCCAAAGAAGTTCCTCAGGTTAAAACTTATGGATTTCTCCCTCTACACCACACAAGAAGCAATGGAATTTCTTAACATGTGAAGTTTCCTTAGGCCTGACCACGATGTATTTGTTAGATCCACACTATCCATCCATTTTACCTGATTATACAACTACTAATAGAGTTTTTATTGGCACTCATGAAAGTACACAGAGCATAATCAAGCAAAGTAATTGCAATCACACAAACAAACACAAGTAAAGAACAATCTGAACTTTACATAGAAAAACCCTTTCAGGAAAGAACTACTACACAAAGCGACGAGTAATAGACTATAAAAGCAATATTACAAGAGATAGATCATCTTACCGATTTGAACAACCCCTCGAATCTCCTTTGAATCCCTAATTATGCCCTCGAACCCTTAAGAACAACTTAGAAAGCTCGAATCCCGATTACACTTGGTATATACACTACCACAGTCGAAATAGAAAATAAATCGCGCACTTTCTCAATTTTGGGTGCGTCACTGATGGGACCTTCGATGGAATCAACAAGCATCAAAGACCCATCGATGACAACGAAGCATCCTTTGATGCCATCAAGGAGCACTTCCAAAACTATCCAGTAATCAACTAGGATTTTTTTATATTTTCTTGATGGGATCAAACATCTGTGAATGACATCAACATTTGCTCGATGACATCGACAGACCCTATTAAAAAAATATTTAAAGCATTCAACAACAATCTCCACCATGTCTCCAATCTTCATTCTCCATTCCTCCTTTTCTATCACCATCTCTAATTGCCTTCCATCATAGCTTTATCATCTCTTCTCATGCACACTCCGTCCTTATTAAGCCTTCACCATGCTTAGAGAAGTTACACAGAACTTGAACTTCTTTACAGAAACCACCTTCGTAAGCATGTCAGCTGGATTCATGCTTATGTGAATCTTCTCAAGAGTCACGCCTTCTTCCTCAAGCACCTGTCAAATAAAATGATGACGAATATCAATATGTTTAGTACACGAGTGATAAATAGAGTTCTTTGCTAAATTAATCACATTTTCACCTAAGATAATCCAAGCCTTCTCATCTTCCTATCTATGTGTATGTCAATGCCGAGAACCTTCTTTGCAGCTCCCAGATATTTCATTTCGAATGTCCCTGATGGCGAGCCTTCAGTAATCGATCTCAAACATGCTATGACTGACAAAAAGAATGTCATCTACATATAAGACCAAGATAATGAATTTCCTATAACTTAGCATCTTGTAATAGACACAATGATCATCCTCACTCCTAGTGAACTTTTAACTCATCATGAAATAATCAAATTTCTTGTACTACTATCTAGGTGACTGTTTCAAGCCATACAATAACCTCTTTAACCTACAAACATTGTTCTCTACCCCTTGTATTTCGAAACCTTCTAGTTACTTTATATAAATCTACTATTCCAATTCATCATATAGGAAGAAAGTCTTCTCATCTATTTATTTCAGGATGAGATTGTATTAAGCAACCAGTGATAACATGAATATGATAAATACTTGCTTCACCACAGGCGTGAATATCTCAGTAAAGTCAACACCTTCTCTCTGAGCATATCCCTTTGCTACCAGCCTTGTACCAATCATATTTCTTATTAAAGATCCATTTACGCTTGATCGCTTTACGGCTGACGGGAAACTCCACCAACTCCCACGTTTCATTGTTATATAGGGAGTCCATCTTGTCATACATTATCACTTTTCACTTTTCAACATCTATGACATCAAGAGCCTCCTAAAATGTAAACGAATCCCCATCATCTGTAATGAGGGCATTGAGTGTGAAATATTATATATTTCCTCCTAATTATGCATTAGTTTATATGCATAAATATGTTGAGTTGATCTAATTACGTATATTTTCCTATGTGATGTGATTTGGAGAGCTAATAAGAAAAGAAGGATTAAGGAGAAGATTTAATGTTTAAAGAATGACAAGTAAAGATTTGAATATTTGAAGGTTATTATTGAAGAATTCAAGTGCCAAATATTCAAGAAAACTAAGTGTAAAAGAGAGATAAAAGGCCAGAAAATTACAAAGGGCGTTAACAAAAATAATAGACTATTCAGTCCCACCAGAGATTGGTTTGGTCCAATTGAACGTGCACAGAATAGCGCAACGATAAATTGTGATTTTCAAAAGAAATTTGGCTCGACATTTATGTGCAACCGAAGCCATGTTCAATCCAATCGAAGGAAGGTTCAATGTGACCTAAGGAAGATAGATACTTAAGACCTATTTTACAGAAATTTAGCTATAACTGAAAGTGAGTTCGGTGCGACCAAAAGTATATATGTTCGGCTGCAACCAAAAGTGATTGTAGGTACGACTGAAGGGTAACATAAGTGCATAAAATTAAAGTCAGTTCTAAGTTCGTGTAAGTTTTTTCTATTTAAAGGGGTGAGTCAAGTCAATATAAGTACAAATTAGGGTAGAGGAGAGAGAGCAAGGAGTTGTCGAGCTTCTATAGAGTCCACCATCTTCTCCAATCCTTTAGTTTTACTTTATTTTTAATATTTTTGTTTGAGTTTAGCTCAATGATGTCAATGGTTGGCTAAATCTCTTGGTTAGGGCTAAGAGGTGAAGCTTATAGTGGTTTTTAATGTCTTAGTTTACTTCGATTCAAAGTATTTGGTTTAATTATTTAACAATTCATTGATATTGGTTTAAACGAATATTTATTTTTAGTTTACTTTAATCCATTGTTGACTGCAGGCACATAAGATGCATAGGAAAGCTAACAATGATTTCTTAACTATTTTACAAGATATTGATTTGTAAAATCCATTGATCGATTATATGTTAAGGGCATGATAAATGCTTTGAATTCCCTACGATCAATACTTTGATCTTTATGTGAAAACTAAATCAATTAAAATTCAAATCTATTTGGTTTACCAATTATGATTTAACTACTCTATTTATTCGGCTAGATAGGATAGAACTTCGATTCTAGTTGAGTTATCTAATTAAATCAAGTAAATTAGACATTAAGAATGGTTATAAGTGAATCCTTAGTGCTCTAGTGTTTTTTTTATTGAATTCTTCTAAATTTCAATCATTGTCTCTTCTTAAAATTCAATCTCATAAATAGTTTGAGTTCTAGTTCTAGTTCTAAAGTATTCTAAAAGATGTACAAATATAAGTCCTTATGGGTTCGACCTCAGTCTCACCAAGTAAAACTACATCACAACCTTGCACTTGGGGTTTTCATTATCAAGTTTTTAGTGCCATTGCAGGGACTTGGACTGTGTTTTTCTGAAATACTTTAGTATTAGAATTGGTGTAGGATTAGGATTCATTTTCACTGCATTTCTATATTATTATTATTTTTTTTAGAATTTATATATTAACAATGTTCATTGGTCTTATAGAATCTACTTAGGATCAACAATCGGGTATTATCCTTCTAACCCTCTTGCTTTAGTTTATTTCAGATTTCTTATTTTGATGTAGTTTTTATTTTAGTAGAAGTAGGTTTAGGTTTAAAATTAGGTTTTTGAGTGGTTCATGCCCAAGTGGGTTTATGACAACACTCTCCATCTCTTAAGTGAAGGAGGATTAGTTAAAGGATTGTATTTATCGTGCCCCAAACTCAGGAACCGGCTCACTAAATTCCTGGCCTCTGAATTCAATGTCGATAGCCTCCATAGTACTCCATTTTGGCTCATAGCATCCATATGTCAGGTTCTAATCTTGGGATCCTACAAGTAGGATTTTCAGGGTGAAGTTTTTTTATGTAAAGGAGCATAACCATAAGTGTACCAAAGTCATAAAAACATCATCATCATCATCACATATTCACTATATAATCTTTAAGTAAAGCACTGGAAATGGACATACAAAATATAACCAAGAACTGAAAAGATCAGGCTCATGCTCCGGGCTCAATGTTGTTGATACGCCCTAACAACACCTGTAGCATAAATAAACACGCATAATTCTCCTATGAAGCTCAATAAAGTACATGTGTGTGTACGCAATGCATATGACAAGAATACAAATAACAAAGTACACAAAAAATGATTGAGGGCTAAGCTGCCAAGTCCATTAATGTTGTTAGCCATACCAACGTTACGCAATATAAGGCCTACGTGTCAGTATCATATGCTAGAGATGCAACACAAACATATCAATCTTCAACCAGTCCATGTATCAGTACAATTCATAACTAGAAACATTACCGAGGTCTAATACACTTCAACACTAGCTGCCGCCCATCGCGCGCATGACCAAATGAGTGGAAAAGACCTCATTATCTACCTCACCAGTGGTATGTCAATGCCCACCCGGCTCGTCGATAGCGGACCCATTTCACTAGCTGGTCATATTCAATTTAGCTTATAACCCCCCTACACCCGGCAGATAAGGTCACACCCATTTCTAACCGACCTCAACATAGTGGGAGACACGACCTACTGGTATTTGGCACTCGAGTGCTCATATTATCTACTCGATCTCGATGTTTTTCGTAGCACCCCAAATTTGGCACTAGGCTCCCATACACTGAGTACCAAGTTTGGCACACCACAAGGAAGATTTTTGGAGTAAATTTTTTTTTGAATGATAATACTTGAGCATATAGATACATGATCACATTACCAAGAAAAATGTCTTCACTATAGATCCAGTCAAATTACAAGTATAATGTTTTCCAAAAAATACACAACGTAGACATTGCCAAACCTTAGAATAAATAGATTGCATCCAAAAAGTTAAGTCCTCCAACTACTTATATCTTAAAAATTAGGAAAAAGGAATGCTTAGGCTAAAAGCCCAATGAGTACACTTGTGTGTGCATAGCAAGCATGCAGTAATAATCAAAATGCCAGAGTACTTAAACTAAGGCATGTTAACAATGTAATGTCGCATGAAGCCGAGGGAGCAAGATGCAATTTAATGCAAAAATATGCAGGTATAAAAGTCCACCTCTACAAATCCACATCACAATACAGTTATTATCACTGAAAATCACTAGGGCTTAGTATCCAGAGCAAGTTTGAAACTTATTGAATAGAGGCCTCACATACCCACCTCGTCGGTGGGGGGACCTATAGCCATGCCAATACCCACCCGGCATGCCATTAGTGGACCCATTTCAAGGGCTGGTCAAACATAACCACATTCGCTCCACATCTTCAGTTAGTCATGGCCGAACTTCTTTTCACCCAACCACATCGGTGGGAGTCAGGCCTACTATGGTCTTTGGCACCATGGTATCCATCTGGTCTTGATGAGAAGGCTTGAGGGTACCACTCAAGATTTAGAGAATTTCACCTAGGGTTCTGGGACCCTATATAAAGAAACCCAAATTTTCAGTGTCCACAAATACTACCACGATGCCACTGTTGTGATCTCGTCAATACAACCATGATGTTACTGTGGTGTTCAACCCATCACACAAGGATGTTTTGTGAAATTCAAGGATAATCTACAAGCATGTCATGTAGTATAATTGCACTCAAGTAATGCTATGCATATAAGCTATATATACATATGAGTGAGCCCTAATATCAAATGGGCTCCTCTGCCAACCTCATCCAACCTCAATCCATGCTTATCATGGAGAGGATATACATGTAACATCCACACCAAGATAAATACAAATCACAATGCAGTATCAAGTAAGCTTTAGGGACTTCAACCCAAGGACCAAGCCCGCAGTCTCTCAGACTAGATAACATCCAGACATGCTCCATTATATGCACCACTCACCAATACCCTCTACTACATGCATATGATCTCTGCATAATGTTACCATGCATTCATCCATGACGCATATTGTTCACTCCCCAAGTGCAGGGTTGTGATGTAGTAATAAACTCGGTAAGACCGAGGTCGAATCCCAAGAGACTAAAACTGTACGTTATCTAAAACTAACTAGAACTAGAACTAGAATGAGATGAAATCTAAATCAAATAAAATTTAATGAAGAATTGTGAGATTATTATCTAAAACTTAAGAGGAATCAGAGATAGGAAACTAGGGATTCAGAGGATCCACTTGTAGGGATCAGGGAGATCTTATGCCTACTTTAAGAATTATGGAAATTAACTCAACTGTCATTGATCTAGTTTTCAAGAGATGAAAGGTATATGAATTAGAATAAATTCCATCACCAAACCATGCCCAGGAGACTATGGCAAAAAATAGAATTAAACTAATTACCAACCAAGCAACATGCTATGAAAGTTAGGAAGGGTGCCGACATCCAACCATGCTCAGGAGACTATGGTGAACAACAGGGCTTCCTGACGTCATAACATCAAAAGAGAAAGGACATGCTCAAAGCCATTGCAGACCCATTGTAATTTCAGTCACAACAGACCATTAAAGACTAAAAACATTCCATTAAAAAAAATTGAAATCAACATCAGATCAGTCTTAAACAAAAGGGCACAAGCAACAAGACCCCCATCACACTACAAGCTTCACCTCTTAGCCCTAGCTAAGAGGTTTTAGCCTAACATGATGGGGTTAAACATCTCAAAATAAAATAGATAATAAAACGAATAAAAACAATCAAACTACTCTCTCTCTGGTGCAGACGGTTCAACCCAAGCCTCCACGGCTGCTTCAAAAAAAAAATTCCCTTCTCTCTCTCTCTCTCCTGTCTTCCTTTTATAGCTGAAGGAGGTCAGCCTTGCTGCCGGTTTGGAGAACCGACCATGGTAGAGGCAGTGATAAGAGTTATGCAGTAAGTAACGTGAGAACCGAACTGCATAGGAGCAAAAAACTGCACCGAGTCGTGTTTGGATTGAGTTTGGGACGCCTGACCGTCCCAAAACCTGGTTTGAGCTCCATGATTGGGGTCTTCTTGGCCTTGTGCTCCATCTAGACGGTTTGGATTGTAGAAATGATGGATGATTGTGGGCTACAACTTCCACAAAATTTTGATTTTCCCGGACATGCGTAAACCCTTACGTGGATAAGCTGACGTGTTCGGTGGGGCCACTTTGGCTGACTTTTGCGAAATCCACGCCGTCCACTAGATTTTGCTCGAAAAACCAGTTGGAGTTAACTGGTTTTGGGTTAAATTTGGTATGGCCCACGGAACGTTTCATTGCACCGTCCGTCTTCCGTTTGGATGAGAAATTCACACGATCGCTTGTATGGGACCAGAAAGTAATCATAGCTAGGGTCTTGGCCATCCTCCAGAGTAAATGGATGGGTCAGATCATCTAATGGAGTGATGGGTGGGGACCACGGTCAAAACCCAGTCTAAAGCTAATCCGTCCCTGGACGTTTTTAAAAGTTTTATTAAAAAAAGTAGGTGGGCCCACTTCTTGAAACATTATCGGAGATCTACTCTGCTCATTATCTTCATAGTAATATGTAAGCCCATGAGTCAAAGTATGAAATAAATTCGAGCTCTATGTGGACCACACCATTCACCTGTGATGACTTGCTTCTCACCGTTGAAGCAACCTCAATTCCTTACGTGCATGTATGTATATGAAATTTTAGTTATTTACAAATTTGCCACTCTCCTTTCTAGAATTGTCTGTCGTTCTTTTCTTCCTACTGCATCATCCAAAAGAAGTGAAATTTGACGACTATCCACCATTTTTCATGCTCTTTCCATCAGTTCGGTTTGGGTCCCGATCTCCCAAGGATGTCTAAGATGCTTTCTTAATGGTTATTGTCTGATCTTGTCTATCAGGTCACTTATACACTGATCCAAAGGCTGAATTTTGATGTGTACGGTTAATTTATGGTCCTCAGGCCATATATGAAGTTTCGAGCCGAACGGATGGTGGGAACCCCGTGATCTTACATTCTGGACGTCCTGCAGGCCACTTGAGCTTCAGTTTCTTAGACTTTTAACTTGTAAATCCGTCAATCTTGGTCTCTTAGGGTCCATCCCTTGCCTTGGTGCCTTCAGATCATTAAATCCATGCTTTTAGCACCATTTTCAGTCCATGCTCATAAAATCACCTTGCAACATAAACAAGATAAAAACAGGCCGTTAGACAGCATTATGTTCGTAAATCTAGGTAATAACTGGGGTCTAATATGCAATATTTGACCCTCAACACAACCCCCAACCAGCATCTTGCTAGTCCCGAGCAAGGTATGCGAAAATTAAGTTGAGATTGATATAAGAAATTCTGTAAACCCGAGTGATATTTGAAAAATAATCCAAGCATTAGAATTCTAAGATTCATGGATGTTGGGCATTACTTTCTCTTAGACTCAAGCGCATGGTAGACTTCCTAGTCAAGTTCAAAATATTAATCTCCAATTAGAAAATTTCTAAACATTGAGATCCATGGTTGTATAGTGTAATATCGACTTAACATCATTAACATTCAATTCATTATTTCATGATAGCATTGATACCCACAAGAGCATTCAGGACACCTAAAACCTAACTAAAACGTGCCTCATAAATCATTCTTTTTCTTTCTTTCAACCTTTGATTTTTTTAGTGAAAGTAATGTTAAGAAGGGGAATCAAATCCTCACCTACAGGGAGCAAACCTATGGTGAGGACTGTACACCCAGACCTTTTTCACATATCATTCATGGGGAATTAACTCTACACCTATAGGGAGCAAACCTATGGTGAGGATTATTTGCCCAAATCTTTCCAAAGGTTTCTTCTTTTCTTTTTTTTTTCTTTCTTTTCTTTAATTGATCATGATGGGTAATTTTCAAACTGGTTCCTTACATGCTTAGTGATTACCAAATTAACCCTTCAATATCAAACTGAACACTTAATGTGGAAGCAAGATGTGACATGTGAAATCATGACTCAATCAATGTATATAACTTCTAATTCTGGATTAACAATTTAAACTTAACTGCGAAATTTAACAAATACTAAATTCAAGAGTCATACATTACCAACATCACATATCTTGAAATTTTACGTGCCCTAGATGGCCGTCAAAATCACATCGAATTCACAAGAATTTTTAAAAAAATTTAAAAATTTTTACAATTTTCACAATTTTTGCTCAAGACCAAGAAAACACTGATTAGGAAACCTAATCATCCACCCCCAACCTAAAATCTACATTGTCCTCAATGTAAAAGATATAAACATGCAATACACATGGGACAACGAAAGTAAATGAGAAGTGATGAGAGGATAGTACCTGGATAACGAATCGAGAGAGATTTTTCAAGAGATCGTTGGGAGAGAGCAGGTTAGTACGAGAGAGAAAGTAAAACAAAAATAACAAAAATAAAATTCTACCTATACCACTTTCGTAGGTGCTCTCGATTGCATTTAGCGTATGCAACAAGCCTTTAAACACCTAGGTTACCCCTAGTGGACGAGTTGTGGTCTTGTGAGGGTTTACAGTAATGTTACCCACAAACATTGAATCGATCATGCCGCAAGGTTTCCCTTCCGACCAATATCTTAATAAGTTTCTCAGTAAGTTCTTCAACAGGATCATCCAAAAGCCCTTTTTGCAATAGGCTTGGGCACCCTGGAGCATGAATTTTCAGAGAGACTTATGTACCTCATAAGAAATCTTCCATTGAATTTCTTGAGGTATCCATAATTTATACAATTCACCTAAGACAGAAGAAGTTTCAACATTAGTATCGCATGGTGAATCAGAGACTACAAGTAAATAAAGTTTAGAAAACTTTCTAAGAAGTGATGTAATCTCAACACATTCCGAAGCTCCAAATTTTGGTTCAATTTTTAGCTCTTCTTCCTTTACTGGTAGATGTTTAGGATCAGGGGAAGAGAGGATTTCAGAATAAGGGTTCTCTCAGTCAGTGATGACTACCGAGATGTTGTCTCACAAGGCATCCGCTTTGTCTTTTAACATGAGATCGTTTGAAACTACAAAGTGTGCCAAGCAATCCCAAGAGTTAGGAAGTTCAGCTGAGTGTGACTTCTTGTGACTTGTGATGATCTGCGCAAAGAATCTATCATCCTTGAAAGTGGATGGAGGTACACTCTCTTGCTCCAGTCCTACACAGACAGATTAAAAATCAATAAGTGAAGCATTGATGTGATCACTCTGTTCATTGAAATTACTCAATTGAGGCATTGAATTGTCAAATGTGTGCAACTCAGATGGTGGCCTCAACTGAGTGGTTTCAAATTCCAGACATAACGGGCAACTCCTCCTTCTCCCGAATCATATCATCATTCAATTCAGGGGAGTGTTCTAAATATGTCTCACAAGAGTTGGAAGAGTCGGTTGTAAGGGATTCATTCTCCACATTTAAATCGGACATGTCAGATGAGTGGAGTAGCTCATTATGATCGACTACTTCGTATACGTCTTGATCATTGATCTGGACCAAACTTGAGAGGGATTCTAGAGAAATTGTGGCTGCACATTTAGGATCATCATCCCAATTCGCATCATCATCCAGCTCCGTGTAGTATACAGTTGGGATGGGATCGCCTTCCTCGCATTCTATTCCTAAATTCAGTTGAGGTTCAAATAAACTAACCTCCTCATCATTGAAATCATGTGTGTCATGTAAGGAAGGTGTGTCATCATCAATGTATTTAAAAGACACCAATGTATCTTCACCATTCTTTTGAACAGTTATCAAGATCGACTCATCGGGAAATTGAACCGTATGCTCATTAACAGAATCCAACTCCTCATTTCAAATTCCAGATTCTTTCAAAAGTGAATGCGGATCACTTTCCTCGCATTGTATTTCTGGATTGGGTTGTGGTTGGGATGAGCAAGCCTCCTCTATCCTGTCGAGACGCGAATTGAGTGTTTCCATTATTTCCATTATTTTTCTCATTTCCTCAAAACAAGCCGAAAAAATATTACGCTGATATGAATCCTCTTAGAACATTTTTGGTTGGATCACATGGGTAGGGGATCCAAGAGAATAATCATTATAACATGTTGTTGGTTCATTTTTCCAATTTTGATATTTTCACTGGTTATAGTCATACTGATCATAAGTGGGAGAATTTGCTGGTTGGTAATACTTATTATCACTCATGATACAATCACGCATTGTTTTCTTTTTATCGGATGGGTGATAATAATTCTCACAACCATAGTTATGATAACTCCAACACTCAAGTACTGTTTTGTTAATCTGTGGGGTGTAATTGTTCTTCTGCATATAATCACATAAGGACTTCTTAACCGGTGGATTTTTATATTCTGATCAGTTCTCGATGATAGTTTCAGAAAAGTTTTGAGACATAGGTTGATTTATATTATCATTATCCCAAAATAAGTTATTCTTCTCAGCATACTGACGTTGTCACTCATGCATATACATAATGAAACCCTTAATCTGAATTTAATCCTAAGAAAAATAGAAGAAAAAAAATCGTACAGCAATGTGAAAAGTAAGAGGAGGAGAAGTTAGAAAGATGTTACCATACTAGATATTCCTATATTAAGATCCTGCAAAATAAGACAAAACAAGTTAGTTTTTAAAAAGAGAAAGTCTAGGATTAGAAAATCTCTAAAAATAAAACTTTAATAAGAAATTAGAAAGATATCACCAAATTAGATGTTTCTATCTAAGAATCCTACAAAATAGGAAAGACAGGTTAGTTTTTAAAAAAAAAAAAAAAAAATCAGGAAAATCTAAACCTAAAACTGAAGTTAGTAAAAATCCTAATCTTAAACTAGTCCTAAAACTAATTAATTTCAGAGAATCGTAGTCGTCAGTTCTCCGGCAATGGCGTCAAAAACTTGTTCACTCCCCAAGTGCAGGGTTGTGATGTAGTAATAAACTCGGTAAGACCGAGGTCGAATCCCAAGGGACTGAAACTGTACGTTATCTAAAACTAACTAGAACTAGAACTAGAATGAGATGAAATCTAAATCAAATAAAATTTAATGAAGAATTGTGAGATTATTATCTAAAACTTAAGAGGAATCAGAGATAGGAAACTAGGGATTCAGAGGATCCACTTGTAGGGATCAGGGAGATCTTATGCCTGCTTTAAGAATTATGGAAATTAACTCAACTGTCATTGATCTAGTTTTCAAGAGATGAAAGGTATATGAATTAGAATAGATTCCATCACCAAACCATGCCCAGGAGACTATGGTAAACAACAGAATTAAACTAATTACCAACCAATCAACATGCTATGAAAGTTAGGAAGGGTGCCGACATCCAACCATGCCCAGGGGACTATGGTGAACAACAAGGCTTCCTAACGTCATAACATCAAAAGAGAAAGGACATGCTCAAAGTCATTGCAGACCCATTGTAATTTCAGTCACAACAGACCATTAAAGACTAAAAACATTTCATTAAAAAAAATTAAAATCAACATCAGATCAGTCTTAAACAAAAGGGCACAAGCAACAAGACCCTCATCACACTACAAGCTTTACCTCTTAGCCCTAGCTAAGAGGTTTTAGCCCAACATGATGGGGTTAAACATCTCAAAATAAAATAGATAATAAAACGAATAAAAACAATCAAACTACTCTCTCTCTCTGGTGCAGACGGTCCAACCCAAGCCTCCACGGCTACTTCAAAAAAAAAATTCACTTCTCTCTCTCCTGTCTTCCTTTTATAGCTGAAGAAGGTCAGCCTTGCTGCCGGTTTGGAGAACCGACCTTGGTGGAGGTGGTGATAATAGTTACGCAATAAGTAACGTGAGAACCGGACTGCATATGAGCAAAAAACTGCACCGAGTCGTGTTTGGATTGAGTTTGGGACGCCTGACCGTCCCAAAACCTGGTTTGAGCTCCATGATTGGGGTCTTCTTGGGCCTGTGCTCCATCTGGATGGTTTGGATTGTAGAAATGATGGATGATCATGGGCCACAACTTCCATGAAATTTCGATTTTCCCGGACATGCGTAAACCCTTACGCGGATAAGCTGACGTGTTCGGTGGGGCCACTTTGGCTGACTTTTGTGAAATCCACGCCGTCTACTAGATTCTGCTCGAAAAACCAGTTGGAGTTGACTGGTTTTGGGTTAGATTTGGTGTAGCCCACGGAACGTTTCATTGCACCGTCCATCTTTTGTTTGGATGAGAAATTCACACGATCGCTTGTATGGGACCAGAAAGGAATCATAGTCAGGGTCTTGGCCATCCTCCAAAGCAAATGGACAGGTCAGATCATCTAATGGAGTGATGGGTGGGGGCCACTGTCAAAACCCAATCTAAAGCTAGTCCGTCCCTGGACGTTTTTAAAAGTTTTATTAAAAAAAGTAGGTGGGCCCACTTCTTGTAACATTATCAGAGATCTACTCTGCTCATTATCTTCATAGTAATATGTAAGCCCATGAGTCAAAGTATGAAATAAATTCGAGCTCTATGTGGACCACACCATTCACCCGTGATGACTTGCTTCTCACCGTTGAAGCAACCTCAATTCCTTACGTGCATGTATGTATATGAAATGTTAGTTATTTACAAATTTGCCACTCTCCTTTCTAGAATTGTCTGTCGTTCTTTTCTTCCTACTGCACCATCCAAAAGAAGTGAAATTTGACGACTATCCACCATTTTTCATGCTCTTTTCATCAGTTCGGTTTGGGTCCCGATCTCCCAAGGATGTCCAAGATGCTTTCTTAATGGTTATTGTCTGATCTTGTCTATCGGGTCACTTATACACTGATCCAAAGGCTGAATTTTGACGTGTACGATTAATTTATGGTCCTCAGGCCATATATGAAGTTTCGAGCCGAATGGATGGTGGGAACCCCTTGATCTTGCATTCTGGACGTCCTGCAGGCCACTTGAGCTTCAGTTTATCGGACTTTTGACTTGTAAATCCGTCAATCTTGGTCTCCTAGGGTCCATCCCTTGCCTTGGTCCCTTCAGATCGTTAAATCCATGCTTTTAGCACCTTTTTCAGTCCATGCTCATAAAATCACCTTGCAACATAAACACGATAAAAACAGGCCATTAGACAGCATTATGTTCGTAAATCCAAGTAATAACTGGGGTCTGATATGCAATATTTGACCCTCAACACATATACATGTATACGTGTGTGTAGATGTAGTATGCATAAATATCCCAAGACCAGCTAAAAATTATCACGGCACCAACTAGGAAAAACAGTGGTATGATATGCACTCCCCCTCATGATCATGAGCTATGTGAGTGTTCACTCCTTCCACATCACAAGCATACACCAATCACAAAATATCACAACTAGGATCAATCCATCACTCGATACTAATCACATGGTCGGAACCGCATACTATGTCACCACAACAAGCTATATATCAAACACGTGCAAGGCATACACATACAATAACATGTATTAAGTCCACATGTAAATATCCAAAACTATTTGAAAGCTAGACCATATCACCGACATATTCATTCACGGTTAAGAGTTAAATGGTCCACCCCATCAGCCCCATGGTAAGTGAGGCATAGGTACCACGACACCATACAACATTAGGCGCACTTTCGATGACTCAGGGCAATGCATATGATGGTCCACTTAGTCCTTAAGTTCACTTGATCACCATCTAAACATGTGAACCTAAGCTAGCATTTCCATACACATATAATCATCTCATCCAATAACACATACATCATCATCACCACATGTATCACATCACATAATTACCGCACATCTGTCATTACCACATGCATAGCTCGATTGCTATCCAACCCCTCAACATGTCTACTATCCTTCCAAGAAGACTAAGGCCCAGTTCATCACCACACTTGAATGGGATGATTAGTGGGTCGTTGTATCCTATCCCCCTCACCCCCATTTTTGCTTATCGATTGACCCACTTGATCTCCACAATCGATCCATTCAAGGGCTCAATCATAATTCATTCACAAGGACCAAATGCAGCTTGGCACAAACACATCATAAGGAGTCTCATGCATTTGCCAAGAGACCTAAAAATAGGATTAATACACCTGCCACTAACTGGCCCATAGGCATGTGCTTAAGGTGGGCCTCAAGGCTGGCAAGCCCACCATTCTAATGTCAACGAGAACACATAATTATGGACCACAAAGTGGTCTCATACCATCAACAAGTTAGGGAAAATCAATCATCCTGACACACACCTCAAGTTCACATGCCTAAGAGCCTATGCAATTAGTATGGTTCACAAGTCCAAGTGGCCAAACAATTATCATAAGTCTTCATCATCTCGTAGTCACTCAATTATCATAAGTTCATATGATCGAGTGGCCACACAAATGACACTCTACTCACTATAATTAAGGATCCAAGGTCATATGGTTACTTGTTCTCACTATGTCATAACTCACATAGCTAGGTGGTAACCACTTTATTAAACTTTCCCATTGTCAGGCGGCCAATGCCATAATTTCATATGATTTAGCAGACATACAATTAGTAAGGGTGTACACGAACCGAACTAGCTCGGTCAACTCACTTGACTCGGCTCAAAAAAGCTCAACTCTGCTCGATTCAAAACTGAGTTTGATCCGAGTCAAGCTAGTTTTTAGAGCTCGAAAAAGTTTTCGAGCCAAGTTCAAGCTAGCTTGAGCTCAACTCAACTCGGTTCGATATATAACTTGAACTCGGCTCGACTCAGTCTGGTAGTATAAAAATTTAAAAAAAAAAAAACCTAAATCTCTACTTTACCATTTTTCTTTTGTTTGAAAACAACCAGCCCGCCCGACTAGCAACCCTAGAGCCTCTCTCTCTCTCTCTCTCTCTCTCTCTCTCTCTCTCTCTCTCTCTCTCTCTCTCTCTCTCTCTCTCTCTCTCTCTCTCTCTCTCTCTCTCTCTCTCTCTCTCTGCTTGACCAATGACCTTACAACCTTTCTCTCCACTCAACCAGCAACCCTATGATTAGCCCGTCGTCATCGCCCTGCTCGGCTGCCTGTCCATCACCCTGCGTTGTCCAGTGGTCCCTGCCCTGCCTAACCATCTGTTACTCACCTGCTTGTCCTCCTCCTACCCTGCCCAGCATTTACAATCTACTACTCGCCCTCCTGCTGCCACTCGCAAGTCCGGCTATCACCCTGCCCTGATCTGCCCTGCCCAGCGGTAAGCACTCTGTTTTAAACAAGAAACAAATGCATTCGATTTGGGAGATTATCTTATTCAAATATCATAGAGAGAGTACATCAAGAACAATCATTATATTATTAATAATGGATTCATTTACATCCTCGAATATCCCTTGATTCTGAGATAGATTTTTTGAAATACAATAAATTTACAAAGTTTGAATATTGAATCTAAATATCAAATCTAATAGCACTGTGACTTCTGATTTGATCATCTCTTTAAAAGGATTATTGTGCCAATTAGATCATCTGATTTCTCTTTTTAAAGCTTGTACAAAAGGAGAACTGGACCTTGGTCATTTTGACAGCATTTCAGCTTTCATCATTATTGACTGCACAGTCTGGTTACTTGGACCCACGCAACTGATATGGTTTGCGCAAACCCTAGACTTCTCTTCAATCCTACCTTCAATCTTCTCTACAACTCTGCACTCTTGCCAAAAGCTTCAATCCTCCCAAATGAGAGGGGGAGTGGGGTATTTATAGACCTCCACACGTTTGAACTCTTGATCTTCCTGCCATGGGACCCACCTTTCATCCATTCTGACCAATTATGGACAACAAGTTTTGAAATTAGTTGCATGAACCCACACAACTGGTGTCACTAGTTGTACGAACCCAGGTAACCAATATGGTTTGTCTAAACCCATGCAAACCCCCTTAAAAGATACTCATTCTTCTTCATCTTCTATTTTCATCTTTCTTTTTAATATTTATCGCCTTAGGCTTCAATTCTTTCTTCTCTTTTTTATGCCTCAACAGATGCCCCCTTGATCCTTTATTTGTTTCTCCATAAATCAAAGAATCAGGATTAATCTTACCCTAAAATAGTTTGTGCGGACCCTCGCAACCAACACCCATGTACTGTAATCGGCCATGTCTACAATGAATACTCCGAACTTCCACTCATTCTTCACTCGCCGCACTTGTAATGAAACTCCGTCTTTCCATTTCATCTCCATGTAACCAACTTCATTTGCGCAAACCCCAGCAACAGGTTTCCTGTTCGCACAAGGCTTCTGATCGTTGAGCTGCTCCACGCAAAGAACTTTGATTGTGCGAGTTTGCACAACCAACACTTAGAGAAAAAAATTTAAAACTTTAACTTTTTCCTTTTTCAAATATCCTCAAGACTTAAACCTTTTTCACCATGGCCCGCTTTAAGCGAACATTTCATGCCATTGACCCTCATACTACACAACCCTCTCAGCAAGATTTGCCAAACTCATCTTCTTTTCATACTTTCAATCCTTCTCCATCCCCTGTCCAAATACAACCAAAGCGTACGAAGACCACTGCCCGACTTCCTACTTATTTCAAGGAGCCTGTGCTCTCGACCTTTGATTTTTCTTATTGTATCTCCTCATTGTCGTCTCCCATTTATCAGGCAATTTCAATGGGAGACATAGAACAACCTCTGAAACACGGTTGCGAGTACGACCAGGATGAATGGCTGAAATCAACCGCCCATATACATACTGACAGCCAAAGACCTACCCGAGAAGATACGCCTCCCACCTCTCGATTGAAGAAAACTCATCGTAATAAGGCTGAAGAATTTTAAGAGAAGATAAGGGAACATAATAAAAAGAAGCTCTATAACTCGTGGGAAATGATCGAAGTAATCGAATGCATCATGAAATTTGATAATCTGCATTCAGAGGGATGACCATTATTCCTCTCAGTCTTCATCATCATCAATCTATGCTTGACTGCGAGCCAACAGATCATATGGATGGGGAGAGACTAATGTATACTTCTTCCTGGACGTTGAAAGAACCGCGCATCCTTGAGGGGATCTTGTTAGCGCACAAGTCATGGCAATGAATCGGTGATGTTTACCCAATGAATTTCCCCGTCCCTTCTCACAATCCCCACAGCCTATTCCCCACATACTTTTATGAGACGGTCTAATAGCGTTTCTGAGACTGTGAGCCTCCATGGGGGCCAGAAGAATTTCGGACGAGGGGTCTCTTTACTTCGCACCATTATTAGATTGGGCGGAAGCTATCTTGACCAAATACTCGAATATGCTGATTAAGATAGTCTTGTGTAATGCCATAGAAGTTATGTCCCAGTACTTCTATAGAGAACCGACTGTGATAAAAGGTTTTCTCGACTACTGGTCTCCCACCACCAATTATTTTCATTTGCCAGTGGGTGAAATGAGCATCCCACTCTAGGATCTCCACCGAATCGCGAGCCTTCCATTAACAGAGAAATTCTACGATGAGTTTGTCCTAACTAATAAGGAGTTGGCATTTGTTTCTTCACCTAACCGGAAGCTTTCCATCTCAGAAACCACTATCGAACTTTTTAAGGAAATGTCAAAATTTTTGAACATACACAAGATCTCTCCTTTGCAATGGCTTGCGCACTTTTCTAGGGCCCTCATGTAATTTTAAGTCCATAAATCAACCGTTTTCTTTAATTACACCCTTTCTCACTCACTTTTTACTTCTCTTGCAGATTCTGCAATTGTTATTCTCCAGAGTTATTGAAGCTTCGTGCCAACATCAAAGAGCAAGTAGAGTACAGTCTATATGGGGAGCTTTCTACCTTCTTGGCTTATTGGCTAAACATCATGGCACTTCTCAATTCGAAATGGGCAGATGTTATTCACCTTATGGTCTTTGTCATTGCTGGTGCCTTGTCGGAAGGCCATAAACATTCATTTTCACCTTCAGTTTTATGCTCTATCTATAGAGCCCTTGGGGAAATAGCCACATATGTCAAGAACCCTACCATTGGAGCTTCTTCAGCTTATACTCCATGGCATTATATTACTGACTGGATGGGGTCTACTTTCCTTGGACTTTTGAAGCCCCAGAGAAAGTCTACGTTCATCCTTTGCATCTTCCACTCTGGTTCTTTTAGCAAAAGGCTATGACAAAAAGATCATAAAACTGGGTAGCCAACAAGATTCGGGACACTGATCAGATTGATTTCTTTCAATTTTGCCTTTATTGCTATATCGAGGATACTGATATGGTAGATACCGCAGCACTCATTACAGGGGAAAGGGCATTCTTCCTCTCCATATGCTCTTGTAGTTTACCACTGCAGGAAGGAATAAAGTTTTGGAGAGAGTTGTACTATCCCAGTCATTTTGCTCATCAGTATGGTTTTGACCAGGCTGTTCCAGAGGACTGTGGATTAGTTACCAGGAGAATGCATTGTTCTGGCAGTGGTCCTTATAATTGGGTCATGGTATGGAAACAACTACTAGGCAGTCGTGTCGATTCCACTTTCGTAATCTTAGGTTGTGATCATATAGTCTGTACTTCTTATAGCTGGATGCGATGGTGGGATCACTAATCATATTTAGCCAATAATCATTTGCCAGTAGATGAACCCATCTGGCTTTCCCGCCCAGGTAAAGAGGTAGGATGCTCGAAGACGGAATTGGCTATATACCCAAGAAGAGTCGCACACCTTTTCACAGCCAGATTTGTAGACAAATATCTTTAGAAGATCCAATTCGTGAAAAAAAGGCTATCAATACCTTGGAAGGCTAGATTGCACACAGGGTTGTGCGAAAATTGAAAAAATCCCTCGCGACTTCACTAATCGGGCTGCAGATGATGTTGTAGGAACATCTTCTCCCATTCCAGCAAACACCACTAGAGCTCAAGATGAACCAACTCCTTCTTCACAGCCTACTCCTCCAAGCTTATCTTCTCCTATGACTAGGTCTTGGGCACGCTTGCAAGCGTTGCCATCAATTCCTCAAGAAGGGGGTAGCCAAGCTTCTCCATCTTCTTTGATTCCAGTTAATAAAGACTTTCAACAAGAAGGTAGTCGAGCTTCTCCCTCTAAAAGGAAACAAGTTATGATTGAAGAAGTCGACGAAGAAGATTTAGGGGATGAAAATTAAACCTCCTCATCTGAAGGTACTACTTCTGCTGAATACGAAGATGATGAAGACGATGAAAATGATAAAAATGATGATGATTTCGAAGAAGGAGAAGTTGACATCGATGGTGAGGAAGATGTCATTGCAGAGGGTACTGACAAAGAACATCTCCCACCAACCTCTGAGACTCTTCCTAGTACCAATATTCCTACAAAGACCCCTACAGTAATAGAGGAGGAAGAAGATGAGCCTCTAGATTACGGAGAATATGGATATTCACCAAGTAAAGAATTTTCTCCATCTTTTTTTTCAATTTTATATATATATATATATATATATATATATATATATATATATATATATATATATATATATATATCTTGCAATAGTTATCTCATTATGATTATATTTTTATTTCAGGTGCTTATATTGTCAATGCTAGGATGGGTGATACTCCTCCCGCAGATCTTCCTTCGACTGCACCAGTGATTTCACCAAGGGTTCCACTGGTTCCTCTAGTGGCACCAAAAGCGATAGCTCATGAAATTATTTTTCAAGTGGAGACCACTAATCTACCAACTCCAATTACCAGAGATTCGAGTACGAATGCTAGAGCACCTTCTTTTGCTGATATGTTAGGAACTGGTCCTTCTCTTATCCAGGAAGTTCAAACCCCTGTCAGCCGTACTACTGCAGCAGGTATATATATATCGATTACTTTATGAAATTTCCACATCCTCTAACCTTGTTATCATTATCCTAATTTCTTTTCTTCTTTATATTACAGGAACTCCTCCTCGTAGTGGTGCGGCAAGCTCTGAATCTGTAGCCACTGCGTTTAAACTATTGTCTTTTGAGAAGATTTCTACACATAAAATTCTTTTGATGAGGAATTTTATGTCAACGATAGTTCATATTTTCAAGGATCCTGAGCAATGGTCGGATTTGGACATCGCTATCGAAATCCTAAAAAGCACTGTAAGGATGGCGAAGATTAATATTTCCACCCTACGTGACTCTCTTTTCAGATTTCGTAATTTAATAATTTCTCTAGCATCAGCAGAAAATGTCACCATCGCTCCTGAGATATTGGAACAGGGGAAACAACTAGCTCTTTCCAAGGAGAAGGCTTCCCTCATCACTTCTACTATTTCAAAGTTTAATTAAGAACAATCAACTCTTCAGGAACAGTTGAAGGCTTGTGCTGATGACAAGATCATTATTCAGAACTACATAGTTGTCCTAAAAGAGGAAATCTTGTAGCTGGAGTTGAAAGATCATTCAAAGGAATCAACCATGAAGGAGATCGAAGAGAAGATGTGAATCAGTATTCAACCTACTGATGCTAAGAAATCTGAATTATTCAGAAATGAAGAGATAATCACATCCCTGAAGAACAAGCTAGCTGGAATTCCTGATCAGGCAAAGATAATTCTCGAAGAAAAGTCAAAGTTGAAAGTTCCTTGGTTTGTTAATTAGCGTGAGCATTGAGTCAGCTAGACAAAGGAGCCCCATAGGAACATTGATCAAGCATTTGCCTCAACAGGATGTATGCCCGAACTCGGCACAGGTAAATCTTAGACTCACATCCCATGTCCCAAAACACCAGGTGTATAAAACCCTTAAAATTGAATAGAACACCTTAGGATTTTTGGTTAGAAAACTTTTTTCACATTTAGGAAAATCCTTAAGTTTTCTACCTTTATCAATTTATCGACAAGGGATTCGATGAAATTGAATGCTATTGTCGATGTCCTCGAAGCACACTCGATCTTATCGAAATGAGGTCTTAAGTTGTTTAGCAACCACAAAGGTATCTGGACTGAATTATTGATGAATTGATGGAGTCATCGATATCATCGAAATTTGAATCTGGAGTCCATCGAGCCGACTCGATAAAATCAACATCTGGTCTGTTTGTGTATAAAATGCTCCTAAGGTAAATCTTATGATTTTCAATGCATCGAAGAGCTCCTCGATATCCTCAGAATTCAAATCTTGATGATATCGGCAGACCTTCGATAATATCAGATTGGGACACAAATCTATCCAGCAAATTTTCAGGTTATTTTTTCTTGGATCGAGAGTCACTCGATAAAATTGATATTCAAATATCGATCACATCGAGGCAAGGTCAATGTCATCGAAAGTGGACATAAACTATACAGTAAGCTTAAAAGAAAATTTCTTGGAATTATCGATGAATCGACACTGTCATCGATATCATTGACATTCAAATTCCGATGCTATCGAGTGAGGCTCGAACATATTTTAGACCTGAAATATTTCAAAGGCAAGTGCTCTCACATTTTTAAATGTCGAGGAATCGAACATCGTGTCGATGAAATCGGAGTTCAAAATTCGATGACATCGACGCACATTCGATTTCCATGGCAAGTTGGCAAAGGGTTTCAAAAGCGTTTGATAGTTGAGTTCATGTCATCGAGTGGCCAGTCGATTCTATAAAGAGTATATGCTCGATGATATTGACCCTGCTCGATGATATCGAACTCTGTCAAAAATATGACCCTTTTATATCTATTAGAACCTTTTGCCTATTTAATGAGAGCTTGCCCTTGTTTGTTTGTAGAGAAAATAGAGAGTGCTACAGTGTGTTTAACCCCAGATCATATACCCTATGCCTTTTCTCTCATGGGAGTCCATCCTCCAATCCACCCCCATCATTGACATTCAATAGAGTAGATTGGGGAATGAACTTCCACATTCAAGGATCCTTCAACTAACATCTTAATGGCAAATCATTAAGCTGGAATGTCTTAAATGCATAGATGAATGGAATCTCTCTATCTCCCTTATAGGAAAACATTTAATAGAGTAGGATTCCATCATAACCTTGACCCAACCCATCACCTTATATTGGTACATCTTCTGAGTTGCAGTTCAAGGGAGCTGAAGATTCTTCGTCATCAAAGGAGGAGATCTTCATCAACATGCTAAATGGAGCTCATCTACTTATCTGTAAGTCATTAGAGTGTAGAGGACCCTTGTGATCATTCCTTCTGTAGGACTGGGTCTAAGGTGTTTCTCGCCCCTTTCAAGTCCTCATAGGAGTCCTCTAGCGGGAGTGTACGTGGGGGTGCTTCGTATTGACCGTTACTCTGTGGAGAGCATAAACTCTTAGGTCCTTGTGTATGTCATTGACCTGTGTGGTCTAAAACTCGGGTACTTTGTGTTGACCCTTGCTCATGGGAGCATAAACTGGTGAGGTTCCTTATGTAGATCCTTAGCCTGTGTGGCCTAAAAGTCGGGTGCTGTGTGTTGACCCTTGCTCATGGGAGCATAAACTGTGTCGTGTAGACACGTTATGTCAGCCTAAGTGTAGGTTGTACTAGTGAGAGGTGAACCTGATTTAAAACCTCTGGTTTGAGGTGAACCTATTGTGAAACCTCCGTTAGTGAAATCCGGTACACTCAAGGGTTGAGTGCATCTGCCGAAAGTGGAGTAGACAAGTAGTCGAACCACTATAAAATAACTGTGTTTGAGATTGATATTTTCTTTAATTGATTGTATGATTTTCCTAAATGCTTTTGAATATATTTATCTGAGATCACACCTCACACACGGTTACATCCATCATAAACTATGATTTGCATTTTGTCCATCTTTCAAATAGTGTTATGACTGGATCCTCTATTTAGCTTGGAAGCCATTAGAGTTACTTTGAAAAAAACTTGATATATGCATATTTGTCTTAAGAAAAGTTTGATAGGATTTTAAATTAACATAAAATATTAAAAAGTCCTATTTAACCCCCCCCCCCCCCCAGGACATATTGGCATATTACCACTTCAACTAAAGCGGTCATTACCACAATTTCAATTAGTATCAAAGAGGGTCTCTCTTAAGGGCTTCACCGCCTAGAGAGTGATCTTGACTAAAGTTGGTAATATGGTCACAGGAGAGGACTCATCGGTCACTAGACCTCCAGTACTTGATGGATCAAATTATGCATACTGGAAGGTTAAAATGCATTACTTTCTGAGATCTTTGGATCATGATGATTAGGATATAGTTAAAAGAGGATATGTGCCGCCAACTGATCAAATCGTACTTAAAAATGGCACGACTATCACTAAACCAAAAGCCAAAGAGATGTGGACAGCATTCGATAAAGAAAAACAAACCTCTGAAGCTAAAGCTATGAATGTTATCTACTATATTGTGTCCCAAGAAGTTTTTAATCAAATCAGTATGTGTGAGACAGCCAAAGAAGCATGGGACTTGTTGGAAACAACCCATGAAGGAACAAGCACTATGAAGAGATCCAAATTGTAACTCCTAACATCACAGTTTAAAAGTCTCAAAATAGAAGAGAATGAGACCTTCATGGAGTTTTTCACAAAACTGAACATCATTTACAACTCCATGGGTGGATTGGGTGAAAAAGTTCATGTCCTAAAAATCTATAGAAAAATACTGAGATCACTATCGGAACGATTCAATTCAAAAGTAACAACCATTGAAGAATGTAGAAACATGGATGAAATGAAAGTAGAAGAACTTAGGTTCCCTATAAATATTTGAACTACTCTTCAAACAATCTCCTAAACCCAAAAATACCATCCTCAAAACTTCAAAGAAAACTACAAATGATGAAGATGAAAGTGAAAGGCAAAATGAATATGAGGAAGTGGCTTTGTTGGCATAACGGTTCAGAAAATTCTTTCACAAAAATCGTGGCCGACCATTTAAAGGAAGACAGCTGGACAACAAAAATCCTACAAGTAAATTGGTAAAAAGACCAAGGAACCACAATGCTATACCTGTCAAAAGTTTGGACACCTATCCACTGAATGTCCAAATAGGAAAACTAAAGGAAAAGCGATCACTGCCACATGGGATGATACTGAAGAGTCAAACTCTGAATCCGGTGACCTAGAGAGCGATGAAGACCAGAAATCTTTGAAAATTCTTATGGTCTCTACTGCTTCAAACATTCCCATTGAAACTGAGAACGTTAAAGAACCTCAAGCCACTAAATCATTTTCATTGGATAATAAGGAAACTGAGAAAGAGGAAGAAGAAATTGAGCATCTAAAGAATGAAAATCACACACTTAGGTTTGATGCAAAACACTCCAAGAAGTCAGTTAAACTGAGTTACAAATTCTCCCAAAGTAGTGAAAAATTAGAGAAACTCTTAAGGATGGGAAGACCTCAAAAAGACAAGAGTGGTTTAGGATATGACAAGTCCAAAACAAAATGCAGAAATAATCACCAATATTAGAAAAATTAGCTGCACCAGGAAGTAAAAAAAAAAAAAAAACAACTCCTGTCTGTCATTTATGTGGAGATTCTGGCCATTACAAATTTGAATTCATATCTCCTAGGTGGACTCAACTCAATTCTGGTCAAAATCATACTAATAGATACAGACCAACCAGTAGAATACAAAATGTCAAGAGTCCACATAAGAATATGGCTAGAAATAATACACATTCATCACCACTCAAAATGAAGGAATTATTGACTCAGGTGGTAGAATTAAATTAGAAAACTAATGAATTTGTAAGTCAAGGAAACATGATTCAGTTACCCAACCTGATTAATGGAACACAGACTACCCAAGTAAGAAATTCTATCACAAAATGGGTAGTGAAAGAGAAGAATAATTGCCTTAATGCCCACTCAAATCATATAATTGGCAATGATGCCAAGTGGTACCTAGATAGCGGGTGCTCCAGACATGTCACTGGTAACAAATCCCTCCTCACAAGTATTCAAAACTTGATGGTAGTTACCTATGAAGATGGAAGCACTGCTAAGGTAATAGAATGTGGAAACATAAAAGGAATGGAATTGCTCAAACATGAGAATGCTCTTTGTGTAAAAGGATTGGCTCATAATCTTTTAAGCATTTCTCAAATATGTGACAACCAACATGTAGTCATCTTTGACAAACAAAAGTGCAAGATTTTGGATCGATCAAGAAAATCAATTATGGAAGGCCTTCGCACCAGTGATCATTGGTATGTCATTAATGGCATTGGAAAGGTTATTCCATATGCTTAGCAACGATTAAGTCTGAAACGTATGCCCAGGTCAAGTATCTAGATCTGGATGGCTGTTGAAATGATGCAATTTTGATGATTCTCATGATACATCTGAGGTCTCTACACATCAAATTTCTTTTACATTCTGATGTTTATGATTTTGGATGGCACAACTTTTGTGCAAAATTTGATATGTATACTAAAGCTGACATGAAAATATTTGAAGATATACAAGATTTTTGAAAAACTGGTGATAACATTCTTCTCCTCGATAAGTGTATGTCAATCTCATCGGTACTGCATCAATTTCATCGATGACCTTGGAGAATCTGAAACGTCGGGACGATTGGTCTGCCCTATCAATATCATCAAAACCTTGTTCGATGATATCAAAGGTCACCACTCTATAAAAGTCAGGCAAACGGAAAAAGAGTTTCACTTGTCCATCTCATTTTGGTGTTGTATCTCCTAAAACATTTTTCCTTATCTTGGCTAGTTGTCAATATCTAGAATCCAACTCTCCTTTCATTCAAAGCAGAAATGTCTAAAGACAAACGTCTAGTTCCACTACAAAGTGCCTTAACTGAGCGCAAGAAATGTATGAAAAATACAATTACCTCATCTTCATTTTCAGACTTAGAAATCGTGGCGGAACGAGTTGTTCATAGTAAGTGCATTGAACCCTTTGGGATCATCAATCTCTTGGAACTAATTGGGTGGGGAAATATTGTGAATTTTGGAGGAGGATTTCAGTATGATCTTGTACATCAGTTTCTGAACTTAAACAACAATGTTGAAAATAATCCCCCACTCATTTCAGTCACTATCATAAATAGGACTGAGCACATCACCCCTAGACTGAGAAGTCGTCTGGATGGTGTAGAAGTCACTAGGATACCTATAATGAAACAGAATATGAACGGTCTTGGATTATGGGGAGAAGTTACTTGAGCATTATCTAACGGTGCTACAATACCCAGAAATGTAAAGAATGTTCTTCATGTTAAGCATCTCAATCCCATCTATAAAATTCTTATCCCTGTGAAGTTTCTGGCAACAAGCTTTCTCCATACATTCTCAATATTTTGTATGATGATCATCAAGGCATTCAAGTGTGTCTACCCACTCTTCTTCTACAACGATTGCTTCGTGTAACTACAGAAGAATACATCACTGCACTTCCATTTTCATGCCTTATGTCCAAGCTTTCCCGTTAGATTGGGTTGCCTCCTACTGATGATCTCCCGCACCCTTGTGCCTGGTTCAACTACAAAGACATTTGCAACTCGAATATCATTGACAATGTGTTTCATGGTGGTACAACCAATCCAACCTCGGGCAAGGGAAATCCTGTGCACAGCCCCGACTTCATCAATATCATTAAGGCCGTCACAGAACAAGACATTGTGCAACATCTTCTAGATGGACAATCTCACATGATGAAATGACTTGACAACTGTGAAGCCTATCTTTCAAAGATTAAGCACATGGTGATGGCTCTGCAACGTACTAAAAAACAAATTCTTCATAATCTGTAGTGTGTAGTGTGTCCTTTCTTTCATCACATACCTAGAGTATCCATGGAGTGCCTAGGGCATAAATATCGTTTTAAATGTCCTACGATCGTATGAGTGTATGTGATGAATTACTAACTTGTAAAGTCTGATAAGATCCTTTTTGGTTGAGATATCCTCTGAGTGAGGAACATACTTCCTTTTATGCCCGCGGATGGGCTAGATACTTGTGTTTGTTTTTGGGTGCCTATGGATGGGCTTGGCTTTTATTTTGGTTTGGGATGGATGTTATACTACTGCCAACCTTGGGCAGTACATATTTTGGATAATATGCTTCATGGTTGTTTATAATTCATGAATATTTACTGCCATGCTTATTTGGTATGCTTTCTGGTCTATCTTGAATGATAATATCAACTGTGTATCTTCTTTCCTGCATATTCCTTAACTGATTTGTGATGTTTTCTCTTTATATCCATACTAATAGGGTCTATTCAAATCACTGATCTCCTTGCCCTAATATGCATAAATGCTTTCTACAAAGAGATGTTCTTCTACATCTATCTATTCTGCTTATGCTATCTGAATTTTGGTTCTCCCATATGCTTCAACTTTAGTCAATATCTGTTATTATATTATCCTTTGCCAATGAGTGATAAAAAGGGGGAGAACAAATCCCACACCCTTGTGGACAAAATTGTGTGTGTTTGTGAATGGTGGTGCAGGTGTTAGGGGGAGTAGTTGTAAGAAGATAGGGGGAGATTGCTGTTAGGGGGAGTAGCTACTGAATGACATAGTCATCTGTGTGTATAAACTAGATAGCCTTGTAAAATTGTGTAAAGTCCATGTACACACAATTTATGGTGTTTGTTTAGAAGTTGTTCTAGGGTGTTTTAGTTTTTTGTCACGTAATTGACAAAGGGGGGGATTGAAAGTGCCCTGATTTGTCAATTAGCGTGAGAGTTGAGCCAGCTAGACAGAGGAGCCGCATAGGAAGATTGATCAAAGCATCTGCCTCAATAGGATGTGTGCCCGAACTCGACACAGGTAAATCTTAGCCTCACATCCCATGTCCCAAAACACCAAGTATATAAAACCCTTAAAATTGAATAGAACACCTTAGGGTTTTTGGTTAGAAAAAATTTTTCACATTCAAGAAAATCCTTAAGTTTCTTACCTTTGTCAATTTATCGACAAGAGGTTCGATCAAATCGAACCCTGTTGTTGATATCCTCGAAGCATACTCGATCTTATCGAAATGAGGACCTAAGAGGTGCAATAACCACAAAGATATCTGAACTGAATTATCGATGAATCAATGAACTCATTGATATTATCAAAATTTTAATCTCAAGTCCATCGAGCCGACTCGATAAAATTGACATATGGTTTGTTTGTGTCCAAAATGCTCCTAAGGTAAATCTTGTGATTTTTGATATATTGACGAGCTCCTCGATATCCTCAGAATTCAAATCTCAATGATATCTGAAGACCTTCAATATATCGGATTGGGACATAAATCTATCCAGTAAAATTTTAGGTTATTTTTTCATGGATCGAGAGTCACTCGATAAAATTGATATTCAAATATCGATCATATCGAGGCAAGGTCGATCTCATCTGTAAGACCCATATCGTAGTCCGTACTGTTCCATTGACTACCGCGATCCTTCCCGTCGAATTCCGTCTATCCATAACGTATAATCGACATTTGCACGCGACCCTAAGTCGTATCCTGTAGATTTAAGTCCGGCTTAATCCAAGACTTATACCATTACGACTACACAGTCGTCGCGGTTCCAATGCCCCGACTCATGCACCGATCCGATACCCAGACGAGGAGATGTGGGCCCGCATCCAGTTCGAGGAAAATACTGTGCGTTTACAATCCCAAGAGAATCTCTACAACATGTCCCATCAATCCATCAATCAATCAATCAACCCACCAATCAATCAATCACCTCATGTCAAGTACACATCACCTTTCACCCATCCCAAGCAACCACCAAGTCAACTCTTTCTCACCCTCTCTCTTACACAACCATACTTGTCAAGTACACATCACACATCACTCACCCTTTCACCCATCACACCCATCCGTCACTTTTCTTACAACCCCTTCTCTCTCTCTCTTTCTCAACACACCATTCCCCAATCAAATAAGAGAGCTCACGTCCAAGCTCTTCCATGTGAGAGAGTGCATGTGTGTGGTCCACTTTTCTCATCCTAAATCCATCATCCTAACCACTCAACCTCATCTTCCACCATCAAAGTGAGACACAAGGAGATTGGCTTTTCAAAGGACCGAGAAGATCGAAGGTGGGTGCTTCTATAAGCTAGATTTTCATATTTTTATGATGGGCCAAGTGAGGCCTACCGATCAATGGTATGGATCTCTCTTTGGACCCTAAGATGTGGCCAATGGACCACCTTGATCCTCATGATCATCCCCATGATGGGGCCATTCTCCATGGACCCCATCATGGTGTTTATCTTCTTTGCATAAATAGGGTCATCTAGACCGTACATTTTGGTGGAGAAAGGATCTCCACCGTTGATTTCGAATCGGTGGGCCTATATGTATTGGGACCCACCTTGATTTATGTTGTAAACATGGAAGGGAGGGCCCATAGTGCCGGGGTCCCTCCATCACGTCGACCTCCCTCCTTCTCTCTCTCTTTCTCTCTCTTTCTTTTATTCTTGTTGAGTGATGATGTAATGTGTGACCCACTTGGATGGACCCCACCTTAATGTACATTATATCCATACCACGCATCCATTTGGTGGCCCATCTGAGCAAGGCCCACCTTATGCATGTGTATGCCAAGACCGTCCAGCGTCTAGGGACGCTGGACGTGGAAAGAAAACACAAATATTAGCTTGGTTATACAAGCTTTTGTGGACCGCTTGTGGTAGGCCCCACCTTGATGATTGGATTCAATCCCACGCCGTCCATCCTATTTACCAGCTCATTTTAGGCGTTTGAGCGAAAAGTGAAGCCGATCCAACTTTCTGGTGGGCCATACCTTAGCAAACAGTGATTTTCACCGTTTAAAGTCACTTAAATCTTTCTACGTGCCAAAACATACCCAATATTGGGCTTGATGGGTTGGTAATAGACTGTAGAAGCCATTGGGTGAGTCGGATTCGCCTGTTGTGGGCCCTACCACGAAAAAATCATGAAATTTCATATTTAAAAAAAAATTGCATGCAGCAGACGCTGCTACTGTCAGAGACGCAGGCAGCACCTGCTGCTGATGGGCGGGCGGGCGGGCAGAAAACAAGGGACCCACGGCCCCTGCCGGTGGGCCCACCATGATGTATATTTGATATCCACACCGTTCATCAGTGCGCCACTCCCTGAAGTGGACCCACTCTAAAAATCAGCCTAATGTAGGTCTCAGGTGGCCCTCATCACAAGAAATAATGGGGTCTAATGACTGCCATTAGACCCTTTTTTGGGTCACCACAAAAGTTTCAGAATCGATATGAAATTTTTTTTAACTCTTCATCCAAGTCTGTGGACCTTATCAATGGTTTGGATGACGTTGTAACATTATGGTGGGGCCCCACGTCGACCACAGTGATGTATGTGTTTTATTCACACCGTCCTAGTACGGGACGGTGGAACCCACTGTGGTGCATGTGTCCTTTCCACACCGTTCACTGCTGTGGACGGTGCATCCCACCATGATTTTTGTGTTTTATCCACACCTGGACGGGTGGGACCTACCATGATGCATGTGCTGCATCCAATCGTCCATCCATTCTAAAAGCTCATTTTTTATGGCGTGAGCTAAAGAATGGGGCAGATCTAAAGTTCAAGTGGACCCCATCATTTTAAGTAGTGGTTAACGACGCCCACCATTTAAAAATCCCTAAGGGCCATAGTAGCTTCCCATTAAGTTGATGTTTGTTTCCCACTTCATCTATCAATATGTTAATTTATGAATGGGTTGGATGGGAAACATATTTTTTGTGGTGGGCCTTAGAAATTTTAATGGTGAAAATCATTATCCTACTTATATTTAGGGTGTGGCCCATTTATGTATGCATGGGGCCCATTGGTATGGCCCATTTGAAGTATACGTAGGGCCCATTGGTGTGGCCCATTGATTTATATAAGGCCCATGTGATGGTGCCCATATGAATGCACTTGTGGCTATCCGTGGAGGCCCATCTTGATGCATTTGTAGCCCATATTTATGGCCCATTGTTGAGGTCACCTTGAGGTGTATGAGGCCGTTGTTGAGGCCCACCTTGTTATGAATGTAAGGCCCATATTATGAGGCTCACTGTGATGTATTTCAAGGCCCGTGGGTTATGGCTCATTGCAATGTACATAAGGCCCGTTAGTGAGGCCCATTAATACAGCCCATTTGATGAATATAAGGCCCATGTGATACGGCCCATTCAATGCATCCAAGGCCCATGGGTCGACGCCCAACGGGATGTCCTTAGGGTCCATTGCAATGTGTGTTTTCCCATGGTTTATGTAATGATATTTATGGCAGGTCGTGCCTAGGGAACAATGATGGTTTGACGTCCACATTGTAAGTACAATGTTGGTTAAATGTCTGCATTCTAACTCTCCTTAGGGCCCATTGATAGGCTCATACTTGTTAATAATTCATCACTCTATAACCTGCTTAGTATAGCTCCATGATTCATGCCCATACGCATCATATGTATGCTTGATATGAGGAATGTTTGATCATAGCATAAGCCGTTGGGCTGAGACA